>CM076969.1:55609022-55909022 GCA_039105355.1 Benthosema pterotum | reverse complement strand
TTCGCAAACATAACAGAGTTCTTAACTAAGTGGTGCTAATTCAGATGATAAATAGAAAATGAAACCAAATGGACCCTTGCGGGTCCATTTGAGTTACATCTGGTTAACCAATTTAGCCTGACGACCACCTGGAACCCTCTCAAAGACCACTGATGGTCCCCGGACCACCGGTTGAAAACCACTGACTAACATCATGTGCAACCTCAGCCAAGCCGACCAAAACAAACATTCAGCCCATGCATCTACTTCTTCGTGCAGGTGGGAGACAAAATGGTAACACTCACTGATAATTCAGGGAATCAACAAGTTGTTGTTCTTACCTGTGTGTGTTTTAGGAGTGAATATCCTGCATTCCTGGACGGCTGGCCGGAGGATAGTCCAGTCCAGTACAGTACAGCACGGTCTCCTCTGGTGGGATTTAGCCCGGCAGGGCTAACGAGTTGACTGGATTAGCGTGAAGCCAAGGACACCTCATTACAGAACATTACCACCACCACCACCAGACGGAGTTACGCCAACTCCGTTCACTTCACGGGGCCAGTTAAATGGCGGCTCCTCTACATAGACTTCTATTGTATAGTGACAATGAATAGTGACAGCCGGAAGTTACTGAATGCATTGGAGCCTATGGGCTCGCGCGAGTACATGAACCACGTGACCAGGCTGTTTTCTGACCCCTCAATGTCGTAACCATACTCAATGGTCGTAACTCTTCTACTAGATGGCTCAGTCTGCACCATGCATCAAGCACGGGGCTGGGGAAGGAGCGCTTGTTTTACACTGCCTGTAGCCTCGACACCCAGGCTTTCATTTTACACTGCCGGCTACTACTAGTAGGGCGGGGCGAAGCATAGTTTTACTGAGGTTATGGTTAGGGTTAGGTTAGGTTTAGCAATAAGCATAGTTTTACTATGCCTAAACCCTAAAAGCAGTGTAGTACTGTGGCACTAGTGGTACTTTTAGAAGTGGGGGGATGCCTCTTAAAGGGAACCAAATGGACCCTAGCCTGGTCTAGCCCTCAATGATTTTGGCCTTGGGGGGCGGGGGTGTCGTGGGATACCCACGGCGGAAGTGCTGCGCTCTGATTTGATCTCACTAACGTGTCGTCATCTCCGGCCCCTCCCCCTCCCGTCCACTGCTGTTCTACGTCACATCATTTAGAGACACGCCCACCCCGGAAGGTTGACACGCCCCTCAAGGCCACTTTCCAACGTGCGTTAGTCCAGGCTTTCCGTTTTCGCGCAAGGCGGACGAAAATGAAAGCCTGGGTGTCGAGGCTAAATGGACCCTAGCTGGTCCATTTGGTTCCATTTGTACACTCTCAGAAAAAAGGAAACTCATTAACATGGTGAAAACATCTTGATGATGTCATCAAGATGTATTTCACCATGCTAATGATTTTTTTCAGACCCAAAAATATTTTAGATGTGAGAAGTGGGGGGATGCCGTCCCCCGGCATCCCCCCTCCACTACACCCCTGCCTAAAAGTAAATTGAAAACCCATCTATTTACGCTAGCTTTCTGCCAGATGGCATGTGCTGTATCATTTTATCTTAATTTCATGCTATTTTTCTCATAGCAAGAAATTTTTATTTTATTGTTTTTGTACTTTCATACAGTATGTTTTTCTCTGCAATTCTCTGTACGTCTTATCTCTCTGAAGCACAAGAGTCCTCGCTTGTCGGGTGAAATGTGCTGGCAAAACATTTATTTTAAGAAGCGACGTTTCGGTCCCTCCGGACCTTCATCAGGCATGGAGGGACCGAAACGTCGCTTCTTAAAATAAATGTTTTCTTGTACCGAGCAGTAACAGTGTGCGGGCGTACTTTTTTACCTTTTGCCATTGTTTTCTGGCCTACGCACCTGTGAAGACGCCCTTATCTAGGTGTGCGGAAGCAAGTTTATACGGGTGAAATGTGCTAAAATAAACTTGACTTGACTTCTGGTCCCCCATGGTAGCAAGATGTGCACATGCACACACTCTACAATGAGGGAAAGTGCAACAGGCCAACAGCATATACACCAAGGCCCGCCCCACTCATTCCTGTTTGGACGAAAGGCTTTTATCCCAAAGCCCAAACTGAAACTAAGGATTTTAGACCCCAGGCGCTCACTGGGGACAGGGAGGAACTCCTCCTAAGAAAATAGACAATATTTGAATAAAGTGAAATCACTTACTATTGCCTACATTTAAAGGACAACGTGGTCCTAAATACATATATTAAAAAATGTTAGCCTACATTACACAACTACTTTTTAGCATCTACTACAGTCCTAATAAACCCCAGGAAATTCCATCTGGACACAAATGATCTACTGTACGGAATGTGACAAACTGGGTCAGTCAGACATACCATAACCCAAATATGGAGTGTGTAAAGTGCAGTGTGGTGTGATGCCTCCTTCACATTCAGTAGATCCTGTGAACCTGTCAATGTATTTAGCTATGCATTAGCTATGGGGCCCCCCATAGCTAAAATCCCTAAAACTAAAGAAAGCAAGGAATGTAAAACAACAACACCAATATTTTACTTTTTCTAATAACAACCTAAGACATGAACCTTGGTTGAATAGCAAGGAATAATGTAAAGGAACGCCAAATTAAGACTATTTTACCCATTTGAGGAGATTTGCCATCGACCCCCATAAGAGAAGATTTGTATGGTTCTAGCACTTGCAGTAATTCCCACCCACTCAAATGATAAATGGTACAACTATTTTGTGATATTGTTGCGCTTTGAAAAGACACACTTTTCAAAGCACAATGCACATTTGGGTGGGCTCTGCACCCTTGCCACCCTGTAGCTAGATCCGGCCTTGAGCACTCCCCCCATAGCTCAACCAGTAGTTCTGGACCATGACAGACAGCCCTGATACTGTTGCTGTGATTTGCTGTCATCTACCAGAGCTGTACGTACTGTAGATGTTTAAGTCCAGTCAGTGGATCTCAAAAGGTGTGCCATGATGAGGCGATCAGGGCACACCTGGCTGGTTGTCTTGGGGATTAAAGCCAAGACGCTCAGGTGCAAGAGGTTTAACCCAGTTTAACGACCTGCACGCATGCAGGTGGCTTGATGTTTGCTCTTTTGACTTTTCGCTCTGCATTACAAGGGCGGTCTCAGGTTTTCGCTGGAGAGCCAAGAGGCAAAGCTCTCAGAGTAGTTCCCATTCCATTTTCATTCCTATTCTCACCTATTGGAAAGAATAAGGTTGCCAATACAAGCGGCGCCGAAATGAGTTTTCTTTGACGGGTGGCCGTCGTCTCCCAGGGTGAGAAGTTCAGTCACCTGACGAGAGAGACTGGAGAGTAGAGTCGCTGCTTGTTGTTGGCCTGGGAAGGAGCCAGTTTAGGTGGTTTGGGTCCATCTGGTTAGGATGCCCTCAAGCGTCTCCCCAAGGCACAGATGAAGAAACTACGTCGAATCACTGCAGGCCTTGGAAAATCTATGCATCCCCCATTAGGAAGCAGTATTATTTTTTTGAGAATATTTTGATTTAGTCTCAGTCTTTTGAATAGCACACATTTAGTCTTTTAGTCAAATTTAGTCCTCTCAAATTAATTTTTGTTCTTAGTCAACGAAATATCAAAAATGATTTAGTCTTAGTCTTTTAGTCTTAGTCTTTAGAAACCCATTCACATTCAGTATATTTACTGTGGTCTGAGTTTTTTTTTTTTTTTTTTTTGGCTCAAACAAGTGTTCTGACATTCCTGAAAGTGAATTCTGAAAATCCCATACATGTCAATGGGATTTGCCAGCAGATGTCACTGTGTCCACTTTTCTTTTGAACTGTTTCCGTTTCAGCTCAAAAGCCTTCCACACCCCACAGAAAACTCCACACCACAGAAAATCCACAGAATGTGGAAAAATAATAATAATAATAAAATGAATGAATAAATAAATAAATAAAATAAAAATAGAATGAATAAATGAAAATTAATGTCACAAAACCTTTAAGGATGATTCTCATCTTCTGATTCTCATCAACTGACATAGACATAATGCAGGTGTCAATATGTGTGTGTGTGTGTGTGTGTGTGTGTGTGTGTGTGTGTGTGTGTGTGTGTGTGTGTGTGTGTGTGTGTGTGTGTGTGTGTGTGTGTGTGTGTGTGTGTGTGTGTGTGTGTGTATGTGTGTGTGTTTCCCCTATCATCGCGGCTTGTGGGTGGGTCTGAGGCGACCACCCATGGCATCTAATTAACGACCCGCTGCAGCCAACAGGCTTACAATGAGCATTAGCGAGGATCAATTACGTCATTATATGAAGATAATGGCATCTCTATAATTAGATCATAGGTACACAGCATGCCGGACTGTGCATTATATCTGCGGATATTCTATTGGCCACGCCTGTGTAGCAGAGAGGCTCACAGCCTCATCATGCAGCCGGATATCCCTTTGCTCTAGTGGTTAAGATGTTTGAATCCTGACTAAGCATACCAGTTTGATAAACGTTAGTCATCATTACACAACGCATAGCAACTCAACCTGAATAAAAAATCTATAAATGTGAAATATCTGTCGGCGAAACTTTGTAAATAAAGTTTCAAAATTAGAATCAGATTAATCATAATTAATCACATTCTGGATGTCCAAAATATACCAAGTATTTGAACATGTAAAAAAAGAAAAATAATCTGGGAAAAAATAAGAAGAAGTTCAGTCACACGAAAAAGAGTTGCCGCTGCTTCTTTGCATGGACAGTTTATAGGTTTCCCGATACCATAAATGATGCTATCGGATCGGATCCGGACAATTTACAGGGCCCCCGTGGTGGCAGTTCAGAAGGTCCACTGGGGGTTGGTGTTGGGCTGTGTGTCAGTCTGGGCACACCATACTGCGAACTGCGTCTTTTGGCCGCAGCGTCTTGAGGTCACATGACGTGTTTTATAAAAGTGCTGGATGGAAAGAGACGTTGGACGCGTCTTTCTGCCGCAAGGCCGTGCGTCTTTTGCTGTGACACTTTGCCACAAATGGACATTTTTATTTCCCATCCACAGCCATTCAAAAAAATCCAAACATGGCGGCCGAGACTGTGGACTTTTTCGGCTATTGTGTGCTCACAGCCTGTGAGGGATGCATGCCTGTGGTCTGGGTGCAGTCTGTCATCCCAGAGGAGGAGGAGGAACTGATGGTGATCCCATTATAAGCTTATGTGGGGATAAGCTGCAAGGAGCCACCCCCCCCCCCCCTGCAGCATGCCTTATATACTGCTGGCCTCAATCCTGATGCACCTAATGATACATGAAATGAGAGAGAGAGTTGTTTTACTGAGAATATTGGGTATTAGGCACCTTTTAGAGCGTTGCCTTCTATAACTAAAACATGCAGATAAAAACACCTTCAATACTTTATTTCTTTCATAAATGGAGAATCATCATTCACTCAATAGGAGGTGCTCTAGTCACAGGATGATGATGTCACAGAGCATGTTCATCCATATATTCTATAGAGCTAGATCACACGTGGCATCATCATCCTGCGCCAGGAGCAGTTCCTGTTAAGTGAAATATTATCTATTTATGAAAGAAATAAGATGCCATTGGTGTTTTTATTTGTTTATTTTAGTTATATAGGGAAAGTATAATGTTTAAGGCGATGTTTATCTTATTAGTCAGGGATCCTTTTAAAGGAGAATTTCAGACTAAAAGGATTTCTTACCTTTATTTGTATTTTTCGTTTTCATCCCCCACCAATGAGGTCCAGGTGTTATTTTGCACGAAGAGTCCTTATTGGCTATTTCCTCTATACCATAAGCCTTCAGTGAATTGAATTGGGCTTTGGTAATTGGATATTATTTACGTTATGAAGCAACACAGGCCATATGAGCTGCGCAGTGACGTCACCACCCCGGTTCCGGAAGTCTTTTCCCAATTCATTTTTCTCATAGACTTTTTGAAAATAATTTATATCAAGACGATTACGCCGCGGACAAAGCCAACTCGAGTCGTGACGAATCATGATGACACACACAAACTTTTGGGACAATAAAATAATTTCTAAGATGAAAAACGAAACAAAAAGTCATGCTGTTTTCTACTTCTTCCTAATTATATATTATATGACGATATTGTGTTTGTTGTCATGATTTGTCACGACCTGAGTTGGCTTTTGGCTGCGGCATAATCGTCTTGATATAAATTATTTTTAAGTCTATGAGAAAAATGAATGGGGAAAAGACTTCCAGAACAGGGGCGGTGACGTCACTGCGCAGCTCTATATGAGGCAAGCGTTCAAGGTGGACCTCTGACATTACCTCTGGCACAGAGTTGATCTCTGACACAGAGTTGACCTCTGAGACAGATCTACTGTACATACCATGAACTACCACACCATGCAACTACCTTGTTTGTGCAGTGACCTTGCCATGATGTACTTCCAAATGTGGACAATGCAGACTTTTAAAAATGTTTCATTGATTGTACATTAATTCAAAATATGCCTGTCATTGACTTACATGGCACTGTAAAACAGCTCTGACTCCCAGTCACTCTTTTAGTACATTAACAAATACAAAGTTGATTCAGAACACTATAGAGCATCACCAAAATGTAGTTTTATTGTTTCATAAAAATGTTAACTTCCTATTGATCCGGTTGAAGTTCCCATTCACTCCCATTCAAAAAATGGCAGTAAGTGTCACTTCTGAGCAGGTTGACCCCATCAAACATGATGGCATGAGAAACAACCCAATTTACTACTTATACTAACTAACTACAATTGTGGCACCACTAAACCAACAGCATTTAATCATTCAAAATCTCTGAGTCAGGCCTTTAGCTTTATGCATTGCGTGGCTGTTGTAACTTCAAAAACAACTGATGTTATTATTGATGCTTACTTGCCTAATATATAAGTCCTGTACAAGATATAAATCTTGTTGGTTACAGAACTAAAGAATTCAACTGAAAATGGTATGGGCTGGCATCGCCCATGGTGCAATGTGACGCGGGCGAAGTGGCCGTCCTCATGCCATTTTCGCCTGCCCCCCTAATTGGGAAAAGCCACATCCGGGCCTGCAATCCAAACTTGGCTTGTGTACTGAGCGACCGAGCTGTGACGCCACATCCCGCTTTTTTGAACAGGTGTCAATGGGTAGTTCCGGCTTGTTCTAGCTTGCATTTTCAGTGACGGCCAGCTTGCAGGGAAAGGCCTGCCGTCGCCGAAAACACATCCCAGAACAAGCCAGAAGTACCCTTTGAAGACACTTTTTTCTGCCTTAGATCATGCCCAGGCTTTCCCTTTTGCAGCGTAGATGAGGTAAGCCCGGTAGACGGAGGCTAGAGAGGAAGAGAGAAAGCGAAAGCTAAAGCCTGAGTGGCTGATCTGTGATGGAAGTTAATCCTGATGACTTCTGGCATTAAGATGCATCCGCTCAAACATGCATAGACATACCCATGGCACGCATGGAAACACACACACGCACACACCCACACACACACCCACACACGCACACGCACACGCACACACACACACACACACACACACACACACACACACACACACCACACACACACACACACACACACACACACAGTCACGCACCGTTTTCATGAATGTAAGGCTATCTTTAACTCACTCCGTGTTGCATGTCTTTAGTTCCAGAAAACCGATTGTGACCTGACCTGGAAGAACAACTATTAATAGCAATTCATTTCCAACAGTGGTTTCCAACCACTTTTTTGTATCCAGGTCGCTATTTATTGGGCCACAAGTCTATCCACAAGTCACTTGAAAATAGTTCAAGTGACTTAGCAAGATGTGCACATGCCCCCTCTCATCCTGATTGGACGAAAGGCTTTTCTCCCAAAGCCCAAACTGAAACTATAAGGTTTATTGATCTCAGGAGCTCACAGGGGCGATAGAGGAACTATATAGTCACCACATTCCATAGTAGGGATAGCCTCGACACCCAGGCTTTCATTTTCGTTCGCCTTGTGCGAAAACGGAAAGCCTGGACTAACGCACGTTGGAAAGTGGCCTTGAGGGGCGTGTGAACCTTCCGGGGTGGGCGTCGCTCTAAATGATGTGATGTAGAACAGCAGTGGACGGGAGGGGGAGGGGCCGGAGATGACGACACGTTAGTGAGATCAAATCAGAGCGCAGCACTTCCGCCGTGGGGATCCCACGACACCCCCGCCCCCCAAGGCCAAAATCATTGAGGGCTAGACCATTCCATAGTAGGGAGGATTAGCCAAAAAAAGAAGAAGAAAAAAAATAACAATATTGAATTCACTTATTATACCTTTAACATGTAATTGTTCACACACATCCATATGAGAATGTTTTGTGCCTTCAATATTTCAATTTATTCTCAATGTTGTTTTGAATCTCACAATGTGTCACTGTGAGCTTGTAGAATCAGTGTCCTAAATTCCATATTCAGTACCTGGCCACTTGTTTCTCTTGCAAATCTGGCAACAAATCAAGAACAAGAACTTTTATGCACACATAAATGCAAAGGCTTATGCAGGAAATGTGAATATGAAGAATTTTGTTGTTGAATGTGATTTTGTTCATGATATCATGCTGTATTGATGGTTGGTATTATATAGGAGTGATAATAGGCAATTGTAGATCAAAATAACTTATTCTACCTCCTGTAATTGTGTAGACTTCCTGTACATTAAGTAATGCAGGTGTTTAATAGTTCAATAATTTAACTAATTTAAGCTAAAAAGGAAACCTAGTGCAGGACCCAGGCCATTTTGGTTTAAAGGGGAATTCCACCTATTTTCAAAGTTTTCCTGAGAGGATACAAATGTGTACCAAATGGACCCTAGCGGGTCCATTTGGTTCCATTTGTACCCTCTCAGGAAAAAGGGGCCAGTCTACAAGTTAATAGATTGATATGCTGAAATATTCCCCAATTTTTTTTTCAAAATAGTAAAAATGAAATAAGGGATTTGGGATAAGGGGTTTAGCATGTAACGAAAATGGAGCCCATAATCTCTAAGGTATATTAGTGGCATACTAAAATGTTGAAAATGGGTGGAGTTCCCCTTTAATTGTAGTACAGTCTCCTGAGTTTTTGAATTCACAGTACAGTTGCTCCCCCTGGTGGCTGTGAGGAATTATAAGAACCATCACGACTCTTTGCAAAGCAAAAAGGTTGCACACAGGGGCGGATCTAGGCATGGGTAGGTAATGCCTCCCTAAATGCTCTCTGACTGCCCCACCAAACATGATGGCATGCAAAACAACCCAAGATATTTCAAATTAAAGTGCTTATATTTAAAATGATGTGAAACATTACTTCTGCTACTAACTATAGGCTACAGCCGTGTCACCACTAAACCAACAGCATTTCATCATTGAAAACAAAAAACTCTGAGTCAGACCTTTAGCTTTATGCATGCTGCGTGTCTGTTGCAACTTCCACAACAACTGATGTTATTATTGATGCTTTACTTGACTAATAAAAGTCCTGTAACCAAAAATGGTATGCCATACCATTTTATCCTGCCTCCCCAATTGGGAAATGTTACATCCGCCCCTGGTTGCACATATGGTTTTGTGAAGTTACACAGCCTGAAAAAAATGCAAACACGCACACGCACGCACGCACGCACGCACGCACGCACGCACGCACGCACGCACACACACACACACACACACACACACACACACACACACACACACACACACACACACACACACACACACACACACACACACACAGCTCAGAAATGAATGCACCCAAGAGACTCGTTTTTGCACTTTTTTTTTCACCAGGTTTATTTTAGTGTGATTCAATGGAGAAAACGAATGAAAAAAAGAAAAGAAAATACAGAAACATTCTCTATAGCTATAGACAAAGGGTTGCACAGGCGATACAGACCATGCCCTGCATGCATCTACCCTGGGCAAACGGTGCACTTTGGAGACTTATGAGCGAGACTTGCGGATGTTGCTGACGGTAGTTGCGGAAGTTACTGTATTTACAGTCCCCAGCCACACAGCCCTGTTCAGTCCTCACTAGCGACTGGACTTGTTCACTCATATTTTAAGGAAAAAAAAAAAAGATCTCAACGAACAAAGCAGGAGTGTGCAAAGTGCACACGATTTCATCTTTTAAAACTCTACAACAGCTTTGCGAGCACAAAGGGAGAAATAAAATGTTTCCGTGGGGTATATATTCTCGGGAGCGCCGCGCTGCGATTGGCTGGAAAAAAGGCAACTTCCGGGGGAAGTTAACAAACGCGGATGTAAGCCTGATGATTGAGGCTATAGCATGCATCACAAGGCCTACAGACTGCAAAGTGCACAGTCCAAGTTTCGGTCCAGCTGTGACGTCACGTCCTTCATTTTTGAACGGGTGTCAAAGAGACTTCTGGGCTTGTTCCGGTCTGAATTTCGGCCGCGGGCGGGTCTTTCCTGCTGCCTCACCACTGTCCACAATATAGACAGGAACTAGCCAGAAGTTCCCATTGAAACCCATCCAAAAAAGGAGGACGTGACGTCACAGCTCGGCCGAAACACGGACTGTGCAAAAAGCAATGTGGAGTCAGCCTCAGAGACACCACCGACTTATATACCTACGGATCGGAAATGGAGCGACCGCGTGATTCCGATCACGCAAAAAATAAAAAAAATCAAGAAACTTAAAGTATAATTCATCGTTTTACAAGTACCTTCGTACAATCCACATTTTTTATTTGCTCATCAGAAGGCTCGGAGCAACACAACAGAAGCAAAAATGTACAAAATGATCAAATAAAAAAAAAAGTCTAATACAGAACGTACAAAATAAGATCCCACACACGCACACTGCACACAGACACACACCAATGTCCTAAAAACTCATCAAATAATTCTGTTGAAATAATCGATTCATGAAGCTGAAATGCAAGAAGGGGCGAATGGCTGACAAGCCCCAGGGCAAAAGACATTTTTGTATTGAAGAGTGTTGGTTTTATAATTTATAATGGTATCATGTCAGTCTGTTGCATGTTATTACAACATAATGGCACTTGGGGGTCGTTTGAAAAAAAAAAAAAAAACAACAAAAAAAACAAAAAAAAAACCAAAAAAAAAAACCAAAGTAATCCAAAAATGTGTGTAGATGCATCACCACATAAATTGCACACACACACACACACACACACACACACACACACACACACACACACACACACACACACACACACACACACACACACATTGCACACACACACACGCACAGCCGTAGGGATGTCCCAATACTGTATCGGTATCGGAAAAAGTATCGGATCGGCCTTTTTTGTTATATCGGAATCAGCAAATACTGGTATTTGTATCGGATCAGAAATGAAAAAGTGGCATTGGGACCCCCGCACACACACACGGTATAGGCACACATTCAACCGGTACATTGTGCTCTATATGCTATATATGCAACATTGCATAGTGCAATAGCACTATCCTATCTCTAAATCCACGTATCACCAAAAAATGTGGAACGCCCCACCAACAGTCATTAAGACATGTGTTGTGAATCCCTTTGAGACCACTCTCAAAGGGCCTCTATACAGACGGCTGCAATTCAAAACTGGCCTCCGTAAAAATAAAATAAAAAATATAATTTCCCCACCCACCTCCCTTTCCCCCTCTTTG
This sequence comes from Benthosema pterotum, assembly GCA_039105355.1. Classification (NCBI taxonomy): domain Eukaryota; kingdom Metazoa; phylum Chordata; class Actinopteri; order Myctophiformes; family Myctophidae; genus Benthosema; species Benthosema pterotum. The sequence goes on along the minus strand of CM076969.1, from coordinate 55,897,428 downwards.
TACATTTCTCCTTTTTACCTCCGCTAGGATTTTGCTGCAGCTTCTGGCTTTACAGAAGTCATTATTTTGGATGTCTCTAAATGTCTTTGTGAAATGAACCAGGTGGCCACTATTGTTAAACATGTGTCAGATTTGTTGTAGCTGTACTTGAATTGTATATTCGTAATTGCCTATATTGTATATTGTATATTGCGACTTCATTGCCCGTGGTGCGAAACGACACGGGCGATGAAGTCGCACCCATACCATTTTCAGTTACAGGACTTTTTATTAGTCAAGTAAAGCATCAATAATAACATCAGTTGTTGTTGAAGTTGCAACAGACACGCAGCATGCATAAAGCTAAAGGTCTGACTCAGAGAGAGTTTTCAGTTTAAATATATATAAACACTTGAATTTGAAATATCTTGGGTTGTTTTGCATGCCACATCGCCATCATGTTCTGTGACCCCACCTCACCCTACGCAACACGCCCCCCCCCCCCCCTCACATTAGCACCGTTTGTTGACAACAACAACGTTCTGGGCTGTCTACAGGACGAAGCAATTGTCTGTCTGACTGCAAGGAAACAGCTGCATCATCAAAGTAAAAGCAACATCGAGGGGGGGAAAGGCAAAAGATATACTGTAGCTATAGGCCTATACCGTATCTATTTTGAGTTTTGGCTAAAAAGTTGTCTATTACTTTTAAAAAATGGTGCTCTCATCCAGAACAAGTTGTAAATGCTCACAAAGAAGAGAACGACAGATGATGTGAAGCACCTGTGATTCATATACAATGGCCACTGTCTGCCACCAGTACACACACACACACACACACACACACACACACACACACACACACGCGCGCGCGCACGCACGCGCGCACACGGCTTTGCCAGGATGGACGACAGAGCAGCCAGATAACAAGAGGCCAGAGGAGCTCCCAAAGGAAGCGGTCATCTCAACAACATGAAGGCAGAGAGAGAGAGAGAGAGAGAGAGAGAGAGAGAGAGAGAGAGAGAGAGAGAGAGAGAGAGAGAGAGAGAGAGAGAGACAGAGAGACAGAGAGAGAGAGAGAGGACTTGGAGTTTGTCCATGTAGGTCACCCTCTCTCTCTCCCTCCCTTTCAGTTAACAGCAAAATGCTGAGTGTTTTAAACTGTACTCAGAGAGAGTTCAGAAGGGACAGAGCGAACACAAACAAACAAGCATTTAAAGGGATATTTGACTTTAAAAAAATGGGTCATCTTATTGTCTACTCAGGCCAGGGGTGGATTGGCGATCTGGAGTACAGGGAGTTTTCCCGGTGGCCTGCGCCACCTAGTGGCCTGGACAGTTTTTTTTTTTTTTTTTTTTTTTTTAAGTCCAGGGCAGGCCAGGGCGCCAGGCCCAGGCAAACTAGTGTTTCTATCCTTCAAAAAAAGAAAAGGTGTCCTACACCAGAGCCTTCAAGTAGGAGAGTTGCCATATTCCCGTTCACTCCTGTGCGCCAGGGTGCTCACGCTGCTGGAGGCAGTGTTGCCAACTGCCAAGATCCAAAATGCACTAGTGGCACTTCCAAAATGCACTACAGTAGAGTGTGCTAGATGCTCGCCTGGAACATACATGCTCTAGTTGTGTAGACTAAGCTGGGCTAATTCACATGAAGAATATTTTAACTCTTGAGGGTGTAAAAATGACACCAAATGGACCCGCAAGGGTCCATTTGGTTTCATTTTTACGCTCTCAAAGAGTTACATCTGGTTAACCAGCTGCACCCCCACAGGGTGGCCTGGCAAAGGCAAAATTGTCCCGGTGGGAAAATATGTGCCAATCCACCCCTGACTCAGGATCATGTGAGCACTCATGTTCACTTTAGCTGCCCCGCCCCCTTCCTATACAAACCCATTATAACGTAAAACTCAATTTTAACCATGATAGTTTCAACAAAAACATCCAATCGTTTTTTTTTTTTTTTTCTGGTGACTGATATTGTCCTCCCGATATGTGAGGGGGGCTGTGGAATTTCATTTACAGTTTTATTTATTTTTATAAATATTGTTTAGGAAAATGTTGTAGCCTCCATATTTGGCCATGACCACTCTGGTTGCAGAAAGACGAATAAACAATATTTTTAAAAATAATAAAAATAAATGAAAACTGTAAATGAAATTCCACGTCCTCTCATGTATTAGGACAATATCTGTGTTTGATGAATGTATCGTGGTTAAAATGGAGTTTTAAGTTATAATGGGTTTGTATAGGAAGGGGGGTGCAGAGCTAGATAAAATGAGCATCAAATATCTAAATACTGAATGCAGTAACTTATAAACTGTCTGGGATGTTCACATGAGACTGAATAGACCATAATATGAGCAAATGAAAGTGAAATATCCCTTTAAACAAATAAAAATCTGCTCCACATACGTACAATCTTGGCTGTAATCTCCTTTCCTTCCTGTCCCATCCCTTTCTCTCAAAAAACACCCACCCACTCCCCATCTCTCTCTCTCTCTCTCTCTCTCTCTCTCTCTCTCTCTCTCTCTCTCTCTCTCTACTGTACAGTCTTTGCATGATTTTATTCCTCCATGAGGCTCCTCCAGGGGCGGATGTAACATTTACCATAGAGGGGGGGCAGGTGAAAATGGTATGGGTGCGACTTCGCGCCACGGGCCATTTTTGGTTACAGGACTTTTATTAGTCAAGTAAAGCATCAATAATAACATCAGTTGTTGTTGAAGTTGCAACAGACACGCAGCATGCATAAAGCTAAAGGTCTGAGTGTTTTCTGTTTTCAATGATGAAATGCTGTTGGTTTAGTGGTGACACAGCTGTAGTTAGTTAGTAGCATTAGTAGTGTTTCAATTCTTTTTAAATATAAGCACTTTAATTTGAAATATCTTGGGTTGTTTTGCATGCTATCATCACATGTTTGGTGGGGCAGTCAGGGCATTTTACCCCCCCCCCCCCCCCATGCCCATGCCTAGATCTGCCCCTGGGCTCTACTGAATGCCTAACTGACGCAACATAAAAAAAAGAAAGAAGAAGAAGAAGAAGAAAAAAAAAAACAGCACCACGTGTGTGTATGTGTGTTAATGGAAACCAGACCCTGGCCCTCTCCAACCCCCACCTAAACCCCCCACCCTCCCCCCAACGCCTCTGCACACGGCCCACTCCCCCATTTGCTCCGGTTTGTACTTCGACATTTAAGACAAAAGAGGGATAGAGATGCACAGCGACTCAGCGAGAGACAGACAGACTGTGAGAGCAAGGCCTGCATTCACAACGCACACAGATGGAAAGACAGAGCTCAACCTTTTGCAGGATACTTGTCTTTTAGGTAACAGGAAGGCATGGCCCAAACAACACTCGGCCCCGAGTATAGACAGAGTTACTCCGTCGCACACGGATCAGTCCTCTATCATCAAGTTGTGTTTCGACATGTTATTTTTTTTTTCTTTCATGACCTTTTTTTTTTTCTTTTATGGCAATTTTCTCAGGAAAAAATTGTAGATGTCCCTCTTTTGTCCCTCTATCAGGCTGCAACAGCAAAGAGCTCAGGTTTCTGATCCCACAATGTCATAACATTTCGGGCTGGTCCAAGTATTGTATTTGTCTTTTACATTCAAAGGGACGAATCCCAGAGGTGTTTACATTTGGGACTGATGGGATTCCCTGATCGTTCACAAGAGAAAGAAACAAACAGAATATTGTTCGTGAGTGACGCTAAAGGACCACTTCACCACTTTTCAACATATTCTCATATAATAGGTCTTCAATAATGTACATGATAAAATACCACTATTTTTCCCTACTCTTTCTGTGTCTCACAGGAGGGCTGTTCAGAAACCTGTCCTCCAGTGACATCATCGATGGGGAATCCAAGCTAATAGAAACTGCAGGCTTTCTATTGCTGAAAAGTTTCAAATTGAAAATGGAAGCCATCGTTCTCCCGATAAAAATATTGTGTTAAACAAATCTGCTGAATGATTGATGATGCACAAGGAAGACAGAATGTTTCTGAACTGCCCACAGCCCTCCTGTGAAACATAAGAGGTATTTTATCATGTACTGTAAATTAGTGAGGACCTATTATATGAAGATAGGATGAAAAGTGGTGACGTGATCCTCTAATGTGGACAACTACCATCTGTAAATAAAATACAATTACAAAACAATACATTCACAATACAGTTAGTCCACATGGCCATGTTCGATGTGATATCATTCGGTCTGGTTATTAGCCGATCGAATGTAACTCAATTTACAAACTCCTGTTTTTGGTGCATTGACACACACACACTATTAGCATTACTCATCTCCGTTGTTATTGTGGTTAGAAATGGGTGGTAGGAGGAGAGCGGCGCGGTGCCTGCGTGTCTGTGTGCTCTGGGGAGGAGGGGGAAAAAAACAACTAAAACATATACAGCCAAAAGGTTGCACACGTAGCAAACTCGTTTATTGAACGCACAAAGTGTAAAATGAGAAATGTGCGTGACGTGTGTGTGCTTGGGTGAAATATGTACAAGTCCAACCGTGTCCGCTAGCTGGATGGTCATGTGATATGCCATTATGAGCGCCGTGTACAACATGGGTTTGTAGCCAGGAATATGTGTCTGTGTATACACACGCACGCGCACGCACGCGCACGCACACGCACACACACACACACACACACACACACACACACACACGCACACACACACACACACACACACACACACACACACACACAGCTGTCTTTGACATTCCAATGTTGGTGGGAGGGCCGGCCCCCCTTTCTGGTGACTGGTGTGTTTATAAAGATCTTACATAAAGACTACACGCACACACACGTACATGCGCGCACACAAACACACACACACACAGGCACGCACGCACGCACACACACGGGACCATGACAAGACAAGGGCAACAACAACAACAGCCCGTTGGAATGAAAGAGCTATAGGGAACGTGCAACACATCCGTCATCGTCCTCCAACACAGCAAACCAAACGCTCCACATCTGGGCCAATCACCCAGTGAGGTGAACAGAGTTTTGTATACTTTGGACTTGAACACTGTTGAGGGACGTTGTTGGAATAACCTGTCCTTGACACTATGTATTCTTACTTAGGGGAAGTTATGAAAATAAAGTTTATGAAAATCGTTATCAAGAAAATGTCGTCACCAATGTTGTTATACGAGTCACAACCTATAGAAGGGAAAACAAGCAAAATGTCACCATGCTTTTTGTAGCATGTGACATGTCTAACTCGGGGGTAGCGGAATCCATTCCAAACATTCGATGTGCTTAGTCAGGACATTTTGTCAAGTGCTATGGCCGTTTTCAGCCCAGTGAATGTTTTGGCGAAACAAATGATTCAGCATCATGAAAACCCCCTAGTTAGACGTATGTTTTCTATAGGTTGTGACTAGTACCCCGATTTTGACCTGTTTTTTATGAGGTTTCCCCCAGGAGTTGTATCTCAACATTTTAGTACATGTTATTAGACTCCATTAGAAACACATTGGGGGAGACATTTCTTGGTAACGCCTTATCTCAAATACCTTCTCTCCACTAATTTAATATGCATCTAGATTGTTTTGAATTATGGATCAACCACTAAACTGCATTTGACAAAAAAATGCATTATACAAAAACTTACTTCTACCCAGTGTCAACTATCTAATGCAGGGGTTTTCAACCGGTGGTCCGGGGACCCTTGCGGGTCCATTTGGTTTCATTTTTACACTCTCAAGAGTATATTAACATTCTAACTTTTTTTTTCTTTGGTAGATTACCAAGCTATTCGAACATAATACTACACGAAGACACACAAAAGCATCCAAAGGCAGCAAGCAATGAGCTGGCAGATCTCGCTACATTTATCAATCCATTTTTAACTTGAAACGTTTTGGAGGTTTGTGGCTGACAGCGCAACATGATTACCATATACCGGTATATAGCAACATACAGTATTTACAGGATTGACAACATTCAACCCATAAATTGTTGAGAGGGTTTTCAGACTGAATAATGAAGTGAAACAGGGTGACCAGAAGTCCCTCTTCCAAGACGTTTCAAAGTGTTCCCCCAAACTGAGCCCCTGTCGGTCTGTCCCACCTTGTGGGACTTTAATAATCTGCTAACCACCTTAGCAACACGTTTTCCCAATTGCATTCACACACATGTAATACTTCTGCCCCTAAAATGAACAGTTTATCTGGTCTCCCTAAAGTCACATATGTCAAACTCAAGACCCAGGAGCCAAATCAGGCCCGGGAATGAATTTTCTTAGGCCCGCAAGATGATATTTAATTACTATTAAAACTGGTTCTCTGTTACTGGTGTATTGTACTGCACACACCATGAATGGAACTAATTGTTTTACTTTCTCGACTCAATAGATTTACTTTCTCATTTTACTCTGAAAGCAGTGCTTGGTGAGGATCATAGAACAGGAAACTGAGCTTTAATAATGCAATCAGTTTTTTTTTTTAATTAATGCATGCAGTTTCATCTTTGCATTTATCTTGTTATCAAAGGGGAATCCCACCCATTTTCAACATTTTTTTTCTGAGAGCGTACAAATGGAACCAAGTGAACCCTAACGGGTTCATTTGGTTCCATTTGCACGCAGTAAAAAAAAAAAAAAACTATGCCTAGACCTAACCTTAACCCTCGACTGTTATGCAAAGCCATTACCAAAACAATTGACAAAACTGTTGTGAATGTTATGCCAAACGGTCAACTGGTATGCACAGCAGTCGCGATGATAAAAACCGTCGCAAGGGGCCGGCACGGAGGCAAACGGATCTCACCCTCCTCCTCCTCATCCTCCTCCCCCTCACACCCAGTCCTGCAGAGACCTCTTGCAGTGCACCAGGGCGCGCGGCGTCTCCTTGCGGTGCAGCGTCCTCAGGATGGCGTAGATCAGCACCAGGATGCACAGGATGAGCACCAGCGGCGCCGTCACCATGACCAGGGTCATGACCTTGGAGTCGTGGTCCTCGGGGGCGACCCGCACCACCACGTTCACCTCCTCCTCCTCCTCCTCCTTGTCCTCCTTCCCCGCGTCCGGCTCCACGCCGTTCTTGCCCTCGTCGGGGTCTCTGTCCGAGGGCGGAGGAGGAGGGGGCGGTGGTCGCCGTGGTGGCGGCTGTGGCTGCCGCCCGTCTGTGCCGTCTGTGTTAGTGTCGGGGTCGTTGTCGGGGTCCGGCTGGGGGTCGCGGACCCCCTGGCAGCCCATGAAGTCCTTCAGGATGGAGCGAGGGTAGCCCTTGTCCGCTTTGGTCCGGCTGTTGTCGAACCTCCAGTAGTTGCTGCCTTTGTAGAAGTAGGTGTAGGCTGCAACCGAGAAAAATGAAACATGTATTTGTATTTTCTTTGTTCGATACCTGCCCACATAATAATAATAATCTTTATTTGTATAGCACCTTTCATGACATAAAATGCAGCTCAAAGTGCTTTACATTGCAATAGAGAAGAAGACAAAAAATAGTGGGAATGAATTAAAGAGATCATTAAAATACATCAAAGAATCACAGAGAATCAGTTAAAAGCAAGTGCATAGAAGTCCGTCTTGAGCTGTGCTTTAAAAATGTCTACAGAGGCTGCCTGTCGAATGTATAAGCTCGAGAAACCTGACTTTGGGAATTATTTTCTCCTGCCTTAAAGGGGAACTCCACCCATTTTCAATATTTTACTATGTCATTGATGTACCTCCGAGGTGTTGGGTGGACATGATAAAAAAAAAGTTCCCCCATTCTGTGTTCCCAAGAAATGGAGGTCTGAAGAAAACCACTAACATGGTGAAATACATCTTGATGATGTCATCAAGATGTATTTTCAACATGTTAATGGATTTCTTTAGACGCTTCTTTTTTCTGAGAGCGTACAAACGGAACCAAATGAACCCGTTAGGGTTCATTTGGTTACATTTGTACGTTCTCAGAAAAAAGAATAGGTGTAATTCCCTTTAACTCCTTAGACCCTAAGGATGATAAAACAAGTTGTAAACAAGGTTGTTTACATGTGCCAAGGACGATAAGACATAATTTGTTTACTCCATTGATTAATCCACTTTAATCCCAGTCGATGCTAACCGAATGAGCATCACACACACACACACACACACACACACACACAGTATATATGACCAAATGGGGGCGCTACAGGCTGGCAAAATAATCGTTGATTAGTCACTTTTACAACAAGGTATGGCTTGTAGAGAGCGGATGCGTAGCACTGCTAAACGTGTGGGTTGCTGCACTGTTAAAAAATGTGGCAAAATGAAATGTTGTTCTGTTGGCGGTGCTGGCAGGTCTGTGGCGGTCACAGGCGTGTGCCCACTCAGTCACAGGTGTGTGCCAGCAGGGCACATAAACATGGGTCCTGTTTACGGCCCCATATCTTCAGAGTCTGCCTCAAAGCAAAGGTTGAATTTGTCATTTTTGTCAACATTTTCGGGGGTACAGCCCAGACATTTAGCAGCGTTGCTCATTCCAGGAATGTCTGATCTCTTCACACCATGCCTTGTTGTAAAGGTGACTAATCAATGACCAAAACAATATAGCGGAGCGGCTAAGTGATATAATACTGCATTTTAGGTTACAAGCATGAAAATTGGTATGAGTGGTCTCCAGGGGTCACTTGACAAGAAAATTGACAGAGGCAATTGAAATTTCAAAATGGCCGCCATTTTTCCAAAATGGCTGTCACCTTAATGGAACAGTCAGTGATATAATGGTTTATTTGTTGATGGAACCATGAAAATGGGCATGATCACTCTCCATGTGTCACTTGCCAATAAGCCACCCCCAGCTAGTTGAAATTTCAAGATGGCGTCCATTTTTCAAGATGGCCGACACCATTTAAGTCATATAATAATGGTTTATTTGGTGGTATAAGCATGAAAATTGGCCTGTGCAGTCTCTGTGAGTCACTTGACAATAAGTCACCCACAGTTATGTGAAATGTCAAAGTGGTTGCTAATTTCAAGATGGCTACCTCACCTAAATAGAAATGTAATTGTTTATAGTGACACAAGCATGCAAATTGATATGAGCCGTCTCTAAGGGTTGCTTCACAAGAACTACTCCCAGCCACTTGAAATTCCTTTGGTGATCATAGATGCATTATAAAAGAGTGAATATCTGCACTACCAGGGCACACTGGTGATATATCACTGCTGTTAAACTCAGAATGGGGTTCAATGTCAGGTTGAAAGGTTGTCTAATTTACCCCAAAACAGTTAGATAGTCGCATCTGAATTGACAGGTTGTTCCAGCATGGGAGAGTCGAGCCAAGGTTAAAGGGGTTTTAGTTAACCGGATAGTGTACAGATCGCACAGGATTTAAATTACATTGGATGAACAATGGACTAACTGTAGTGCTCAGGGCATGAACTTAGTTGTTTTGCATACACCAAAAAGCTGGGAGGTTGTAAAAACTGGTAAAAGGGAGGTGGTATATAAAGATAATACCTCAGCCTTTGCTTTTGCTGCAGACCATTCACAGAATGGAGTTCGAACTCCATATGAAAAAGGTTGAAAAACCACATATAGTAAGCAACGAGTCAGATTAACCTGTTTTTGCAGTTTGGGGTTTTTAGGATTACCAACCAATGGATGCATAGACCATAGATTACTGTCACACATTGCTGGAGAGACAGCAAAATCAATTTTCCACCAATTCAGATGGCCGTGGCCGATAGTCCAAAATGAGGCTCGACCATTCCCGACTGATGGTTAACGGTTATAGGGGACTTCCCTCATCTACCTTTAGAAAAGTTAGAAAACAGTCGTGACCATTGCTATCGGCTGGTCATTTACTATTGGTCATGAGTCATTTGTTATAATATTCTGTCGCCCTTTGCCAGTGTGTAACCAGAGTAAGTGTTCTCATCTGTGATCTGTTAGTTGTTAGTGAATACATATTTTATATGTATATATGTTTATACATATTTCACTAACTCCTGACACTAATGCCTGTGAGCCACACCATGTCCAAAACGGTGGGGAAATAAGAGGTGCAGTGTTGCATCTTCCTGTGCTTAGACAGACACAGAGACACTGAAAGAAAATACAATCAGGCGTTTGCAATCGTCCAATGGGGTTGAGATGTCCTGGTTTAGAACCTCTGTGGAGAGTTGATGCACATTGACCACAACACTAAAGTTACCATATATACACGTACATCAGCATGAGGAACATAGGGCCTAATTTGGGTGAGGGAGCTGAGCTGAGAGAACATAGAGCTGAGGGAACATGGGGCTGAGGGAACATGGGGCTGAGGGAACATAGAGCTGAGGGAACATAGAGCTGAGGGAACATAGAGCTGAGGGAACATGGGGCTGAGGGAACATAGAACTGTGGGAACATAGAGCTGAGGGAACATAGAGCTGAGGGAACATGGGGCTGAGGGAACATAGAGCTGAGGGAACATAGAGCTGAGGGAACATAGAGCTGAGGGAACATAGAGCTGAGGGAACATAGAGCTGAGGGAACATAGAGCTGAGGGAACATGGGGCTGAGGGAACATAGAGCTGAGGGAACATAGAGCTGAGGGAACATGTGGCTGAGGGAACATAGAGCTGAGGGAACATGTGGCTGAGGGAACATAGAGCTGAGGGAACATGGGGCTGAGGGAACATAGAGCTGAGGGAACATGTGGCTGAGGGAACATAGAGCTGAGGGAACATGGGGCTGAGGGAACATAGAGCTGAGGGAACATAAAGCTGAGGGAACATGGGGCTGAGGGAACATAGAGCTGAGGGAACATAAAGCTGAGGGAACATAGAGCTGAGGGAACATAGAGCTGAGGGAACATAAAGCTGAGGGAACATAGAGCTGAGGGAACATAGAGCTGAGGGAACATAGAGCTGAGGGAACATAGAGCTGAGGGAACATGGGGCTGAGGGAACATAGAGCTGAGGGAACATAGAGCTGAGGGAACATAGAGCTGAGGGAACATAGAGCTGAGGGAACATAGAGCTGAGGGAACATAGAGCTGAGGGAACATAGAGCTGAGGGAACATAGAGCTGAGGGAACATGGGGCTGAGGGAACATAGAGCTGAGGGAACATAGAGCTGAGGGAACATAGAGCTGAGGGAACATAGATCTGAGGGAACCTAGCGCTGAGGGAACATAGAGCTGAGGGAACATAGAGCTAAGGGGACATAGGGCTGAGGGAACATAGAGCTAAGGGGACATAGGGCTGAGGGAACATAAGACTGAGGGTAACCGCAAGGTTACCGGCTCGATCCCAGGCTCCCCCAGAGTTAATGTCGAAGTGTCCTTGAACAAGACACTGAACCCCTAACTGCTCCTGGTGTGTGTGTGTGTGTGTGTGTGTGTGTGTGTGTGTAGGTGCGTGCGTGCGTGGTTGCGTGTATGTGTGTGTGTGTGTGTGTGTGTGTGTGTGTGTGTGTGTGTGTGTGTGTGTGTGCGTGCGTGTGTGTGAAGCGCCTTGGATAAAGGGGCTTGCCTTGTCATGGTAAGGGGGCTTGTGAAGCTATGCCAGTGGGAGGCAACTCCTGACAGGATTTACCAAACTGGACAGGTCATGGGTGAGAAACTAGACAAAAAATAGTCAAGCAACCTCTCTTGAGAGAGCCTTTTGAGGTGTCCAATAGATTTCTTTGACTGTATGTATCAACATATAAACCCTAATATCACTTAACTGCACCAATAAGGTGGCGGCCATCTTGAAAAATGGCCATCTTGTAATTTAAAGTAGCTGTGTGTGGCTTACAGTCAAGTGACCCACAGAGGCTGTTTGTCAAATTGTCATGACTCGTATCATCAAAAAAAGTATCACTTAACTTATGCACGTAGCTGTCGGCCATCTTGAAAAATGGACACCATCTTGACATTTCAACTAGCTGGGGGTGGCTTATTGTCAAGTGACTCATGGAGACTGATTATGTCAATTTTCATGTCTGTATCATCAAATAAACCATTATATCACTATAATTATGCATTTAGGTGGCGGCCATCTTGAAAAATGGACGCCATATTGAAATTTCAACTAGCTGGGGGTGGCTTATTGTCAAGTGACGCATAGATACTGATTATGCCAATTTTCATGCTTGTATCACCAAATACACCAATATAACACTCCATTGTTCCACTAAGGTGACAGCCATCTTGAAAAATGGCCGCCATTTTGAAATTTCAATTGCCTCTGTCAATTTTCTCGTCAAGTGACCCCTGGAGACCACTGATACCAATTTTCACGCTTGTAACCCAAAATGCAGAATGCTTATGAAAATAAGCACTTAGCCGCTCCACTACCAAAACAATATAAGATACAACAATATAGCAATTCATATTGTATGGAAAAAATAATTCTTCTGGCAATTGACTTCAGGCATGTTCATAATAGGCGACGTTCCATTGAAATAGGCAAACATTTGACAAAAAAACAAAACAAAAGTGTATGAGAGCAGGCAGTACCTACCGCTGAGAGCCAAATACAGACCCCCAACAAAGTATCTAGAGTTTAAGTGGCCATGAACCATTTCACTTGAAAACTGAGCCCCATATGTACTTCCCCACCAGAATATTTTGTGTGCGCGCACGCGTGTGCATGCGTGTGGCTAACCTCACTAACCACCAGGCCTAAGAGAATCATATATCTTCATGTACACGCAGACAGCTAGGCTTTAACAACCACAATTTTGGAATATTGCTTATTGCAATTTGGAGGTCCTTGCCACAAAAAACAAAATTTGAGACCAATGTGTGACCATCATATCCACACATGCCAATAATGCTCACTGTATGTGCATACACTCCCATTTTTTTCTGCATTTTTTTTAAAAGTGGCAAGCCCATGAGTCTAACAGACTTAGTGGAGACATTTGTTTCACTATGAGTTGGAAGAATGAACGGCCAAAGCTACAGTGCAGAGACTTGCTTAATTTTGGGTGGAGATGTGATGTCGACCGCGGGGTTGGGGAGTCTCTCGACCAGGAATGTACTGTAGTTTTCCAAATATCCCCAAACTGGAGATCACATTCCGATGGTTTTCACTCTCATATCCCCCCCCTCCTGATTAATTCATAACGTATTTTTCTTAAGGTTTTTTTCGTCCCGCAGGCCGTGCAGACACTGAAATATATACGCCTGCCTTTTGGACTTGGAGCCTCCCTTAAAACGTTAAACCCTTGTTTTGGAAAATCCGTCTTCAGAAATGTCAAGTAAATAGCCGAGTGAGTCATAGTGACGGACAAAGCGTTTCAGTCAAAACACAGAAAGTGCTGGTTAAATGTTTCCCAAATTTGCAGTTGCACTGAAATGGAAATGGAGGGCATTTTACTTTGAAGTCTCAGCATGAAACCCTGACCTTAACTTTTTGATCCAATCAGAGCTCATACCCAAATTCAGGCTATTGCGCGCAAAGGTAGAAGGGACGGCTCTACTCTGAGCTATACTACACACGACGCATGGAATGTTTGTTTATGGTCGCTCAATAGTCGCCCAACTCTGCCACTTTACAGCCAAGTGCCCAAACTCTGTTTTCCTTTGCGGGGGATGACAGGAAAAAAGGACGAATGGATTTTTTGTGGGTACAAAAAAGTAAGGCAAGACTCTTAAAACTCAAGGAGTCATTGAGCTCCATCACTGGTGTGTGTGTGTGTGTGTGTGTGTGTGTGTGTGTGTGTGTGTGTGTGTGTGTGTGTGTGTGTGTGTGTGTGTGTGTGTGTGTGTGTGTGTGTGTGTGTGTGTGTGTGTGCGTGCGTGCGTGCGTGCGTGCGTGCGTGCGCGCGCGTGTGTGTGTCTATGGACTTTTCTTATTATGATTGCATTTGCAATCTGTTGTACTTATGTTGTACTGTTGTAGGCCTACTTATGACAAGTCTGTTGTACTTTATGCTTATATGGACATGAAGTAAAGTGGTAAAACAAAGTAGTGTTGTGTTGTTGTGAAGTTACTGCAGGCTGGCAGCGATGCGTGTGGTTTGAAATGTTGATATTGGACTGGTAGATCCCGGAGGGGTTGGCTGCTGAAAAGTAGATCTTGGGTCAAAAAAGGTTGGGCACCCCTGATCTAAGGTGATGATTGAATTTAAACTCAGTAATACACTGTCTGGATGCCAGAATGGGATTATTTCTGACTGTAATCAAAGCCATGATTGAGGAATGCGCTAAAAACAGGTCAGATTAATTTATATTGGCTTTTATTGATGGGGGCCACATGACGTTATCACACAGCACGTTCTCGTTTTCAAGAAGTAATTAAAAATCAAGTTTTTTATCTAAAAATACACAAAAGTGAAAACAATACCTGTTCTTTGGGCATGCATTGTTGGATATGGCGATATAATGACCACAGAAGTCCCTAAACGTATTTTAATTTTACGGATTTTAGGATTGTATTCCTCTTTCCAAATAAAAAGGAAAAGCATGTTTCCTTTTTATTATCAGTGAATGTAGAACATCCAAAGAATCGAAAAACCCTTTCCAGAAATAATAGTGAATATAGTGAGCAGATGTATGTATTTAGTCAGGTACCTCCGTCGTCACTGAGGAAGGCTCCATTGGGTGAGGGCGGGATGTTTCCCCATCTGCTGATGGGCTTGGGGAAGTCTGGGTCCGTAGTCCTGCTCTCCTCGTTGTAGCGCCAGTACCTACACACACATACACACACGCACACACACACAGGAGAGAGAGAGAGAGAGAGAGAGACAGAGAGAGAGAGACAGAGAGATGGGGAGAAGGTATGGATTTGTTCAGTGGATCCCAAACCCGCAAGGGTCCATTTGGTTTCATGTTTACGCACTCAAAGAGTTACATCTGCTTAACCAACTTTCCATCATTTAGCCTGGGGACCACCTGGAATCCTCTCAGGGACCACTGGTGGTACCAAACCCATGAAAATATTGGGAAAGCAGACGACGTTGTCATTAATATGCCTAATGTGCTAGCCCAGTTATTAATCAAACAAACACAGACGATAAGTGTTACTAGCATGTGAACAAAAGCAGTAAAATATGTTAGATGACGACGTTTATAAAACCTGAGGCTTCTTTAAACATACACACTGGAGGCTGGAGACCGAGGGCTCCATTTTCGTTACCATCTAAACCCCTTATCCTAAACCCCTTACCGTTTTTTTTTTTAACTTTTTGGAATAGTTCAACGTGCCAGTCTATTGACACATTGTGAGCTTGTAGACTGGCCATTTAACCCTTAGTGTCCTGAACGCGTTTTGGTGTTTTATCTGTTGAAAAATAGCAGATCAACAAGCTCATGTCGCGCCACCGAGTGGCGCGACATGAGCTTGTTGTTCTGCTATTTTTGAAAAATTGTGAAAATGTGCTGCAAATCTCTGAATAGATTATTTTGGAAGCAAACATTTTATCTCAATTTTTCGCTTCTGGGGAACCCTGAGAACAACATGTTTTCAGATGGCGGTCTGCAGCCAAATATGGATAATTCTGGTGGTCCTTGGCTAGAAATATGTTAGCATCACTGACACAGGAACACAGATTTTTCAGAAAAACTAGAATCTATTGTCAGAATCTATAGAATCTAGTGTCAAAAACTCGATTCTAGCGTCAGAAAGTAGATTCTAGTGTCAAAAAGTAGATCCTAGCATCAGAAACTATCATTTAGTGCCAATAACTAGAATCTACTGTTGGAAACTACTGTAGAATCTAGCGTCAAAAGCTAGAATGTTGCTGCAGCTATAATCTGGTGTCAGGAACTACTGTATAATCTGGTGTCAGAAACTCGAATCGAGGGTCAGGACACAATGGTTGGAAATATTGAAAGAAGTTAAGGGATAAGGGGTTTAGCGGTAACGAAAATGGAGCGCCGAGACTACATTGCAGGAGCCGACACTGTAGAGTGACAGGGCTGTCGGCCAATCCGCTGCTGTAGTTGGATTTTCAACTAGTACTAAAGACACTGAAGGCATGGACGCCAGTCTGAATCACAGGGGAAAAAAATAAGGTAGTATTTTTTTAAGGTGGTGATTCAGGCCTGAGCCAGGCTAAAGGGCCCCCAAATTGACGCCAATTAGCAGTGTTGGGCAGTAACGAATTATATAATGAAATATTATTACCTTTTCCAGCAAAAAAATATGTGTAATGATAATACTCTGCCAAAATGGGTAATATGTAACATGTTACTCTGCCAAAACACACCTCATTAGTACTTTACAATTTACAAATGCAGGGGTGTCTTTTGGGTGCGTTTTGTGTCCAAAACCGCAGAAGAAACCTGACAGACATCATGGGGGAAAAAAGACGCGGAAAAGAATGTCTTAAAAAAAGAGAATCGTGGACATATCATCATAGGCGTGCATACATAGACGTCAAGGGGGGTTTGAGCACCCACTAGTGGCCCTCTCTGGACCAACATGCCCTTTTTAAAAGAGCAAAAAGATGCTGAAATGCTGTTTTCTATGCGTTTTTAACCCCCCTCCTGGTTACATTTGAGCACCTGCCCTTGAAACTCTCTGTGCACGCCACTGCATATCATTTTGCATGGCCGGATCTGACGACTTTTGTTGTTAAATCACAATACTGCGCTAATAAAAATATACACGGGTGCCGCCATCTTGTTTATTGAGACAGACATGCTGATTGGTCATTGGCCAGAGCACAGGCTCTAGACTAGAGGCCTTTCGTGTTGAAAGTTGCAACAACAGAGCAATCGTTCAGTCCATGAATAAAAGGTGAATGGAGATGCCGCCACTCTCTCTGCAATGAATGAATGAATAAAATGGCCATTGCCCCACGCACATTAGAATACCCACCAAAAATGCCAAAGCCAACTGCGGGGCAAGAACAAAATATCATTAAACAACAAGTCAACTTACAATAACACAGCTGATGATAATAATGCTGTCCCAATACCTGCTGCCTCTTCTTGTGTAGAACCAACAGGATATGAACATATTACAACCATAATATGGTTGTAATATGTTCATATCCATTTAGAAACTTTGCAGTATTTAACTCCCCTTTCATTTTATATTATAAAATGAAAGGGGAGTTAAATACTGCAATTTGCAAAAAATGATAAAATATGACTCCTAACGTCTCTGAAGTGGGACTCTTCGAATGTCCCTGGGACTCATCTAAAAGACCGTCCCTGCATCTCCTAACTTACTCCTTGCATCGAAAAGCTATTTACATCACTGCAAATGAGCTTGGAGTTGCATAGCCTCGACACCCAGGCTTTCATTTTCGTTCGCCTTGCGCGAAAACGGAAAGCCTGGACTAACGCACGTTGGAAAGTGGCCTTCAAGTGGGAGTGAACCTTCCGGGGTGGGCGTCGCTCTAAATGATGTGACGTAGAACAGCAGTGGACGGGAGGGGGAGGGGCCGGAGATGACGACACGTTAGTGAGATCAAATCAGAGCGCAGCACTTCCGCCGTGTGGATCCCACGACACCCCCGCCCCCCAAGGCCAAAATAATTGAGGGCTAGACCAGGCTAGGTGTTGCATGATGTGAAAATAGAATAGATTTAGAGTGATGCGCAGCAGTGTGTAGATCCTAATCCAACGCAGCTCTTTGGACATGTAACACCCGGGAATCGAACTCGTGGTCTCCTGGTTAAGTCCAACATCTTAACCACTAGACCAGGTGTCTCCAACGTTTTTTCATTTTAGAGCTACTTTGAAAAAATCTGAGGGGCCGAGAGCTACTTCACTTTTATCTTTTTTTTCAAAGGTGCATTCACATTTTGCATTCTCCTCTAATGAGACGCCTGGCACTGCATGGCCTCCGCAAGACACTTGAACGCTGGGGTGTATCCACTCAGGTTCACTCTTATAGAGTCATTCAAATCATCATCAGTCAACCTAGTTCTGAATTTGGATTTGATCACATTCATATCAGAGAATGCAGATTCACAAAGATAAGTAGAGCCAAATAAAGCACTCACTTTCAATGTTGTGAAGTCTGTTGTGCTTTTACCTGCACATCATTTTGGAGATTAATAATCTCCATTTCCATTTCAAATGCATTGACTTTGAACATGTCAGCCATCTGCCCTGATATTACACTCACATCTACAGTACCTCCATTAAAGGGTTAGCAATGAATGCCACATCCACACAGGGCTCCAGTTCACCAAAATCTTTGAACCTGTCCTCAAATTCCTCACCAAGCTTGGACAGTAGGTCACAATATTTATCCACATCCAACACATCAACTGCCTCTGCATTGTTACAACACCTTCCTCATTGAAGGGAAATGCTGCAGTCTCTTGTTTTTTTTTACCTGTTGCATGTAAAATGAGACTTTTGCTTTGAAGGCCTTCACAGCACTGATTATGCCACTGACAGATTTGTCTTTGCCTTGATTGGATTTGATTTGACCTGAAGACAACTGACGTAGCCTATTACTGATAGGCGTATTCTGGCCGTATTGACGTAGGCCTAGTTACGCTCGAGTGGGCATACGTTTGTATGTTGAATGACAAAGGAAAGAGTTGCAATGCATTTCAGGTCATGCTTTTCATATCATTCATAGCCTAATTTTGCAACTCCTTTGCGAGCTACCCAAAAACAACCAACGAGCTACCGGTAGCTCGCAAGCTACACGTTGGAGACCCATGCACTAAGACCAAAGGGACATCCCTTTGGTCAAGGAGCAGACACAAGACTTTGGAGGTCATCACGACAGAGGCTGTAGCCAGTGCTACACACCCACAAGTTATATGCTGTAGTACAAGTTGTCGCAAGTTGACGCTAAACAGAGCGTGTGTGTGTGTGTGTGTGTGTGTGCGCGTCTACCTGTCCCCTCTGAAGAAGTAGGTGAACCCGTTGGGCTCCCACCAGATGGCCGTGTCGATGCGGTCTGCAGGGACCCCCCTGCCGTACTCCTCCAAAGGCTGAGGGTAGCCGGGGACCACGTCAGCTTCTCGGAACAACCAGTACCTGTCGTCTGATAGAGAGACACCAAGAGAGAGAGAGAGAGAGAGAGAGAGAGAGAGAGAGAGAGAGAGAGAGAGAGAGAGAGAGAGAGAGAGAGAGAGAAAGATTGATTGCAAAAAAATAGAGGGGGAGAATTGGAAGGCTTTCCTGTATATGCTATTACTGACGTGCACCCAAAACTAAGAACTTCCACGTTTTTGTCCACAATTGGGAAAGAGGACTGGCAAAACGTTGGTCAAAATAACAATTATTCTCCATTTCTAATTGTGTGGACTCTTGAAAATGACATAATTCAGATGTTTAAATATAATTTAACTCTTGAGAGCGTTAAAATGAAACCAAATGGACCCTTATGGGTCCATTTGGTTTCATTTTAACGCTCTCAAGAGTTACAGATCTATAAGAGTCCATGCGCTAGGGGGGCTGTCATGTGATCTACCTGCAGGACCTGTGCGATCTACTGGTAGATCACGATCTACCTTTTGGGCACCCCTACTGTATATCAACACATTGCAGCGCGACTATCCTTGCGATATCGTCGTAGAGCTGCTATTTTCATCCAAAAGTGCCCTCTCAAGGATTTCAGCCCCTGCCCCTCTACCACCCCTCTGTGCACGCCCCTGCGTGTAACACTTATTTTCCTGAAGTTCTATAATATAACATGTGGAAAATAAATGTCCCCTGACCCTGCTGGACGGACCTTCCAGGCACTTTTCCGATGTCACAGCCAAACTATGTCAGTATTTCTCCTCTCTCTCTCTCAGCTGTTTGCCCGTTGACGCAGCAGCAGCTGCGCTCTACACTTAACCCGTTTGGACCTGCAAATAAACTCATTCTACACAAAAACCCCTGAACTTTGCTGAAAAACCCCATTTTAGCCCAAGGACTCCCAAAATCATGTATGTATGTGCCCCCCCTTGAACTACAAGGGATCATGTATGTAAGAATGTATGTAATCATGTATGTACTGTATGTGCCCCCTCTTGAACTACAAGGGATCATGTATGTAATCATGTATGTGTGTGCCCCCTCTTGAACTACAAGGGATCTGGTGTGATCCCTTGTAGTTCAAGGGATCACACCAGAAGCAAAATATTTGAGTTTGCACGAAAATAACAACTTAGAGCAGTGGTTTTCAACCTTTTTCATACCAGCGCCCGCTATTTATTCATTTCTTTCGTTTTTGTCCAGAAGTCCAGGCTGGATTTCAGAAACAAAAGAGGCAAACATACAGATCAAAATGACCATTAATCTGCTACATTCTCTAGTTGTGTAGATTCGGGCTAATTCAGAAAATGAATATTTTAACTCTTGAGAGTGTAAAGATGAAACCAAATGGACCCTTGCGGGTCCATTTGGTCAACAATACAAATGAAGTTTGTTTTTTGGATTCATTTACTTTTACTGCGTGGCCAGAACAGAACCAGAACAGAACTCCCACCACGGGACTCTGGACATCATTAATACAATTGACACAACTATATTAAAGGTAGGGGAAGTGATTTGAAATTCATGGTGTAGTACCAGCCTGGTGCACTAGGGGCCCCAAAAGTAGCTACACTATGTGAACCTGCTGCTCTCTCCTGATTGGAGGAGAATTGTGGTGACCTGGGGAACTTTTATTAGCTCCTCTGCTACGTGGGGGGGGAAACTCCATATGTGGTTTCCACACCTTATATAGAGCATTTAACAGAAAAAAAATATTTTTTGGGTGATATCTGACAAAAGTGAAATCACTTCCCTACCTTTAATATGAAGCATAATAAGTAAATAAAAGTATTTCCTAAAGCTTAAGGGTAATAAAAACAACTTTAGCAAGTGCAAACACACAAAACAGATTTGTTTAAAAACAGAATCTACTACAGCTCACCTCTGCTCTATTGGCTCATTATGAAACTGATTGGTTAACCCCCCCCCCCCCCCCACAAATTAGCACCGCCTTTCCTGAGCCTGACAAATGTTTTGTTTTCATGATTTGTTGACAAGTTCTGGTCCGTCTGCAGTGTCTGAAGTGTCTGTCTGCGGGAAACAGCTGCAGCATTAAAGTAGAAGCAACGTAGCATGCAAACGCAAAGAATATAACTACATATCTATTTTGTTTTTTTTGGTTAAAAAGTCTATTACCTGTAACTTAAAAAATAAAATTTGAACTATCCCTTTAAAACAGCTTCCTGAACAGAATGCGTTAAAGGTTCTGTGAACGGTTGACCCCGACATTCTAAAAAGGACAGATTTCTCCCCTTGACGAATGCATCGTCTAACAGCGTGAAAGCAGGGGAAAAGAGAGGCCGACGGCGTCCCAAAAGAAACGCAGCCGTGGGCCAAACAAAGCATTAAATCAATATCTGGGTATGTCCTGGTGAGAAGTGAAAGCGCTGCAATGCAATACAGGGGCGGATGTAACATTTCCCAATTGGGGGGGGGGGGGGGGGCACGAGAAAATGGTATGGGTGCGGCTTCGCCAGACCATTTTCAGTTGGCGCAGGACTTATATTAGGCAAGTAAAGCATCAATAATAACATCAGTTGTTGTTGAAGTTGCAACAGACACGCAGCATGCATAAAGCTAAAGGTCTGACTCAGAGAGTTTGCTGCTTTCAGTGATAAAATGCTGTTGGTTTAGTGGTGACAGCTGTAGTTAGTAGCACTAGTAGTGTTTCAAATCATTTTAAATATGAGCACTTTAATGTATTTGAAATTTGAGTCGTTTGCCATGACATCATTATTGGTGGGGCAGTCAGGGCATTTGCCTAGATCCGACTCTATATGCAATTTTGCAAGTTTAATCGTTAAAGGCGTTAAACGTTTTAGCCAAAACCAAAATGTAAAATAGCTATATTTATTTTGCCTCTTTCCCCTCTACGTTGCTTCTGCTTTTATGCTGCAGCTATTTCCCAGCAGACAGACACTTGCTTTGCCCTGCAGACGGTCCAGAACTTTATTGTTGTCAACAAATAATTGATGTTGGGCTCATGACAAGGTGGTGCTAGTGTGTGCGTGTGTGTGTGTACTAGAGCCCAGTCTATATATCGGCCGATATATCGGTGTTTTAGCTATTTCACCTAACCGGTTAGTTCAGTGGTTTTCAATCTTTTTGATCCCAGGGACAACTATTTATTCAGCATTTGAGCCACAGCCCACCATTTGACAAGATGTTCACCCCACAGACCTAAAAAAAAATAAAGATTTGTTTTGGTTTTGTCCACAATTACAGGCAAACATACAGTAAATCAAAGTGACCATTTGTCTTTTACATTCTCTGATTGTGTCGACTTCTTAATTAAGGGTACGTCCACACGGAGACGATCCGCAGTGAAAACGCATAACTTTTTTAACGATTCGCCCTTTCATTCCCACTAAACGCCCAAAACGGTAAACAAAACCGTCAAACTTTGAATCGGGCTCCCAGAGTGGATAGAAACTAAACCGCTCACTCCGCGTCTCCATGTGGACAGTCGAAACCGGGCGAAACCGTCTATTTTTTAACTGAGATCCCACAGCGCATGCTCACCCCTGAACAACAATAAACAAACATGGCCGTTCCCAGCGTTTGCATCCATTGCATTAATGCTGTAGAAAATAGTTCACAGTTAGTGCGTTTCCAACAACATGTACTGCTTCTATGCAACAACACCACTGCTGTTTGTAACAAGTGTCTGTTCGGTCTGTTCCATAGGTCTGTTCATGTTTACGTTCGTTAGCAACAGTTGCCAGAATCTGAGAGAGAAATAAGCGCCCGGGCCTATACTAGCCCAAATGCGACCAGGTTATTTGAGAACAGCAGATCAACAAGTTTGTGGCTCGTGACATGATGTTGCATTTCGCGAGCTTGTTGAATAAACCTAATATAAGAACATTTTTCCCAAAGGAAATATCCTAAAAACAGGCTAAGTGACAACTAGACCATTTGACATCCAATGTTATTTTTCCACAAATCCATCTAGAAAAATGGGTAATGTCTTATATTTGGATCAAAAAAAATATATATATATGCTTTTATTGAAAGGATAAACCCCTTGAGATGTCCCATCTCATTTTCGAGGGGGTCCTCATGGTGCATGCATGCATATAGGATACCATGGTGCATGTATGCATATAGGATACCATGGAAAAAAGTGACAATTGTATTAATGATTTTAACAACACAAATTTGGTATGGTGGTCACTTCCTTTATCTTAAGTCAAGTTATACTTTCAACAAATTATGCTACACAAAATCACAACACTAGGCAGTCTGTTACAGCTCAGCTCACAGGCTACAAATCTTTACCCATGGGTGAATTCCCTTGGGGTTTTTGCATTATCCTTGCAGCACTGAAATACTGAAATATTTATTTCAGTATTTTTAGTCTTTAATTGTTTAGTTTTTATAATGTGCTAAAACAAATCCAAGGAAACAAGCTCAACTAGTGAACTATATACACTCTGAAGAAACAGGCCCAAAGTCACTTAGAATACGCAAACATGGCAACCGCTTATCTTTCCTCTTCTTGGAGATTTGTGCCAACGAGTTGCTACAGCAACACCTACAGGCCCGGCATATATACTGCACCCTTCTCATTGCGTTTTCGGTGGTTTCACTCGGTTTAGTGGGGACGTATGGATTAATTGATTCGGTCAGTGGAGACGGTAAACTTTTTGAGTCCGTTTTCATTTTTTCACGGCGGATCGTCTTAGTGGAAACGGGACCTATGTGGTGCTAATTTAGATGATGAACTCGATTTAGGACATGCCTGACGCCATAGAACTCCGCAAACTGGGAATGCCCATATATGGACCACAGAAACTATTTGTTGACACGTGACGTGGCGCCGCATCACGGTGACATGACATGGCGCCACGTCATATTCAGAACAGGCCTTATTTAAGCTCCACTGCGAAGCTAGCCCGACCTCAGTCTGAATTGTCATTCCGTTTCACACTTCACTGCAACATTCATTTACCGGCCCTTTCTACAATAACAAGGATGAGTTGGCTTCAAGCGGCGTTGACCATGACTAATAGGGAAAATGCTACAGGGGGCGAGAGGGAGCGACACGGCCGCCACATGGTTCCGTGTCGGTTCGATACTAGGCCTATGGGTTGCCGGCGGCAAGACTGTCCCTTTCTTCACAGCAAGAAACCACAGAGGGACAATGTCCAGCACCCACCACCCAACAACTCCGGACCTGTCAAATCACCTCGGCTGGACAATGTTCAGCGTCCACCACCCAACCACTCCCGACGTGTCAAACCAGCTCGGCTGGACAATGTCCAATGCTCACCTGGCAGAACACCCCGTCCCTGCCCCCCCACTACTGAGCAACTGACGGATCTGAGGATCAAAATATTGGACAAGATAAAGGCTGAGCGGACTCAAAAGGACCAGGCACGTTCGCGTAAAAGAAGCCATGATTCACCAGCATCACCTCAAGACGAGGGGGAGGAAGAGGCACCTTCCCGTAAAAAGGAGAAGCCATCAATCAAGAAGAAGGAGGTGGCACCCTCATGTAGCTCCTCAAAATCGACTAAACAGGAGCCAACAACAGAGGTGCCTGAAAAAGGCAGGGAAAATGCTACAGGGGGCGAGAGGGAGCGACGCGGCCACCACATAGTTCCCTGTCGGTTCGATACTAGGCCTATGGGTTGCCGGCGGCAAGACTGTCCCTTCCTTCACAGCAAGAAACCACAGAGGGACAATGTCCAGCACCCACCACCCAACCACTCCCGACCTGTCAAACCACCTCGGCTGGACAATGTCCAATGCTCACCTGGCAGAACACCCCGTCCACGCCCTCCCACTACTGAGCAACTGAGGGGTCTGAGGATCAAAACTTTGGACGAGATAAAGGCTGAGCGGACTCAAAAGGACGAGGTACGTTCGCGTAAAAGAAGCCATGATTCACCAGCATCACCTCAAGACGAGGATGAAGAAGAAGAGGCACCTTCACGTAAAAAGGAGAAGCCATCAATCAAGAAGAAGGAGGTGGCACCCTCATGTAGAGGACACCAGCATGAACCAGCCTCGCCACCATCAACTGTAAAGGTCACCACAACGACGGGTGAGGAATCTCCCTCGCATAAAAGGAAAAGTCCCTCGCCACCATCAATTAAGAAGGAGGAACCCCTGCTCAAAAGAAGAAGCCCCTCACCCTCACGTCGCCCATTAACTCCAGAGGAGCCAGCCTGCATACAGATGAATGAGGGTCAGCAGCAGTTCTACCCCACCTCCTCCAGTGGAGAGGACCTCGTGCTGGGTCAACTGCCCGATCCAGGGAACCCCACCTCCAAGATGGAGACAGGTACCACAATCGCCAGCCCCTTGAGAGAAGAAGTGGGCCTAAATCAGGAAGATTATGACGCGCTTGTCGTAGAGTTCCTTGGCTACTACAGGGAGCAGGAGGATGATGGGCTCTCTGTCCCGGAATTGTTAGAGGAGCTGTGGAAGCTGATCAATGCCTAAAGAGATCTATATGGGCACAATGTCGAGGACTACAAGTTGGACACCGCCACTATGGCCTGGCACTGGTTGAGAGATTTCAAGGGTCAAGTCGTTAGGCAAACCCCCAACACCGACTCTCATTGGATTAATACATCTTGGTACGGAAGTGACTATAGATTGACGATAGACGGCCAGACCAAGAGACTCGGTGCACTCAGAGAGTGGGGCTGTGTCGATCCGTCTGTACCAGGCTAGTCTGAATATGTGATATTGTTTCACTCTGCCACTGTCATGGGGACAAGAAGATCAAGAGCAATCAATAAATAAATGCAAACATCAATGAAACATGTTGCCGTAAATAATATTTTATACATATATATATATATATATATATATATATATATATATATATATATATATATATATATATATATATATATATATATATATATATATATATATATACACATACAGTATATATATATATATATATATATATATATATATATATCAGCGCTGTTGAATGATTAAAATTTTTAATCAAATTAATCACACCTTCAAAATTAATTTAATCATGATTATTACATGGCTTGAATGAATGCTCCAATCAGAAGCCAGCGTTCACGTCACGTGAGCGGTCACATAATACACTATAATCACCGCTCTGCGCTATTATTGACCGCTGCATAAACAAGTTCCCCAAAGTGCAAACAGCTGTGTTCATATCAATCCGTGCTGCGCTTCTGCATTTAGCTCCAGCACGCCGTTAGCGGGTCCATTTGGTTAGCTACGTATTTGGTTGTTTACATGCCGTTGTCGTCACCCTCTCAAGGACCACTGGTGGTCCTCGGACCACTGGTTGAAAACCACTGACGTAAGCCCGCGGTGCGCTTCCGCATTTAGTTCCAGCACACCGTTAGCGGGTCCATTTGGTTAGCACTTAGCTACGTATTTGGTTGTTTACATGCCGTTGCCGTCACCCTCTCAAGGACCACTGGTGGTCCTCGGACCACTGGTTGAAAACCACTGACGTAAGCCATGTAATAAGCGGGATAACACCCTTCGAGCCGGTATTTGTTTCCTAACTAACTGACCGAGGCGCAGCCGAGGTCAGTTAATAGGAAACAAATACCGGCTCGTCGGGTGTTATCCCTTACTTAATCACCATTCGGACTATTTCGGACAATATGCCATGTTTTCCTGTGTATTGTTGCGGAAATGGAAAGACAGAGGGCTATTCAACTAAATTGTTCAGGAGTCCGCATTGCCAAAAACCCAAGGGGCCCGGGGCCAGACTGCCACAGAGACTACTCTCCACCATGACATGTGTACACACACAGACACATTTTTTAAAGTATTTCACTTTTTAAAATGCTCCATTTATAAGAAAAGTGCAATGTGCATCTGGTCTTTCTAACATGCATCATATTTGAACCAAATCAAAATACACGTTTATAGTGCAGCTTATGAAAAAGTTGTTCATATCTGCACAACAGCAGCAAATCACAACATCTAAGGCACACTTATTGTGCTCTCTCTTTAATTCTCAAAAGGCTTGCAACAGGGGACAGGACTAGCCTACACACAGGCAACTAATGACAGTGATGGCACATCTTTGACTGGCCAGTGGCCCACCATGTTCATTTCGCGGCGGCCCGACTTCTCCGTACCCCGTTCATTTCATCAAGACAGACAAATACAAATATTCACTAATGCAAAGGTAAACAGGGAACAGGGAGGTAAACAGGGAAGGAAATAGGCTCTACCTCCTGCAGCCAGCATGCACTCGACTCTTCATCATCTCTGGGTGTTTTTTTTCTTCTTGACAATAATCCATGCAACAGTGTCGTCTTTTACCATCGGATTATTTTGCGACAGCATTGACTTGGTTACAGAGCAAATACGTCTGCCTGCGCTCCCGATGGAGTTTCAATTTAGCCATTATTTCTCGGTCCACTCATTGTGATGTGTGGTTAAACAAACACATCACAATAGTTGGGAGTGATCCGAAAGAGCTGCTGTTTGTTTACATCTCTCACGTGCAGGAAGGGGAGCTCCTCTGATTCCCCAGTGGGAAGGGAGCATGGAGACTAGTGGTAGACTAGCGACATTGAGGGGTCAGAGAACAGAGCGTGCGCTGCTATTCAGTTAGCTGTACTCATGCTCAGTGGAAATGAAGAGCAGCCGCCATTAGACCATTACATGGAAGTGAACGGAGATGTGCTGAACATGTCAGGCCACCAGTTTAGTAGCCCTGATATACTCGCTCGAGCCCATAGACTCCAATGCATTCCGCAACTTTGTCCCTATTTGTTGTCCCCCTTTAATAGAGTCGCCAGCGAGTGGAATCACATCCGAGACAGAGCATGCGCACGCACGAGCGTGCACGCGCGTGCATGTGCGTTAATTGCGTTAAAAAATTTAACGCAAATAACGTAGAAATTTAATCAACGCCGTTAACGCGTTAACACGGTTTCTCTGCTTTGTTTCCGTGATTTGTTTTCAAGTAATTTGCATTTGTCTTTTTCTAAGTTTAGTCCACAGTGTTTTTCTCAGGCCTGTTAATCCTGTAATTACACTGCAACTAGGGGAAATTAAAACCCTTAAAAAGGTATTTTTTGGACATAGTCACTTGGGGTGTTAAGGCTCATTCAGACTGCTTGACACCCCGCCCTTCATTAATTCAGGCTTTTGTTATCAAATGGGTCAACCTGTTTAACTGGTCCTGGAGACTGGGGGTGTGAAAGATGGCCCCCAAAACAACAGAGTGCTAATGCTAAGTGCTAATGGCCCATCACTATTTCCACTAAAACCTGTTTTACTTGGCTGGAGAGACTGTGGGATAAAAGGTTCCTCCAACAACAGAACTCACTTATAGTGATTCTATACTTGCATTGTGTAAGTTTTGCATGTTTTATTCACATTTCTCTTTCTTGCATTACTTATTAGAAAGTTACGGTGGCTTTATCTCAAAATCGGCAGGCTTAGATATCCGGCTGCAATGCATATGTGGGCTTGTAGATCAACGGTTTTGATAAATATTGAAGAAAATAAAAACTTAAAATTAAAAATGTTCAAAAAAGCTTTGTTTGGCACAGAAGAAAGCTTTCCCCATAACTACTGCTTCTACTGTAGAGCCTACAGGTTAGTTATTACCACTTTGTGTCTTCATGTATTTAAAATGACAACAATGTGAAGATGTATTAAGTTAAACCTGGGACAGTTTATTATTATAGATTTCATTGGCCAATAATACTGTTAGATCAGTCATTTTATCGTAGTTTATTTCACTAGCTATATTTATAATAATCATTTTTAAATGGACCCTTGCGGGTCCATTTGGTTTCATTTTAAACGCAATAGTTAAAATATTCCTGATCTAAATTAACCCACTCAATTAAGAATACTACACAACTAGAGAATGTAGAATATTAACGGTCATTTTGATCTGTATGTTTTGTTTGCGAAAATACATCCTGAAATTGTGGACAAAAGCAAAATAAATCTTTAGTTTTGGGTCTCTGGGCTGAAAATGTCATCAAACGGTGGTCCGTGGCTCAAATGCTAAATTAATATTGGGCCCTTGGATCAAAAAAGGTTGAAAACCACTGGTCTAGTGAAGCAGCAGCAATTCTTTCTATATTCCCTCTTTATCTGTCCCTTTGCCAATGATTAAGATGCACAGGCAGCGCAGTTGATGTTAGAATGGTTACAAAAACATGAACTATAGTGCTAGAAGTTTTATGGAGCTGGCTTGAGTGTATGCGCAGTGCGCGCATATACCATCCGACGTTCCGCCCCCCCCCCTGAGTTCAAAATCAAACTACGCCCATGCATTTTTTGCCCCTGGCAGCTTTTTAGAGTTTGCTAAGGGCGTAGGTAGACCCCTGCAGGCATGGCGCGCAAGACACGTTTAAAATCGTTGAATGCATTAACCTAGAGGTGTTGTGCGCCAGCTTTCATAACAATGGTGACAACTCTTTAAAATATAAATAAACCCATCCACCCCAACATTGCAATCATAAAATGTTCAAAATAATATCCCCAGTATATTTACACCCACAGTACATTATTAAACATTCACAAACACACTTTAAAACCATAAACAGTAATAAGCATAATAGGACACACACACACACACACACACACACACACACACACACACACACACACACACACACACACACACACACACACACACACACACACACACACACACACACTTAATACTTTTATTTGAGTCTCATCAGATAGGCAATCACTACAGATCTACCTATGATTGCACCCCCCCCCCCCCTCCACCCACCCAATCTCACTCCCAACAAACTTCAAAACTTGAGAGCCCTGAATATTATAACTTTTGGGAGTGTAATTATGATGACAAATGGACACACAAGAGTCCATTTGGTTTCATTTTTACGCTCTCAAGAGTTACATCTGGCTAACCAACTTTTCAAACCAACTTACCGTAGCTGGGGGAGAACCTGCACTGATCTGCAGGTTTCCCTGAAAATGGGTGCAATTCCCCTTTGAATTAAACGCAGTACATGCATGGTACAGACCTTTGAAGAAGACAAATTTGCCGTCATGACGCTCGTAGGCGGCGTCGATGTCGCTGGGCAGGCCGATCCAGAACACCGATATGGGCATGGGGTAGTTGTCCAAGACCCTGTTCCTGCGTACCCGCCAGAACCAGCCACCCTGACACACAAAACACACAATGCAACGTTGCAGTTCAATGGTGTGGTTTCTTTTAACACTATTGGAGCTGCCTTGTTGGTCATTTGAGGTATTACACAGAGCCATAATAGAGAGTCCATTCATAAACAGTCAGTGTTCTTCCACAGTCAGCGTAGCAGGAAGTAAACAAAGCTGGTCCACCAGCAGCAGCATTGATGTCTCTTGGCTTACCGGTGGTATTTCCCCCACGACGTAGTTAAAAATCAGTGTGCTTTTCACAAAATAATGGATTATTTGGATCAGCGCGGGACGTTTTGCTTTGAATGGACCCTAATGGTCCAATGGAGGGGGACGTTATCAAGACGATAGCAATCGAACGATAGCAATCTGCCTACAACCGGGATGTTGTATTGGTGAGTGTCAGCCAGATGGTGGCGTTACAGGGAGAACACACACGGCCTTTGTACTAAACGCGTTATAGAAGAATTCCACACCAGAAAGCTTTATTTGCAGTTGCTTTATTTCCAAAAAATATGGAAATATGTGATTTTTTTCAGTTGTTATTTTTCACAAAATAACAACTGAAGAAAAAAAAAATCACATATTTCCAACATACACATTTTGGCTATATATTGTCACCCCGCAATGTCAGTAGTTTGTTGACACTCTTTCTCTTTCACTTTCGGTTGAGCCGTGGTTGAGACAGCTGAACCACTGCTGAACCAAAAGCGAAATTGAAAGTGTGAGTGTCGACACATTATTGGCATAACAGAGAGACAATATATAGACAAAATGCAAAGAACAACTGGACCACTTTTTTGGAAGTAAAGGTAAGAAAGACTTCACAGGGTGGAATTCTCTTAATTCTCTAATTTAACTAATTAGAATGTACCAAATGGAACCAACTGGACCCGTTAGGGTCCATTTGGTTCCAATGGTAGAGTTCCAGACTCATTCTTGTCTCAGTACTGATGCACCACAGTGGATTCTCTTTCAGTTTTGCTTCCCTTCATCGCAGCTATTATTTATTTTCCTTGTATTACGGAGCCTCTTTCCTGGGGCTTAACTTTAATCATCCTGAATTGTAACAAAAGCTCCTCTTCATTTCCTAGCCCTGGGGACCCAAAACAAGGCTAAGCAAACAAAAGAAGGATATGATATCAACGTCGGATTCTTGACGAGAACATTGGATTCTTGACGCTTAGAATGGGGCTAATGGGTGTTGTTCAAATTCACCTATTTACACTGCTCCAAAATGCATTGCTATATATCGTCTCTCCAAAGATATATAGCAATGCAAGCAAGTTGTGAGCAAGTTGTGAGTGTCAACACACTATTGACATGGTGGAGGTGAATCTAAACTGTGGGAAATCTCTAAAAAAAAACAGATCAAAGTTGGGGTACTAGTTACAACCTATAGAGCTGTGCAGTGACGTCACCGCCCCTGTTCCGGAAGTCTTTTCCCAATTCATTTTTCTCATAGACATTTCAAAAATAATTTATATCAAGACGATTACGCCGCGGACAAAGCCAACTCGAGTCGTGACAAATCATGATGACACACACAAACTTTTGGGACAATAAAATAATTTCTAAGATGAAAAACGAAACAAAAAGTCTTGTATCATGCCGTTTTCTACTTCTTCCCAATTATATATTATATGACGATATTGTGTTTGTTGTCATGATTTGTCACGACCTGAGTTGGCTTTGTCCGCGGCGTAATCGTCTTGATATAAATTATTTTCGAAAAGTCTATGAGAAAAATGAATGGGGAAAAGACTTCCGGAACAGGTGGCGGTGACGTCACTGCGCAGCTCTATAGAGGGCACAACTTGTCACCATACTTTATGTAGCATGTGATATGTCTAACGAAGGGGTTTTCATGACATACTCAATTTGGCTGAAAGTGGCCCTTGCCTAGCATGAGACAGGTATGTCTTTTTTTATCCCATTGGGCGTCTTCGGAGCCAATCTGAGATCATATCATCACTGCCGGGATTGTCTAATTGACTGTTGACGTTTTTGTGCCTTTTATTCCATGGGAAAAGTTAGTAAACAGTCCAAAAAAGTCACTTCCTTGATCCGAGTCACAAACAAAGAGTAAAAAGGGGCTAAGGACGTTTATTCCCCCTCGTTCACGTTGCATTGGACTGCCAGAAGCCCTTGCAACCCGGCGGATGTTTGATTTCCGGTTAGGATCATCCATAACGCCTTTTATTAGCATTTCATGCGCGGATAGACAATGCGCGTACAGACAATAAGGGTTAAATGCCGCGGGACGCTGAGTTTTTGCACGGAAAGTGTTACGCTCGCTCAGATTCAAAGTGATTGGAAACGTCCGTCGAGACTTGGATGGTCAAAAAGTGGCGCGATTAGCTGTGATATTAATTCAGCTCCATCCTGTATGTAATTGTTGCCGGGCACCACATGACATAACCTATTATATTAACCAATTTTGTCTTGACCCTCGATTCGAGTTTCTGACACCAGATTATACAGTAGTTCCTTACACCAGACTATAGCCCCAGCAACATTCTAGCTTTTGATAGTTTCTGATGGTAGGATCTACTTTTTGACATCTTTGAATCTAGTTCCTGACGCTAGAATCAAGTTTTTGACACTAGATTCTATAGTTCCTGACACTAGATTCTAGTTTTTTTCTGAAAAATCTGTGTTCCTGTGTCAGTGATGCTAACATATTTCAAGCCAAGGACCACCAGAATTATCCATATTTGGCAGCAGACCCCCATCTGAAAACATGCGTTTCTAAGGGATCCCCCAGAAGCAAAGATTTGAGTTAAAAATGTATTCAAAGATTTGCACCACATTTTCACAATTTGTCAAAAATAGCAGAACTACAAGCTCATATCGCGCCACTCGGTGGCGCGATATGAGCTTGTAGATCTGCTATTTTTCAACAGATAAAACACCAAAACGCGTTCAGTGCCGAAAGGGTTAACAAGGAAACAAGCTGGACATTGGGAGGGAGACGGTCGCTTTGATCAGAAACCTTCCACATGGGCATGGAAAGTAATGCCCAGAAATAGAAATTAATATTTTAACATTGGTTTGGACACGGTTCACCTCGTAGGCTGTCTGTCCGCCTACAACAAAAGCACACAAAGGCTATTGTTTGGTTTTTGTACTGTGTGCAGCTGGTCCTCGTCTTCACAGAACATTTTTTTCTCCCCAGAGACTAAATAAAATAACCTTGAACCCCCTCTGTACCGCTGCTGAATTTGCGAGAGGATAGTTGCTTAGAGCTTGCACTAGATGAAGTAGGAATGCCAAAGTACCAAAACAATATACAATACTCATCTTTTTTTTTTTATCATTATGGAGCGGACCATTAAAGGGGAAGTACACCCATTTTCAACATTCTAATATGTCATTAGTATACTCTAGAGGTGCTGGGTGGACATGATAAAAAAGTTCCCCCGTTCTGTGTTCCCAAGAAATGGAGGTCTGAAGAAAACCGCTAACATGGTGAAACATCTTGATGACATCAACAAGATGTATTTTCACCATGTTAATGGATTTCTTTGGATGCTTCTTTTTTCTGAGAGAGTACAAATGGAACCAAATGAACCCGTTAGGGTTCATTTGGTTGCATTTGTACACTCTCAGAAAAAAAAAAATGTTGAAAATGGGTGGAATCCCCCTTTAATTACACTAAAGAATTTGATCATTTTTTTGGGTGGCGCCTGCTGGCCTAGTGTTCCATCCAGGCCCATGTTACATACAGTATAGGCTCTGGCCTAACAGTGTGTCACATGTTCGAATCCCTTTCAAGACAAAAAAAGAAGATAATTTTAGGAATTACAGTATAATATCTGTGGATTTGACATACTGCACTGATGAAGACAGTGTATTAGCACAATGAAATTCAAAAACATGTTCCAGTGATTACAAAGTGATAAATCAAAATAAGCCCTTTGTGTTTAACTAAAAGAGTGACTTTGAAAGCGGTTTTAATATACAATGTAAGTCAATGAGGAGCATATTTTGAATCATTAATTTCTAATCAATGGAACATTTTTCATGTACCAGTATTTCTTGTCCACTTTGGAATTACCTCCCGACAAGGTAACTACACACACACAAAAAAATGAAATCAACATCAATCTGGCCACCGATTGTCACATTATACTCTGACATGGACCTAAATCCCGCGTGCGAGCACATATGTGCTTGCACCCTCGTATTTTGGACATTGTTTAAGTGAAAACGATCCCAATGTTAGCTGAAGATGCTAATTTGGTCAGAATCGGCCGCAATTACAGTAAAGTTGATTAATCAATGGATTAAACAAAAGTCGTCTTTACGACTTTGGCTACCCACAGTTAAGTGCTTGTCTATATCACGTTTTTACGCCTATGGCCTTATTGAGTTAAAGGGGAATTCCACCCATTTTCAAAATTTTCCTGAGAGGATACAAATGTCCATTGTACCCTATCAGGAAACAGGGGTCTGAAAGAAAAATCTTTAACATGGTGAAATACATCTTGATGATGTCATCAGATGTATTTCACCATGTTAATGATTTTTTCAGACCTCCATTTTTAGGAAATACAGAATTGGGGGAACTTTTTTATCATGTCCACACAACATCTATATGTAATAGTATATTAATCACATATTAAAATGTTGAAAATGGGTGCATGCTTGCCTCAGACAGTCTCTCACCTTAAAAACAAACATCTCTCCTCTCAGCACCGTCACCGTGTCGAAGTCTCCGTCGCAGATGTCCGGCGGCGTGCGGTGGTCCGGCTGCTTCGGGGGCCTGGGGCGGGGGGCGGAGGAGGAGGGGGCTCCGGGTCGGGCTGGGGCGGGTCCTCGGTGGGGGCCGGGGGTGGCGGTCCGGGAGTGGGACCGGGATCGGCAGGAGGAGGGTCCGGGTGGGGGTCGTCTGGGAGGGCAGTGGGACTCGGCAGGGGGCGTCGTCTTCTAAGGGTGGGAACGATTCACCTATGTTACGATACGATACAATACTGCAGTGGTTTTCACCCTTTTTGATGCCAGGACCGCCGTTTATTCAGAATTTGAGCCACGGACCACCTCTTGAGGACATTTTAGCCCCACAGACCCCACGACTAAAGATTTCTTTTGCTTTTGTCCATCTTTTAGTTGTGTAGACTTTGGCTAATTCAGATGATGAATATTTTAACTCTTGAGAGTGTAAAAATGAAACCAAATGGACCCGCAAGGGTCCATTTGGTTTCATTTTTACGTTCTCAAGAGTTACATCTGGTTAAGCAACTTTTCATCATTTAGCCTGGGACCACCTGGAACCTTCTCAAGGACCACTGGTGGTCCCCGGACCACCTGTTGAAAACCCCTGCAATACTGATATCTAGGGTCCTGAATCGATTTACATTGCGATTCTTCGTTATGCTGCGATTCGATTTGATATATCACTTTTTCCCCCCACAAATGACTGTGCTTTTATTATACTAGAACAAGGAGGATTCCACCCATTTTCAAGATTTTTTTTTTCTGAGTGCATACAAATGGAACCAAATGGACGGGTCCATTTGGTTCCATGTGTACACCCTCAGAAAAATGATCCTCAGAAAAATGATCCTAAAAGAAAATCATTCACGAACATTCACAAAAATACAAAGACAACTTGATGATGTCATCGGGTTGTGTTTCACCAAGTTAATGATTTATTTCAGACCTCCATTTTAGGAAACACAGAATGGGTGGCAACTAGTCTTTCTTAAAGGAGTGCTTCGCCGGTACGGAATGCCTTTAAATGCTGTACAACGGCATCGAAATATGTGAAAAAATGTATACGTGTAAAAAAAAAAAAAAAAAAAAAAAAACACACACGGCGGCGCCAGAGAAAGTATATTCTGTGCGAGCCTTGCTCCTCTCCTCTGCCTCCTTTAGTGTTCAGTGCTCTGGGAAACGTTCACCACCTACGTCACTTTTAGGGCAGTGACGTAGGTGGTAAACAGTCTGGAACCCCATCCTCTGGTGTTCCACTGAAGCAGGGGTTTTCAACAGGTGGTCCGGGGACCACCAGTGGTCCCTGAGAGGATTTCAGGTGGTCCGCAGCCTAAATGATGGAAAGTTGGTTAACCAGATGTAACTCTTGAGAATGTAAAAATGAAACCAAATGGACCCGCAAGGGTCCATTTGGTTTCATTTTCACACTCTCAAGAGTTAAAATATTCTTCATCTGAATTAGCACCACTTAATTAAGAAGTCTACACTGTTTTTTCCCCCAGATACAGCCTGGAATTGTGGAGAAAACCAAAAGAATTCTTTAGTTTTTGGTCTTTAGTGTGAAAATGTAATCAAATGGTGGTCCGTGGCTCAAATCCTGAATAAATGGTGGTCCCTGGTGTTAAAAAGGTTGAAAACCACTGCACTACAGTATGCACTGAGACACGGACACAGAGGCACGGATGCACCATAGTATAACCATACAGACGAGGTTAAATTTCGGCGAAGTATCCCTTTAACAAATTAATGAATAGGCCTACATAAATATAAAGAAAAACAATTTTGAACCTGTAGTGGAGGAAATTAAATCACTTTTTTGAAGGAATCGTTTACTTTGTGATACAAGCACCAAATTTGGTATGAACAATGCCTAGGACCTACTTTCTCAGGAAAGCCCGTTAGCCACGCAAAATTCCAAGATGGCGGCCCTCAAAATCCAAGATGTCTGCCCAGAAATGTGGTTTTTCCTTCATAACTTGAAATGCATTGATTTTACGCCCATAAATGTATTGAACGTTAATACGAAGTTGGCTATTACGGACGATTTGGTACCAAGTACGTGTCTGTATCTCCTACGGTTCTTGAGATACAGCATACAGTATGCTGTAGGTACTTTCACAGATTGAGGAGAGCAAGACATTTGTAACATTGATTCTTAAGTCAATCAAATGGTCATACAGACATGAAAATTGGTACACACACTCTGCAAACCCCACTATTTCTAAAAGTACTGCATGCCCTGCAAAATTCCAAGATGGCAGCTCCCAAAATCCAAGATGTCTGTCCAAAAATTTGTTTTTTCCTTCATAACTTGAAATACGAAGATCTTAAGCCCCATAGATGTATTGAACGTTAATATAAAGTTGGGCATTACGGACATTTTGATACCAAGTACATGTCTCTATGTACTACGGTTCTTGAGTTACAACATATCCGTATTCATAAGGCACAAAAGTGTAACATTTTGGCACATTTCACTATTTAACTCAAAGATCCCTTAATCACTTTCAGGAATCATTTTCAGGAAATGGACCTACATGTATCTGCTATCATAAACCACTTCAAGTTTCTCAATTGATGAAACGGGTCAGGAGTTATTAAACCGATCGTAAAGGGCTGTTTCAGTGCTAAATTTGCTGCGTATAGTTAGCGAACATAAGCCACCCAGAAATGTCTGTCTGTGCATCTGCCCTTCACAATAAGGGTATATATGAATGAATGAATGAATGAATGAATGAATGAATGAATGAATGAATGAATGAATGAATGAAACCTTTATTTGTCCCCGTAGGGAAATTCGGTAATATATGCAATAGAGGTATACTGTAATATGGTAATACATGTAATAGTGTCATAGTGTAACATGTGTAATATGGTAATAGGGTAATGTGTGTAATAGTGTCATAGAGTAAGATGTGTAATAGGGTAATATTGTAATAGTGTCATAGTGTAACATGTGTAATAGGGTAACATGTGTAATAGTGTCATAATGTAACATGTGTAATAGTTTCATGGTGTAACATGTGTAATAGGGTAATATGTGTACTAGTCTTATAGTGTAATATTTGTAATAGTGTCATAGGGTAACATGTGTAATAGTGTCATAGTGTAACATGTGTAATAGTGTCATAGTGCAACATGTGTAATAGTGTAATAGGGTGTAATAGGATAATGTGTAATAGTGTCATAGTGTAACATGTGTAATAGTGTAATAGGGTAACATGTGAAAAAGTGTCATAGTGTAACATGTGTAATAGTTTCATAGTGTAACATGTGTAATAGTGTCATAGGGTAATATGTGTACTAGTGTCATAGGGTAATATGTATAATAGTGTCATGGTGTAACATGTGTAATAGTGTCATAGTGTAACATGTGTAATAGTATAATAGGGTGTAATAGGATAATATGTGTAATAGTGTCATAGTGTAACATGTGTAATAGTGTAATAGGGTAATATGTGAAATAGTGTCATAGTGTAACATGTGTAATAGCGTAATAGGGTAATATGTGTAATAGTGTCATAGTGTAACATGTGTAATAGGGTAATGGGTTAATATGTGTAATAGTATAATATATGTGCAATAGTGTAATAGGGCAATTACACTATACAGCTATTTTGTATACCACACTCTTACATTAATGCACATATATTACACTATTACACATATTACCCTATTACGCTCTTACACATGTTACACAATGGTACTATTACATATATTACCCTATTACACTATTACACATGTTACATTAAGACACTATTACACATATTACCCTATTACACTATTACACATGTTACACCATGACACTATTACACATAGTGCCCTATTAAACTATTACACGTGTTACACTATGACACTATTACACATATTACCCTATGACACTATTACACATATTATCCTCTTACACTATTACACATATTGCACTATGACACTATTACACATATTATCCTATTACACTATTACACATGTTACACTATGACACTATTACATATATTACCCTATTACACTATTACACATGTTACACTATGACACTGTTACCCTATTACACTATTACACATGTTACACTATGACACTATTACACATATTGCCCTATTACACTATTGCACATATTACCCTAATGCACTATTACACATGTTACACTATGACACTATTACATATATTACCCTATTACAGTATACCGCTATTGCATATATTACACTATTAGCCCTATTACACTATTGCATATATTACACTATTATGCCTATTAGCATATTATACCATTATACTAGGACACATGCTGCACTTGGTGCGTCCGCTTCAGATATACACTTATTGTGAAGGGCAGATGCACAGACAGACATTTCTGGGTGGCTTATGTTCGCTAACTATACGCAGCAAATTTAGCACTGAAACAGCCCTTTACGATCGGTTTAATAACTCCTGACCCGTTTCATCAATTGAGAAACTTGAAGTGGTTTATGATAGCAGATACATGTAGGTCCATTTCCTGAAAATGATTCCTGAAAGTGATTAAGGGATCTTTGAGTTAAATAGTGAAATGTGCCAAAATGTTACACTTTTGGTGCCTCATGAATACGGATATGTTGTAACTCAAGAACCGTAGTACATAGAGACATGTACTTGGTATCAAAATGTCCGTAATGCCCAACTTTATATTAACGTTCAATACATCTATGGGGCTTAAGATCTTCGTATTTCGAGTTATGAAGGAAAAAACACATTTTTGGACAGACATCTTGGATTTTGGGGGCTGCCATCTTGGAATTTTGCAGGGCATGCAGTACTTTTAGAAATAGTGGGGTTTGCAGAGTGTGTGTACCAATTTTCATGTCTGTATGACCATTTGATTGACTTAAGAATCAATGTTACAAATGTCTTGCTCTCCTCAATCTGTGAAAGTACCTACAGTATACTGTATGCTGTATCTCAAGAACCGTAGGAGATACAGACACGTACTTGGTACCAAATCGTCCGTAATAGCCAACTTCGTATTAACGTCAATACATTTATGGGCGTAAAATCAATGCATTTCAAGTTATGAAGGAAAAACCACATTTCTGGGCAGACATCTTGGATTTTGAGGGCCGCCATCTTGGAATTTTGCGTGGCTAACGGGCTTTCCTGAGAAAGTAGGTCCTAGGCATTGTTCATACCAAATTTGGTGCTTGTATCACAAAGTGAACGATTGTATCACTAATTTCCCGGCTACTGGTTCGTTATTGATATAATGGCATTAAGAATTGCAATATATTGGGATATCGTTTTTTTTTGCCCACCCCTCGTGTCGTCGTCGGTCGGAGCTTGTCGGGTGGCAGCGGCGGTGGGCTCTGGTTCGGGAGGATCGGAGGGAGACGTCTCCGGGGAGCGGCCATCTGGGGGGTTGTCGTCGTTGTCAGAGGAGGAGGTGGGGATCGGAGCCATGGTGGGGGGCTCTGGAGTGTCGGTGGGCAGAGGAGAACCTGGGAGAGAGCGCACTGCCGTTAGAATGACCACGCACATACAACCAGAACAGTGGCCTTGTGGTTAGAGTGTCCGCCCTGGAACTGGGAGGCCGGGGTTCGATTCCCGGTCGGGTCATACCAAAGACTCTAAAAAATGGGACCCAATGCCTCCCTGCTTGGCACTCAGCATCAAAGGGATGGATTGGGGGTCAAAATCAGCTAATGATTCCCGAGCGCGGCAAGCCGCAGCTCACCGCTCCCTGGAGCTCACCACTCCAAGCGATGGGTCAAAAGCGGAAAACCAATTTCGCTGCGGTAACGTAGTGACGAATCATGTGACTTTGACTTTGACATGCACACATAGACATTGAAGGGTCCATTTCAAGCATTAGTTTTTTTTCTCAGAAAACAACTCCTTTGGCTAAAAACAGCATATAACTGTCATCATAAATGTGCTTATTCAGCACATTCGGGCAAGTGCAATGTGTGTGTGTGTGTGTGGTGTGTGTGTGTGTGTGTGTGTGTGTGTGTGTGTGCGTGCGTGCATGTGTGTTGACAAAAGCATCGTGAAAAGCCCCTAGTTAGGGGGTTCCCCACCATTATTTGACTTTTCTTTTCACAAAGTATTTGGCAATAAAAAATGTCTTACGGTTTACGAGGTACTGCACACAGAGCCAGGATAGAGATACATTCAACATACATTGTGTGTGTGTGTGTGTGTGCAAATCATGCATGTGTACACACACACACACACACACACACACACACACACACACACACACACACACACACACACACACACACACACACACACACACACACACACACACACACACACACACACTCACACAAAACAGCACCGCCTGTTGGTATGCTAAACACAGGGACATCAGTGTTGTGTACAGATGTACAATTAAAGCCAGGTCTTGGAAGTGGTTGCACCGCTCAATGAAACAATAAGTGAACAACACAATGATATAATGGTATAGTCCTGTCCTTATGTAGTCTGTGGCTCAACACCTCTATAGAGCAGCTCTCCTCGTTTTTTTCCTCTGTAATGTGAATTCCCCCTGCCCTGGCACCGTGGCTCTGAGCCCAGCCATTCTGACACTATTCTCGTTCCTGGCTTTGTCATTGTATTCCTGTCCCAGGCCGTGTGTGTGTGTGTGTGTGTGTGCGTGTGTGTGTGTGTGTGTGTGTGTGTGTGTGTGTGTGTGTGTGTGTGTGTGTGTGTGTGTGTGTGTGTGTGTGTGTGTTTTTCCATTCTCCTGTTGCTTGGGGATGAGAGAGCCCTGCTGGTCGCTAAGAGAACATAACAGAGTTATGTAATACAGACATCAATCACTGGCTCCTCAGAGCCAACACAAACCACCCTAGACCTCCGCCACTGAAAATGTTTAATGTCACCCACCCACCCCATGTCGATACACACTTGACCGTGGACCCCCCCCCCCATTTGATGCCCATTTTGTCAAAATTAGGGCGGCTGAATGATTAAAAATTTTCATCAGATTAATCACAGCTTCAAAAATAATTTAATCATTTAATGGCCATTCGAAATATCCAAAATACTGGTATGTACTGTATATCAAAATAAAATGACCGTTCTGCATCACAGCAAGAACAATCGATGGAGATCAACAGAGGTTGAAATCAATCTGCTAGTGTTAGATGTAAGATTAATGGCGAGTTCAGCAGAAAAAAAGGAAACACAGAAGATATGGAGTACACACACACACACACACACACACACACACACACACACACACACGCACACGCACACGCACACGCACACACACCACACACACACGCACACACATCAGAGGGGCACGAAGCACAATGTCATCTATGTTCATCCACAATGCCATCTATTCACCAGAAGACATTTACCAGTGACATCACTATGGCGACATGTACAATGTCATGTACATATCATGGCTGCTGTCGCCTGTCAGTTGTTCACAGATGACATGCAAATATGAATTGTTCAAACTGAACAAACCAATGTCAATTTGTAGCTGTGATTCACTGCTTTCACTTCACATGACCATGGCTGTCGAAAATAACTAGTTAATGGGATTAA
The DNA here is from genome assembly GCA_039105355.1 of Benthosema pterotum. Taxonomy (NCBI): domain Eukaryota; kingdom Metazoa; phylum Chordata; class Actinopteri; order Myctophiformes; family Myctophidae; genus Benthosema; species Benthosema pterotum. The sequence continues at coordinate 55,855,222 of CM076969.1, read as the reverse complement.
TTTAATTTTGTTGATTAATCTGTTTTTTAACACAATTTTAACGCAATTAACTTGTGCACACAGACTCAACCCACGGTGTATTTTCTAATTGAAAAAAACAAAAAACAAAACAAAAAAAGATTAGAGCACATGCAGAGACATATTGCTGTGTCTCTCCTTGTACCCAGAGCCATAGAGTATAACTTGAGAGATCTACAAGCATCGGGGGGCTTGTAGATCACCTATTTTGATAAATAAAGTTAAACGGATATTTTTTCCTAATTTCTGTGTCTTTTTTAATGTTCAAATCCTGTACAGGAAATTAATCATGATTAAATTAATTTTGAAGCTATGACAAATGAAAGTCAAGCCCAAACGAGATATACGAGTGTTGGTGAGAGTGACCGGATCGGACTGGACCGGACTGGACCACAGAGCCGACCAGAACACGAGTCTTCGGTCAGAGCATTTTCCTCCACAATTTCACAATTTCCTCCACTGATAAATGACCAAAACAGATGCATGTAATCCAAAAATAATCTACAACAAGCTCACAGTGTTTTGTGTTGTCAACGAGAGTGGCATAGATGATCTTAGCTGGCTTTGATCTCTGTTTGTGAGTCGGACCGCGTGGGACTATTGTCACAGGTGGGTTTTCATCATAAGGAGGAGGTGTTACTAAACACACTGTTGTCCAGAAACACCACAAAAGGCTCTGGTCAGGCTCTGCCACTGAAGCTAATCAGCCAAAGTCCTCTGACCTGTGCAATTTCCAGTCTCTGCCTCAGCCAATTGATTTGCCATGGCCATTCCCCACACACTCACCTTCTCCATGCTTGTCTGGTTTGGTCACACAACCTCTCAGGACAAGACCAAGCTGGAAAGAGTAGTGCGTTGTGTAGTCCACGTCATTGTGTACTTTACAGAATATTTCGTGAAGATTCTTGTAAACCATATTTTTTCTGTTCTATGGACCCTAAAGGACACAAAAAAAGTGGTTTACATTTTTTCCCTCCACCCTAACATTATTTTATCACCATGGCAACATGGCGTTGTGTATCAATCTGTCTGTATTTCTGTCAACATCATTTCTCCAAATCTGCCTGCCCGATTTACACCAAATTTGGTCCAGAGGTGTATAATGTGCTCAAGAACACTCCATAAAAATTTCACCATGATCGGCCCATAGGTGGCGCTACAGTACCAAATTCAAAACCAAAAATCGTGATTATTCACAAACAATTTGTCTAATTTCAATGAAAATTGCTGGGTTCTTGCACAATGGTCTGAGACACAAGCCCTGCAAATTTGACCACTATCCACCAATAGGTGGCGCTACAATAACATATTTAAAATGACCAATTCGCTACAAAAACCTTAAATAATCGCGCGCAGACAGTGTTTTGTTTCAAATGGAAAAAAATAACTTGACTTTCTCTTTTGACAAAAAGAAATTGCATCCACGATAATTGGACATTAATAATACTACCCCATATGAGTGGGTGTAGGAGAAACTTATATAGCGCTTTTTTGAGTACCCAAAGACACATTGCATTTACACATTGAGTACCCAAAGACACACATTTACAGAGGTAAAATAAAAAGAAGCAATTTAATTGAGGGGAGTCAGGTTGATCAGTGCTTTATATGGGGCCAGGAGTGTTTTGAAGTGGATTCTTTGTTTGACTGGTAGCCAGTGAAGGTCACAGAGAACAGGTGTGATATGATCTCTGGACTGGGTGCTGGTGAGCAGACGCGCAGCTGAGTTCTGGACAAATTGAAGTTTATTGAGGACTTTGGAGGTGGTGCTGTGGAGGATACTCTTGCAATAATCAAGGCGTGATGAGATGAAGGCGTGGATGAGAGTTTCAGCTGCAGAAAATGACAAGAAGGGTCGGAGACGAGCAATGTTCTTGAGGTGGAAGAAGGCAGTTTTGGTGACGTGGTTGACATGGGGAAGGAATGAGAGGGTGGGTCAAAAAAGATGCCAAGGTTGCAGATGTGAAAAATCCTGCATAGAACTGGTGAGGGAGTTGGGACCAGTGATGATGATTTCTGATTTATTGCAGTTATTGGTTGGTTGGAGTGATGGCTTTGGTGGAGAAATACAACTGTGTGTCATCGGCAAATGAGTGGAACTGAGGTCCATGGTAATGATCTGACAGTGTGGGAGGATGTTTAAGATGAAGAGCAGGGGACCAAAAACAGCCGTGGGGACACCATGGGTAACAGGGGTAGTGGAGGAGTTGCAGTTCTTGACAGAGATGAATTGTTGTCGATCAGAGAGGTAGGATTTGAACCAGGAAAGAGCAGTTCCTGTTGAATCAATGGAAGATTGGAGACAGGTGATGAGAATGGAGTGACTGATGGTGTCAAAAGCCGCACTGAGGTTGAGGAGGACGAGGATGGAGAGGTGAACGGAATCAGCAGAGAGGAGGATATTGTTGGTGACTTTTGTGAGAATGGTTTCTGTGCTAGGGAATGGAAAACAGATTGAAGTGTTTCGTAGAGGTTATTGGAGTCTATGTGAAACTTGAGCTGAGAGGCAACAGTGTGTTCCAGGATTTTGGAGAGGAAAGGAAGGTTGGAGATGGGTCAGTAGTTGCCCCAATATTTTTCCAATATTGGGGTAAAAGTGGCAAGATGAGAGCAGGGGGAGCTGGCCAGTGGAGAGGGAGGTTTATGATATTGGTGATAAGTGGAGAGAGAACAGGAAGACTGGCAATGAGAGAACAGGAAGACTGGCAATGACCAAGGTGATGGGTATCGGGTCAAGGATACAGGTGGAGGTTTTCATGCCAGAGGTTATGGAGGAGAGGTTGGATGCAGTTATTGCATTAAAGGATTGAGTAGTTGCTGCCGGACTGAATAACAGATGAGTAGTGGGACAACTAAAAAAAGTTTTACTCTGATTACATTTTGGGTTTGGCTATTATAGCCTGTTCAAAATTTGGCTCTCCACATTTTGAGCTATCGAGGTGCATGCACTGTTGAGAGCATTTTTGTATTGTTCCAGATGCGGTTTGTAAGCCTTGGAATGAACCTGTTTTCTTGACAAGCCGTTCCAGTTGACGACCCTGTTTTTTTAGTTGATGTAGATGATCCGTGTACCAGGGGGCTGAGTGGGTGTAGGAGACGTGCTTGGTCATTGTGGGGGCAAGTTGATTGAGACAGGTTGAGAGTGTGTCATTGTAAACATTGACGAATTTAGGGTTCGGGGTGGGTGGACTAGGGTCAGATATGGTGTAGGACAATAATGAGGACATGGAGGAGGGGTTAATAGATTTGAGGTTCCGGAAAGTTATGGAGCGTTTTTCATTGTTGAGGGGGGTGTCAATGTCCATGATGATGGCTAGGTGGTCCAAGATGGTGGAGCCAAGGTCCATGCTGGTGACATTATGAGTGGTTATTCCTGTAGTACAGATGAGATCCACAGTGTGTCCTTCTGTGGGTGGGAAAACGGACGTGCTGAGTAAGATTGATAACGTTTAAAATGTCAAGGAATTCAGTGGCGCTTTGAAGTCAGGTGAGTCCACGTGGATATTGACATCTCCAGACAGAGATATGCATCTCAGTGAGCAGGGTGAGAAATACAGAAAATTGAGAGGGAAACCGGTGGATTGTACAGTCCAGGAATGAGGCATTACCCCAGGTGAAGGAGTTTAAGTATCTCGGGGTCTTGTTCACGAGTGAGGGGAGGATGGAGAAGGAGATCAGCTGGAGAATCGGAGGAGCAGGGGCGGTATTGCAGTCACTATACCACACTGTCTGTCTACCGAGCTATCTTCATCCCTACCCTCACTTATGGTCATGAAGTGTGGGTCATGACCGAAAGAACAAGGTCATGAATACAAGAGGTTGAAAAGAGTTTTCTCCAGCGGGTGGCTGGCATCTCCCTTAGAGATAGAGTGAGAAGTTCAGTCACTCTGGAGAGCCTCTTTTCCTGGAAAGGAGCCAGCTGAGGTGGTTTGGGCATCTGGTTAGGATCAGGATGCCTCTTGAGCAACTCCTTAGGAAGGTCCCCGAGGCACGTCCCACTGGGAGGAGACCCCGGGGCAGACCAAGGACCAGATGGAGGGATTACATTGACTCTCTGGCCTTGGATCGCCTCAGGATCCCCCAGGAGGAGGTCGCCCGGTTGCTCGGGAGAGGGAAGTCTGGAGCTCTCTGGTGGAGTTGTTGCCCCCGTGGCCCGAACTAGGATAAGTAGATGAAGATGGATGGGCAGGTTTGGGCAGTCTATGACTGCTGCGACCAATGGTTTAGGGCCAGACAGTTTGAAGGTGAAATGTTCAAATGAGAAGGGAACAGGAAAATTAACTGGACTGATTTTGATTTGATGTGTTGTTTGTGTATTATGACTATGCCACCACCACGTCCCTCGATGCGGGGTATGGGGCGTGGTCTTATTTAGTGTAAAATATTCCAAGGCTATTGCCTCTTTCTCCCCCAGAGCTTTAAAATTTACTTAAATGTGACAAGAATCACATTGCAATTACATGAAAATCACTGTATTAATATGTGAAGACCATGCATCTGCTTCCTAAATGGGTTACTGTAGCGCCACCCATTGGTGGATTGTGGTCAAATTTGCAGGGCTTGTGTCTCAGCCCATTGTGCAAAAACCCAGCAATTTTCATTTGAATTAGACAATTAGTTTGTGAATAATCGCGATTTATAATTTTTAATTTGGTACTGTAGCGCCACCTATGGGCGCTCATGGTGACATTTTTATGGGGTCTTCTAGAGCATATTATACACCCCTGGACCAAATTTGGTATAAATTGGGCTGGCAGATTTGGAGAAATGATGTTGACAGTAATACAGACAGATTGATACACAACGCCATGTTGCCATGGTAATAAAATAATGTTAGGGTGGGGGGAAAAAATGTAAACCGCTTTTTTTGTGTCCTTTAGGGTCCATAGAACAGAAAAAATATGGTTTACAAGAATCTTCACGAAATATTCTGTAAGCTGGATTTTGCTACACAACTACGTAGACTAGTGCATCTAAAATCATAGGATGTAGCCTCCCTACACTTTCCTCACTCTTCAACACTAGAATAATGAGGAAAGCTAACAAAATAATTGCTGATAATTCTCACCCCGCAAACCACCTCTTCAATCTCCTACCATCAGGCAGGAGGTACAGAAGTATCAATTGCTCAACATCTCGCTTCAGAGATAGCACTTACCCTGTAGCTATTAGACACTTGAACCTGTCTCGCTAGTTTACAGTTGTAACGATGCATGTATGTAACAACATGCAATGCATATAGCACTTTAAAACATATGTAATTTCTATGCTGCTGGTCTTTGCACTGTAATGTCTTCTTGTTGTCTTTTGTATATATGTTGTCTGTACATGTTGAGCATGAACCGAGACAAATTCCTATCAACTTCTGTTGACATGGCAATAAAGTTCTTGAATCTTGATCTTCTTGAATCTTGACACTCCACCGACAACCCACTTTTCACAATCAGCTGATTTGTACAGTATGTTGTCATATAATTATGTTCACAGTAGTGAAAGGAAAAGGGGGTTGTGAATAGCACGGACTTCTGTCCTTCTGTCTGTTTGTGGGCCCTTACCGTAGATGTACTGGATGCCTCTCACGTCGTCGTGCGGCAGGGTGAAGTTGTGCGTGTCCATCCACTGGTAGAACGGAGCCATGATGGCACTGGGATCGTCTGAGTGCTCCAGGCCCAGAGCATGGCCCAGCTCATGGACCGCTACCAGGAATATATCTATACCTGATGAATGACAGAGTGAGTGTGAGTTACTACCACAAATATATCCAAAAACTGAGACAAGAGAGAGTTCCTACAAAAAAGCAGTGGGCAGTGACGAATTACAATATTACTCTGCCAGAATGGGTAATACTGTATGTAATGTTATTCTGCCAAAGCACTCCTCTTTACTTATTACAAATGATCTTGTTGTTCTGCACACATGACGTTGCTGTCATGCAGAAACCCTGCGTGTGTTTTTTAGTGAATGAATTACTTCATCATAATATGGCATGACACAAACACGTTAAACGTTGCAAATCCACATTCTTCAAGCCCCAAATGTGTTTAGAGCTTGTATATCTGCTACTGTTTCTTAAAAAAAGGAATCCTGAAAATGAAGAGCACGGAGCAGTGTCAATGCATTTTCATTTGAACAAAATCTGATATACAGTCTATTATGGTTGGCATATTTGAAACACAACCCACTCCCAGAATGTCAGCAAGCAAAGCCTGCTCTAAATATGTTTTTAGGGTTAGGAAAAAGATGGTGCTTGGGTACATCTCGTTTTTGTGGGAAAAGTTTGAAAATCAATAACTCCTCAGTCATGTGGAATACAATCGTGGTATAACCCTCATTATATTTGTGTGGTTGAGAAGAAGGCAGTCCAATGTACCTAAAACAGGATATATTGATTTTGTGGAAAAAGCTTCAGCAGTGAAGTTACCCAGTATAGCTCTACACCTCACCTCCACTCTATTGGCCCATTATGAATCTGCTGGAGACTCCACACAACACCCTCCTATTCACCGCCTTTCCTGAGCCCAACGAATGGGTTGTTTTCGTGATTTGCTGACAACAATAAAGTTCTGGATTGTCTGCAGGACGAAACAAGTGTCTGTCTGCAGGGAAACAGCTGCAGCATCAAAATAGAAGCAATGTAGAGGGGGAAAAAATGCAAAAAAAATATAGCCATACATCCATTTTGATTTTAACCCTTATTGTACTGAACGCGTTTTGGTGTTGTAAGCATTATGTTTTAACTATTGAAAAATAGCAGATCTACAAGCTCATAGCGCGCCACCGAGTGGCGCGCTATGAGCTTGTATCTCTGCTATTTTTGAAAAATCGTGAAAACGTGGTGCAAATCTTTGAATATTATGTTAGAAATCTAGACAGGACACAATGGTTGTGTTGCTGTGTTTTAACTATTGAAAAATAGCAGATCTACAAGCTCATAGCGCGCCACCGAGTGGCGCGCTATGAGCTTGTATCTCTGCTATTTTTGAAAAATCGTGGAAACGTGGTGGCAAATCTTTGAATATTATGTTAGAAATCTAGACAGGACACAATGGGGTAATGATAACTGAAAGATGAATCAAACCTTTGGGGTCCTCGTTGTCCAGGGTCCACGGCTCGTCGGCGTCAAAGTGCACGTCGCCGCCCGTGCCCGGCCCCGGGTAGTAGGCGTGCGCCAGCGAGCCGCCCTCGCCGTCGAACAGCGACATGTCGCCGTGGAAACCGGAGGCGAACAGCATCAGGATGTCAGCCAGCGCCGGCGCCGCCCCTCCCTCACCCTGGCTGCTGTTGCTGTTGTTGTTGATGATGTTGTTGTGATGGTGGTGGTGGTGGTTGTTGTTTTCTGCAGGTATCTCCTCGAAGGTGAGGGGCGTGACCCGCCGCCAGACGTCGAAGGCCCCGCGGAGCGCGGCGAGCACGCGCTCCTCACCGAGGGACGCCGGGAACTGTTGAGTTATGATGCTGTAGGGAGGAGAAGGTGAGGTCGATGAGGTCGAAAACGGTTTTGTAGTTTTAGTGGGGTGTGTGTACTGTGTGTGTGTGTGTGTGTGTGTGTGTGTGTGTGTGTGTGTGTGTGTGTGTGTGTGTGTGTGTGTGTGTGTGTGTGTGTGTGTGTGTGTCCATACATTTTTTTTCATCTCCGATCCAATCCCGATATCACAATTTCAATTGTGAGCCGATACCGATACCAAATCCGATACCAGAAGATAATATATACTGTATATAAACTGGCCTACATAGGTTCAAAAAGGTAAATTTGGGAAATACTGTATTTCTTCCACCTTAATAATACCAATTTGTATTATATCTTATATTGTTTTAACTGTTTTTTTTTTTTTTTGTTTTTTTTTTTTATCCCACGATTTTGTAACCCATTTTTTCACCCAGTGCCAATTCCTAATGTGATCCTGGGCTCTACACACCCTCCACCAACCTGGGGAGGCAGCGGACTGGCCTCATGCTTCCTTCAATGCATGAGGAGTCCAAGCTGCCTTCTTTTCACCTGACAGGGGGGAGTTTCCCTGGTTGGACGTAGCGCATGGAGGGAACACGTTATTCCAACCAGTTCCTGTCCCCTCCATCATGCGCCCGGCTGGCCAGGGGGAGGCAGGCATTGTTTTAACTGTTGATTAGTCACCTTTACTACAAGGTATGGCGTGTAGAGATTGGACATTCCTGGAATGAGTAACACTGCTAAACGTGTGGGCTGCACCCCCCAAAAACTTGAACATTGAATCCCTATTATCGGGATTAACATATCAGACCTACAAGCTCATAGTGCCACTCGGTGGTGCGGTGGTATTTTGGGAAAAATGTGAAAAAGCGGCACAAATCTTTGTCACAGTGGATGTTTTTTTTTTAACTCAATTGTTTTGCCTCCGGGATGTTGTTGTTGGAACTACACATTTTCAGACGGGGGTGGTGGCCATACAGATGTTTCTGGGGTTTTTTGGCATGAAATATTGAGGACCACTGACATGGAAACATGAGGTTTTATTCAAACTGTCTGGATTTAGAAGACATTTTTGTAGAATCCCGTTTTCAGCTGACATGTGACATGTTTCAACCAATCAGATTAGTTCCTCAAATCAACTACAACAGGGGTGGGCAGTTATTTTTCCTAAGGGGCCAAATGAGGTACATGAAATATTGTGGAGGGCCAAGACTAAAGGCTGAACTACTGTAAAGTCTGCGTAATATTAATTTAATTTCAAGATAAAATTAAGAGTGACACCAACCATTTTGACACCAGGGCCCTCTATTTATTCAGTATTTGAGCCACAGAGGACCACCATTTGATGACATATTATTCCCACAGACCACAAACTACAGATTTCTTTTGCTGTTGTCCACAATACCAGGCAGGATTTCACAAACAAACAGTCAAACATACAGATCCAAATGACCATTAAAGGTAGGGTAAGTGATTTGAAATTCATGGTGTAGTACCAGCCTGGTGCACTAGGGGGCGTCCAACAGTAGCTACATTATGTGAACCTGCTGCTCGATCCTGATTGGAGGAGAATTCACCCACCACCTGGGGAACTTTTATTAGCGCTTCTGCTAACGTGGGGGAGGGGGAAACTCCATATATGGTCTGCACACCTTATAATAGAGCATTTTAACAGAAAAAAAAATATTTTTTGGGTGATATCTGACAAAAGTGAATCTTCTACATTCCCTAGTTGTGTAGACTTGGGCTAATTCAGATGATGACTATTTTAACTCTTGAGAGCGTGAAAATGAAACCAAATGGACCCGCCAGGGTCCATTTGGTTTCATTTTTACGCTCTCAAAGAGTTACATCTGGTTAACCAACTTTCCATATTTAACTGGTACTCTCTCAAGAACCACTGGTGGTCACTGGACCACTGGTTGAAAACCACAGTACCCTTTCACAGGCCGGTCAGAGTCAGCCAAAGGGCCGCATTTGGCCCCCGGGCACATAATGCCCACGTATGAATAGGGCATTAACCAACTAGTCGACTAGTCGATTGTCGACAAGTAAAACCACTAGTCGACCTCGTTGTTACTAGTTGACTAGTCGATAAGAAATTAATAAAAACGGAGGTGGTATTATTTTTATTATTAATATTGTTTTAGTCTTACAACATAAATCTTAGCTGGATTATAGTCACCAATGTAGTTTTCCTTTTACAATAACAAACATCGTAACAGCTACAATGGATGATTGGATGTAGGTTGGAATGGTGAAATGCTGATTTTGTTGGGGTTTGTCCCTATTCAATGCTGCATGAATGAGCGCTCAGTTCTGTCCCGTCAATGTCGCAACTCTTCTACCAGATGCCCTCGCCCGCCCCCACCTTTTTTCTTTTTTAATATAATTATTTGTAATACCTGGTACATTAACGACTAGTCGACTAGTAAACTAGGCAACTAGTCGACAGACAAAAATCACTAAAAGTGAATGCCCTACGTATGAACTATAATAATGGGGCAGCTCTACAGTACCTGTATGTGAGGTGGTCCCTGTCCCACTGCTGTCCGGTCAGGGCGTAGCGTCTCCTCCTGGCTCCGCCCCCCTCCTCCTCTTCCATCTCATCTGCCTTCTTGTCGGGCAGGCCGCAGCGTGGCCGACGCATAGCCCTGCACACACACGCACGCACGCACGCACACACACACACACACACACACACACACACACACACACACACACACACACACACACACACACACACACACACACACACACAATGTATGTTGTATGTATCTCAATCATACAGGTAGTAGGACCAACAGGGCGGCGCCAGGAGTGTTAAAGGGGAATTCCACCCATTTTCAACATTCCAATATGTCATTAGTATACCCTAGAGCTTTGGATGGACATGAACGTTTCCCCATTCTGTGTTCCCAAGAAATGGAGGTCTGAAGAAAACCACTAACATGGTGAAAGATCTTGATGACATCATCAAGATGTATTTTCACCATTTTATTGGATTTCTTTAGACGCTTCTTTTTATCTGAGAGCGTGCAAATGCAACCAAATGAACCTTGGTTGCATTTGTACACTCTCAGAAAAAAATGTTGAAAATGGGTGGAATTCCCCTTTAACACTCAGATTTGACCCTTGACCTCCAATATGTACTTACTGCTAACTTGGGTTGGCAACAGTACCTTAATTCTTTTGCTTTTTTGCTCTGAAATTAAACAAATGTAAACTGTTGGCATTAAGATTAAACAAGACTCAATTTGCATCAAAAAATGCAGTTGCAACAGGATCGAGTTCCTGTTGCCGTATAGTGGAGACTGTTGTATGGCTTAAAATCCCTATTCGTAGGACAGTAGCAATCCCACATTGTGTGCTGGAAACAGGCAATCTACAAGCTCACAGCACAGAAGATAAGGAAGAGAGAGAGAGAAAGTCTGGTAAAGTTGTTTATAGTGTCGCTACAACACGGAGCCAATGGCTCTCTGCCACAGCCCTGGGGACTCTGGATGGTCCAGTAATGGTCTACTTGCCAGAATGTGAACGCAGACATGTTGAGGAGGTTTTATGTTAGAAATGTTGAGCATGTGTCTACAGTGTGTAGAAACTGCCAGAAACATATGCTAACTTGCATAGTTTACCAATGTTCATAATTGGCATACTAATGTGTCGCCCGTGTTCCAGAATCGGAATCCTCATTCATTTTCCTCAGACTTTTCGAAAATGGTTCATAAAAACACGATTGCGCTGTGGACAAAACCAACTCGGGTCGTGACAAATCATGACAACAAACACAATATTATCATATAATATCTAATTAGCAAGAAGTAGAAAATGGCAGGATACAACACTTTTTGTTTCGTTTTTTTCATCTTAGAAATTATTTGATCGTCCCAAAAGATTGTGTGTCATCATGATTTGTCATGACCCGAGTTGGCAAAAATATACTGCCCAATGAACTGCCCACAGCCCTCCACTGAGACACAGACCCAGTAGGAAGAAATAGTGGTATGTGATCATGTACAGTACATTAGTGAGAACCAGGGTCGGATTGACCATTGGGCGTATAGGGAGGTCTCCCGGTGGGCCACGACCCGTAGGGGGCCGCTGGTATCACGGTATGAATCAATGCACTGGTTTTCCAACCTTTTTGATCCCAGGGCCCATTATTCATTCCGAATTTTGAGCCATGGACCACCATTCGATGACATTTTAACAGACAACAGACCCCAAAACTAAAGATTTATTTTGCTTTTTGGTCTACAATTCCAGGCTGGATTTGGGAAACAAACCAGTCAAACATACAAATAAAAATGAGCATTAATCTTCGACATTTTCTTGGGCTAATTTAGATGAATATTTTAACTCTTGAGAGTGTTAACATGAAACCAAATTTGGCTCCATGTTTACGCTCTCAAAGAGTTACATCAGGTTAACCAACTATACCAGGTATAACAGGTCCGTCATGCGCTGGTTGTGGTTGGGGTCGGTCTAGGCCAAATCACGCTAAAAATGTCCGGGCCGATTTTTTTCGCCCAGTCCAGCACTGGTGAGAACCTAAAAATCTATTTTCTTACTTGAGTGTGTGTGCGTCCATCTCTCCGGTCACCTCCAGGCCGTAGAAGCGCTGCATGTCTGCCACGGCTCTGGACAGGATCTGAGCCGACTGCATGGTGGACATCTGCCTGCTGGCCTGGGACAGGTAGCCGAACTGACGCAGCCAAGACTGACGACACAGAGAGAGAGAGAGAGATGTTGTTGGCTCCTCCTTCTATCGGTGAAAAAAAAGGTCCGTTTTCATTCCAGCTATATCGGTTTGCAAACCGGTTATCGGTGGTTATATAGTAGGGCTGGGCAAAAAAAATTGATATACCAATATATCACAATTCTTAATGATATCAATATCGATTCACCAAGTTCAAAATCGATTTTTGTGATATTTATCTAGGTCCTATTCATTCATTTGTTCATTTTAGGACCTTTGTGGCCTTGTGACCTTTGAGGGTGTACAAATAGAACCAAATGGACCCTTACGGGTCCATTTGTTCATCCTCAGAAAAAAAAAATCTTTAAAATGGGTGGAATCCCCCTTCTTCTAGTACACTAAAAGCACGCAAAAAAAAGACTGGATAAATTGGACCTGAGCCATCTATAGGGTGAGAGTTGCAACATTGAGGGGGTCAGAAACAGAGCGCTAGAGCCTAAGTAGGTACAAGCTGGGGTTGGAAATGCAATGCAGGGGTTGACACTAAGGTCTCCGAGGCACTTGCCCATCGGGCAAGTGCGAGTCAGGTTCTACTTGCCCTCAGGTCATGGTCACTTGCCCCCTAGGTTCCAGGTGGTCCCCAGTTAAGTTGGTTAAACAGATGTAACTCTTGAGAACGTAATAATGAAACCAAATGGACCCTTGCGGGTCCATTTGGTTTCATTTTTACACTCTCAAGAGTTAAAATTCATCATCTTAATTAGCCCAGGTCTACACTGTAAGATTAATGGTCATTTTGATGTGTTAATTTGCCTGTTTTGTTTCCCAAATCCAGCCTGGAATTGTGGATAGCTAGAAAGCAGGGAAAGACACAGAGGCAGAGTGCAATGACTTCCTTCAAGACAAATTTATCTTGTGTTGTGTTATATAGCTCACTAAGTTGCACACTTGCCCGATCGAGCAACCAGGTAGCAGTCTTCACTTGCCCCACCATTTTTTTTACTTGCCCCGGGCAAGCGGGCAAGTGTCAAGCCCTGCAATGTTTTCAATGATATCATCATGATCTCATCTGTGTGCAACATAACAAATGTTTTAATGTTTTGTACAGTAACAACTAAAGGGAATTCCAGGAGCTCTGAAGCTAAACAAATAGAAACAATTATGAGTCGGTAAATCAGAGAGTGTACGAATGGAACCAAACGGACCCTAACAGGTCTGTACGTCAGTTAAATTAACATTGATTTCACCATATAAATTGGGGGTTAAATAGGGTGTCCACAGACTAATGGCTGTCAAACAGGTCAGACAGGCAAGGAAGAGCGAAATCCATTTGCGACCGTGATAGGCGTCGTGGCAGTTATACGGTAAATATGTCTCGACCGTTGGCCAGAACGGTCGTGACAGATTTTTGTTTTTCAACTTCCGTCACATTATTTTGCACAACGGTCGTGACCATTTCATAACTGCCGCGACTGTTGGCATAACGGTCTAGGGGTAAGGTTAGGAAGCATACTTTTTACTGAGGGTATGTTTAGGGTTAGCGATTAGGGTTAGGTTTAGTAGGGGCCGCTTGACAAACGGTTGCGACAGATGGCCGGTCGACAAGGTCTCAACAGTTATAAAACTGCCGCGACACCTGCCTGCCACGCTCGGTCAGGAATTGATTTTGCTGTGTCTCCATAAAGGTCCTTGAAATTAAACGATTTGCTATCATAGCTCTGGACTACGCGCTCAGGAAAGCTTGGCTTCACAGTTACACCAAGGAAGTCTATCAGTCTTAGAGGTCTTCACGGGGGGTCCGAACCCGAAAAAACCCGAGTCCGTCCGAGACCCGACGGTTCCGGTCGGTTCCGGCGGTGTGTTTTATCACAGTCACTCGGACAGGTTCGGAATCGGACGTATCCCCATCGGAAGTCGGACCTGTCAATCATTATGTGCAATACCCGAGAAAATCCGACAAGACCCGAGACTACAGTGAGACGTATTCTTTCTCTACGTTTTTTTTTTTTTTTTGCCTTTTTAATGATAATAAAATATTCTATCAACCAAGTGTGTGTATGATTGTATCTTTGTCACTCGTCTGCGAGTGCGCTTCTGGACATGCACTGACAAGTAGGCTACAGTACACAGAGTGACCTAGTAGGCTACGCATTGTACGCAATAGATCGTTTCATATTTGCTTTTAAAGGGTCGGGTCTGTCGGACGGTCAAAAATAATCCGACTTCGGTCGGGCTCGGCGAAGCAATTTGGGGAAAATCTCGGAACAGTTCGGAACCGGAAAACCATGCCACGGATCGACTCGGATCCAATTTATTTATTTGAAAATATTTTCGGAACAGTTCGGAATCGGTGATATTGCACGGATTTATTTCGGATTTTGGATGGCATTTTTGAGACCCGTGAAGACCTCTAATCAGTCTCTCCTGTAGCCCTGGCAGACCTAGACCACACAGATGACTTCCGCCTGGTGCCTGGCCGTGTGGAGCTCAGGAACTCATGGAGATGGAATGTGCTAAGGCTGGCCCCTCAGACTGAACGCAAAGAAGACCAATTAATAGCAACATCAGATGGCAATGCAGGGGTTGACACTAAGGTCTCCGAGGCACTTGCCCATCGGGCAAGTGCAAGTCAGGTTGTACTTGCCCTCAGTTCATGGTCACTTGCCCCCCAGGTTCCAGGTGGTCCCCAGTTAAGTTGGTTAACCAGATGTAACTCTTGAGAACGTAAAAATGAAACCAAATGGACCCTTGCGGGTCCATTTGGTTTCATTTTTACACTCTCAAGAGTTAAAATTCATCAACTTAATTAGCCCAGGTCTACACTGTAGAAGATTAATGGTCATTTTGATGTGTTAATTTGCCTGTTTTGTTTCCCAAATCCAGCCTGGAATTGTGGACAGCTAGAAAGCAGGGAAAGACACAGAGGCAGAGTGCAATGACTGCCTTCAAGACAAATTTATCTTGTGTTGTGTTATAGTGCACTAAGTTGCACACTTGCCCGATCGGGCAACCAGGTAGCAGTCTTCACTTGCCCCCACCATTTTTTTTACTTGCCCCGGGCAAGCGGGCAAGTGTTAGTGTCAAGCCCTGGCAATGCTCTGCAAGAGGTCAGTGACTTCAAATACTTGGGTTCCTGGGTGAACTCCACGGGACAGGACCTTAAGGTCAGGAAGGCACTAGCGTGGAGGGTCCTGAACACTCCAACCGGCATAACACACTGCCGATTCCACGCCACTGAGGAGTCTGTCTTCCTGTAGGGCTGCAAAAGTCGGACCTTGACACCCCCTCCCTGCAGAAATCCCCGGATGGGTACTACATCAGAAGCTACGACGAGCTGTTCTGCATGTGGACCAGAACAATCAAAATTACCAACACGGACCTGTCTGGGAAACTGCAGAGGCTCTTCAAAGAAGGCAGTAGCTAGGAGGCCACAGACATCGCCACTAGCAGGCGATGTCTGTGGCATCCTGATCTGTTTTTTTTTTATTTAATTTCCCAATACACTCCGGATAACCAATACTTTACATAGCAAAAAATGCAATAATGCATTAACATAGTTTTTGGCGGGCACAATTCCCATTGACAATTAATAGACAATTTCCTGTCATAGTGTCTGAGCCAATAGGCAGGTAACACCATGATGAGCACCCCTCACTTCACATGACACAGATTTTTTTTTCTAGAGCCCTACCGATAGAATCGGTATTTCATGTCAGGCACGGATATATCGGCTGAAATATACAGCATATCTCAAAAGGAGAAAAATAGAAAGAAAGAAAAAAGAGGGCACTGTGAAATAAAATACTGCTGTAACAGTAACATTATACTTCTCCTGGATCGAGAGAGTGCAGGATGGATGTAGTAAACATTAATAGCCAAGGCTATGCAAAGTATATTGCACTGGAGTCACTGGACTCACTGCTAACATCTAAAATATCTAAAGGACCCCTGGGAAAGTGAACTAAATCTTCTAATTGTCAATAACATAAATACACGTTTTTGCAAATGAGCGGTGAAAGGGATTGTAAGGGTGAGTCGCTGTCCAGTCGGTGGAGAAAGTACATCTGAGGGCAGATAGAAGAAGGGAGGGAGTTAAGAAACAAAAAGAGCGAAGCGAAAGCCAAAGATACGGTCCAGCTGGCTTCCATTAAACTTTTAACAGCATTCTTGTGCTCAGCTGGACCCTCTCTCTCCTCACAGAGCACAGCTGAGACAACCAAAGAGACGCAGAGACAGGGGCGGATCTGGGCGCATGGGCATGGGGGGGGGGGGGGGGGGGGGGGGGGGCAATGCCCCCAATGCCCTGACTGCTGCACCAAACACGATGTCATGCAAAACAACCTAAGATATTTCAAATTAAAGTGCTTATATTTAAAATGATGTGAAACACTACTACTACTGCTGTGGCACCACTAAGCCAACAGCATTTCATCATTGAAAACAGAAAAATCTCTGAGTCGGACCTTTAGCTTTATGCATGCTGTGTGTCTGTTGCAACTTCAACAACAACTGATGTTATTATTGATGCTTTACCTGACTAATAAAAGTCCTGTAACTGAAAATAGTATGGGTGCGGCTTCATCGCCCGTGTCGCTTCGCGCCACGGGCGATGAAGCCGCACCCATACCATTTTCTCCTGCCCCCACTCAATTGGGAAATGTTACATCTGCCCCTGCGCAGAGAGGCATGTCGGCTTTGTTAGCTCCAAAAGATGCTTCTTTATTCTCAGCAAGCAGCACCTACAGTGCAATGAAGGATACGGCATACAGACACCTCCATGAAACTAGGAGGAACAATGTCTGTCGACTACCTCTGAAAACCCAAAGGAAACTACTGTATGTGACAACTAAGCTACTGTGTGATGACTAAAACTAAGACCAAATGTATTGACCATTTCATCTAAAACAGGGATGTCAAACTCACAAATACACAGCAGGCCAAAGTAGAACAATTTGTACAAGTGGAGGGCCGGAGCCTCCGGACTGTGTTTCAACACACGGGGCGCCGGTTTACGAGAACAGCTGAAGTCATTTTTCGTCAAAAATCATTAATGTCCTTTAATTGCAAGACAAACGCTCACCAAGCACTGTTTTTGCAGTGCAAGTAAATCAACTGAGTTGAAAAAGTAAAACAATTCAATTTGTAGTGTGTGCAATATAGCATATATAACCTATAATAGAGTGCCAGTTCTCATTAACCCATCGTGTCCTGACCCTCGATTCAAGTTCCTGACACCAGATTATACATGTACAGTAGTTCTTACACCAGATTGTAGCGGCAGCAACATCTAGATTTTGACACTAGATTCTACAGTAGTTTCCGACACTAGATTCTAGTTATTGAAATTATAATTTAGTTTCTGATCTACTTTTGACACTAGAATTTAGTTTCTGACGCTAGAATCGAGTTTTTGACACTAGATTCTATAGTCTCTGACACTAGATTCTAGTTTTTCTGAAAAATCTGTGTTCCTGTGTCCAAGGCCAAGCCAAGGACCACCAGAATTATCCATATTTGGCTGCAGACCCCCATCTGAAAACATGTTGTTCTAGGGATCACCCCAGATGCAAAAATCTGAGTTAAAAATGTTTGCTTCCAAAATAACATATTCAGAGATTTGCAGCACATTTTCACAATTTTTCAAAAATAGCAGAACAACAAGCTCATGTCGCGCCACTCGGTGGCGCGACATGAGCTTGTTGTTCTGCTATTTGTCTGTGCAATAAATTAGACATTAGTTTTATGGTTTTATTGCTAGCTCATGTCGCGCCACTCGGTGGCGCGACATGAGCTTGTTGATCTGCTATTTTTCAACAGATAAAACACCAAAACGCGTTCAGGACACTAAGGGTTAAATATCATCCCGTGGGCTTGTAGATCGGCTACTTTTCTGCAAGCGTTAAAACCAGCTGTTATGATGACATGAGGAACACATTTTAGTAGTCTTGGGCAATATACCGGTATTACCGTTTATCGCGATATTGGAAATCAATACCGGCTAATATCGTTGGTCTGTGAAAAATATCGAATACCGAACATCGTCAAATACCGACATTATGCTGTATTCTATTAAAATATGACCAATGAGACTTAATTGTAACTATACAAACAATTTTCATGTTACACACATGCCTAAACTAGCCCTTATTTGGGCTAGGCTTTTTGGAAACAATGTATTTCCAACTCCAGTTTTTCCCTATTTAGGCTGCTTTAACAGCAGAGCGCTCAGTTTCTGACCCCTCAAAGTCGCAAATTCTGAGAACTAGGTGACTGGTGGAGCGTTCCAACTCTGATTGCCGTCAATACCGGTAATACCGAATATCGAGCTAATTAAGACATTATCAATACCGATATTAAAAAATCAATATCGCCCAAGACTACATTTTAGTCGACTAAATGAACTGCCCATTTAGTCAACTAAGACTAGACTAACACTAAAACATCCCAAACGACTATAACAGGGACTAAAATGAATAGACGTTTAAAAGGGTGCATTCAGTGATTTGGAGAGAAACAAAGACAGTCTGCCCATGGCAACAAGATATGCACATGCACACGCTCGAACAGAATGAGGGAGAGCCCGGCTACTTTTCCGCTTGAATTGAGCAAAATCACTAGATATACCTTTGAATCCAAAGACTATGACTAAGCTAACATAGAAAATTGCTGCCAAAAACAACACTGCTTCACGTTGTAACATTATTTATTTTTCCATAAAACGAATGCCCTAGTTCAGTGGTTTTCAACAGGTGGTCCGGGGACCACCGGTGGTCACTGAGAGGGTTCCAGGTGGTCCCCAGCTAAGTTGGTTAACCAGATGTAACTCCTGAGAACGTAAAAAATGGACCCTTGCGGGTCCATTTGGTTTCATTTTCACACTCTCAAGAGTTAAAATATTCATCATGTGAATTAGCCAAAGTCTACACAACTGTTGTAGAAGATGGACAAAAGCAAAAGAAATCTTTAGTTTTGGGGGTCTGTGGGGCTAAAATGTCCTGAAATGGTGGTCCGTGGCTCAAACGCTGAATAAATGGTGGGCCCTGGCATCAAAAAGGTTGAAAACCCCTGCCCTTGCTGAAACGTCACTCAAAGATATTGATCGAACCCAGCTTATATGCAAGGTCGCGCATACATCAGCTTGTACATCTGCTATTTTCGCCCCCCCCCACACCCCGAGAACTGAACGTGTAGCCATGAAACGGTGCTCTCTCTCTCATATCAGAGGAATCCAAACACACACCATGTGCAGTCGTGCACCCTCCCTCGCTCACCCCAGTCGGATCACTGGCCTCGCACTTGCATTGGCCCGTGCAATGCATGCGTCATTGCAAATTAATAATGTTCCCCATGGCCTGGCCTGGCCTGGCCTGGCCTGGCCTGGCCTGGCCTGGCCTGGCCTGGCCTGGCCTGGCCTGGCCTGGCCTGTGTGTACATTAAGCATGTACAGAGGCTGGAGGAAATGCTACATTACTACCGGTACTGTAATTATGCATATACTGTAGAATGATGCACATTATGTTTCTCAAAATTATGTGGCTCAGCCTCAGGGCATCCCTGACAATTACTGATTAACAGCTTGGAAATTCTATTTCAAGCACAACTCAGTATAAGACTGTTGAGGGGGAAATCAACCCATTTTCAACATCTCTAATATACCTTAGAGGTGTTGTGTGGACATTTTTTTCCCCCCCAGAAATGGAGGTCTGAAAAAAAATCAACATAGTGAAAGACAACATCATCAAGTTGTGTTTTCTTTTTCTTTCTTTTTTTTTTGTAGAAATGGAACCAAATGGACCCATTAGGGGTCCACTTGTACACGTGGTTAACTGAACTGATGACACTGATACATGAAATAAGTAATTCAATTCAAAATAATCTGGGCCCCTCCCCGTGCCTCTGTCTCTCTCTCTCGCTCTCTCACACACACACACACACACACACACACACACAGCAAAAAGAATGTGATTTTTCAGTTTGCAGGCTACGACACAAGCCTCAACAAATCCTGTCAGGAGGACATCATTCAATATCTCGAGGCAAACATGCCTGCACACACACACACACACACACACACACACACACACACACACACACACACACACACACACACACACACACACACACACACACACACACACACACACACACACATTCTCAACAGATTTGCACTTTGGACAACCTTAAGGAAAGATTGATTCCATTTTAGACACTTCTTCAAGAGGCCACTGGTGCAAGACAAAGTACTGTAAAAGTCCTGAGCTCCCCCCCCCCAATTTTGAGCATTAAATTATAGCAACTAGATCAGCACTTGTGTGTTGCGCAAAAGTACGTCATGGCCTACTTGTGCGTTGATAACAGAGTTGATTTGATAACAGCCAATTAAGTTAATAACTGAGTTGTGATTTTTGTACTAAAGATAGACACTACTCTCATGTGGCTTTCATGTACAGTAACAGCGTATTCGTGGAATGACTCAAATATACCATAGGGCTTACTAGATTAATGCACATTTTGAAAATATGCAAGGTAGTGAATTCATTGCATTCATTGCAGTAAAAAGAACAACATTGGCGTCTGAGGCCAGTGTTAGTGAAGTAATGCCTCAGAATTGTATTTATTCCATTAAAAGTGCAGGGAAAGTAGCTGCGTCATTTTTTTGGCCAAATATACTCTTGCCTTGGTACCTTGGTAAAAAAAAAAAGGTTGATGTAGATGTATTGGTGGGTGCATCAGTGTGTATGTGTGTGTGTGTGTGTGTGTGTGTGTGTGTATGTGTGTGTGTGTGTGTGTGTGTGTGTGTGTGTGTGTGTGTGTGTGTGTGTGTGTGTGTGTGTGTGTGTGTGTGTGTGTGTGTCATGCAGTGCATGTGTGTGCCATATGGGCATATCATGAGCTCATATTCACGTGGGATTTGTAACAAGGTCAGAAGGTCCAAAAACATTCACATAAAACCAGACCAGAGCGCCTGTTGGATTTGACAACAACAACCAAAATTGAGTGACGTATTTCACCGATCACCACTATCAACTTTTTAACCATTCGTCGACCGGTACATTTGGTTCCTGATCATTTAGCTCCTGGAACCGATGCGTTTTGGAAAAAGGCGTCCAATAAAATATCTATCTCACAACTACATCAGCACTCGGTGGAGTGCATACTTGTACGTTGCACAGAGCGGAGCGGGCTAATACTCACGGCTATAGTTATAAAGGTCTCTTATTTACCTCACAATTACGTCACCATAATACTTGCTTAAAAATGGAGTGCAATGATTTTTTTCTACCCTTTTTTTTCTTCAAAAAAGTGTACAGTGTTTGTTAAAATGTCATTTTTTATGATTCCCCTCAACCAGTTCATTAAGTATGCCTGGTTTGCCTGGTGGGTGGTGATGGGTGGAGATCCACCTGAACTGAAGCCACGCCCACATCTTTAGTTGCATGATAAAGGGGGAGGAGTTAGGGGAGGGGCTGAACATGTGATTATGTCATTATAATGCAGTTTTTTTCATTGGCACGTTTGACTGGACAGGTTCAACGCCCAGGAAGAAACCCTAAATACAAAGGGAAGACATCATTGCACATGAAAAAATACACCAAGGGGTCTATTATTTACATACTGTCACCTCTCAAACATGTACAAAATTGCTGAAAGTCAGGGTACCACTAACGACCACTAACAACAATGGACAAAATTGACCACATTTCATTCTGTGACTGTTCTGAATCAATTGCAAGCATTTGTTGTTCGGGATGAAAAAAAAAAAAAAAAAAACTCTCTCCTCGGGCTGAAATAAAACTGCCATAACCACTTCTCCAAAAAGTGATGACCTCATCACATTTTTCTGATAATTGCCTGACTGTACTTTCCCTGGGTTAGCAGACCCCCCCTCCCCTCCCCCTCTATTCTGAGTTACAGAGTAGACCCCCAGGGATCCATTTGGTTCCATGTTGTAGGCTAACTCCGAGTTATAGACCCCTGAGGATGCTTTTTTGCTTCTATTTTGGAGAATTTGTAGTCCCTCTTTAGTTTTAAGGGACTATTTGGTATTGCAGGGGTTCTACAAGTCAGGTGCAAGTCAGGTTCTACATGCCCTCAGCTCATGGTCACTTGCCCCCCAGGTTCCAGGTGGTCCCCAGTTAAGTTGTTTAACCAGATGTACTGTAACTCTTGAGAAAGTAAAAATGAAACCAAATGGACCCTTGCGGGTCCATTTGGTTTCATTTTTACACTCTCAAGAGTTAAAATTCATCAATTAATTAATTAGCCCAGGTCTACACAATAGAGAACTAGAGAACACAACTAGAGAACTAGAAGATCATTTTGATGTGTATGTTAATTTGCCTGTTTTGTTTCCCAAATCCAGCCTGGAATTGTGGATATCTAGAAAGCAGGGAAAGACACAGAGGCAGAGTGCAATGACTGCCTTCAAGACAAATTTATCTTGTGTAGTGTTATAGTGCACCAAGTTGCACACTTGCCCGATCGGGCAACCAGGTAGCAGTCTTCACTTGCCCTACCATTGTTTTTACTTGCCCTGGGCAAGCGGGCAAGTGTTAGTGTCAAGCCCTGTATTGCATTAATAATGAGATGATGCATAAAAAAAAACAACACTCGGTAGAGTGCTCACGCACAAGGAGGCCATGTTCTAAGTAAGGCAATCGGTGCCTGGTGTTCGGTAGACCAACCCTTGGGGTACTCCAATTGGCTGGTTGGGGGGTGACATAATGGTAAGACGTAAAATAACCTAAGTGAAATACCTTTATAGCTAATGCCATGAGTATTAGCCCGCTCACGCACAAGTAGGCCATAACCTAATTTTACCAACTCTACTGAGTGCTGATCTGGCTAGCTGAGAAAAGTGATTTCCAGTGTCCTGCCCCTTCTTAACCGGAACCTTGCAAAATGGTAAAAAAATAATAATAATAATAATAATGGGAAAAATGTGGGCTATAACAGTGTTTCCCAAAAATGGAGTCCGGGGATCCCCAGGGCTCCTTGATGGAGTTCCACAGATCCACAGCTAAGTTAACCTGACTCCAGCATCTGGGGGCAGCAGTGTGATCCTTCTACTGCTCCCATCTGGAAACTTTGGAGCAGACCCAATGCACTCCGGCCAAAATCTGGTCGGAGTGCTATGCCGTATGCCGCTGCTAGAGGCGGGATCAACGTGAGACTGATGACATATTGAAGCTGTGCTACTGCTCTAATGTCAACAACAACCTAACAATACTACAACTCCTAATTATTTTGGATATGTCATATCTTTGTTCTGCTGTTGGCCCACATAGTTTCTGTTTGAGAGTTCCCAGATCAAGGTACTGTAGGAGGAGGGAACTTGTACTACCACAATCTGGCAGAGTCAGGTTACAGCTAAATGAGTTTGAAACCAAATGGACCCAGTGGTAACTCTGAGAGGGGTACCAATGGAACCAAAAATCTTAATAATGCCAGGGTCCCTGCCTGCCTGCCATACTGTATCTATGCCATGTGGAACACCCTACCAACAGTCATTAAGGCATACAAAACACTTCACTCCTTCAAAACCATACACCCACCCACCCCCTGTTGCCCTTTTTGTAGGCCTACATTTTCATTTTACCTTTTACCTCCACTATACGATAAACTTTACAAAAGTGAATGTTTCTAAGTCTTCTTGATGAAACGAACATGGTGTGCCCTATTGTCGAGAATAGAAAATGCTGGTGTTGTCCAACGATTGGACAACACCATAAGCATGTTCTAAAAATGTATACTGTACAGTAATTCTCCAAACTGTCGATTACTTTTTTTCAAACAATCAATCAATCAATCAATCAATCAATCAATCAATCGCAGGACCTTGAAATACACAATACATGCATCTAAACATACAGTAATTTCAGAAACCTAACTTTGGAGATTATTTTCTCCACCTTAATACCAATTGGTATTGTATCTTATAGTCCAGGGGTTTTCAACAGGTGGTCCGGGGACCACCAGTGGTCCCTGAGAGGGTTCCAGGTGGTCCCCAGCCAAGTTGGTTAACCAGATGTAACTCTTGAGAACGTAAAATGAAACCAAATGGACCCTGGCGGGTCCATTTGGTTTCATTTTTACACTCTCAAGAGTTAAAATATTCATCATCTGAATTAGCCCCAAGTCTACACAACTAAGATGGACAAAAGCAAAAGAAAGCTTTAGTTTTGGGGTCTGTGGGGCTAAAATGTCCTCAAGTGGTGGTCCGTAGCTCAAATTCTGAAAAAAATGGTGGTCCCTGGCATCAAAAAGGTTGAAAACCCCTGTTATAGTCCATTGCATATTCTTGAAAGGAGTAACACTGCTAAACGTGTTAGGTTGGACGGTCAAAAAAGGGCAAAATATCGTCTGGAAGAGTGTTTTGAACTTGAAATGCTGGGAGGTGTGTGACAGTCACAGGTGTGTGTGCCACTCAGTCACAGGTGTGTGCCACTCAGTCACAGGTGTGTGCCACTCAGTCACAGGTGTGTGCCACTCAGTCACAGGTGTGTGTGCCACTCAGTCACAGGTGTGTGCCAGACACATAAACGCATCTCCTTCACACTTTCATGAGTTTGTTGATGCACTGCTTATGAGAGCAAGGTTGAATTTGCCATTTTTGGCAAAGTTTTTGAAGGTGCAACCCACATGTTTAGCACTGTTACTGATACTCATTCTAGGAATGTCTGATCCATAGACGCCATACCTTGTTGTAACATAAGATCCAATATCAATTGGAGAATAATTCTGAAAGTTGGGTGTCCTAATTTATGTGGGCCACTGTTCCATACATACTACGGATGGGACGATTCACTTAACTCACAATACGATACAATATTGATATTCAGGGTCCTGAATCAATTTACATTGCGATTCTTAGTTATGCTGCCATTCCATTTGATATATCGATATATCACATTTTTTCCCCACAAATGACGGTGCTTTTATTATACTAGAACAAGGAGGATTCCACCCATTTTCAAGAATTTTTCTGAGTGCGTATAAATGGAACCAAATGGACTCTTCAGGGTCCATTTGGTTCCACTTGACGATGACAATGTCATCGTCAAGTAAGATGTGGCAGAGTAAAATGCTGAAAATAGGCGGAATTCTGAACAATATGGACCTTGACAAGTTCGTAGATATAAACATAAAAAAATGATTTTGATCCTGGCGATTCGATATTGATATCATGGCATTAAGAATCGCGATATATTGGCATATCATTTTTTTTTTTTTGCCCAGCCCTAATACATACCTCAGCATTGAAGCTCTCCTCCTCCACATCATCATCAGCTCCCACTGTGGTGGTGGTGCCCATCACCATCACCAGGATGCACAGGACCAAACCCCAGCAGAACCAAGCCGGGATGGTGCAGATGCTTCTACATGAACAGCAGGATAGAGCCATCTTCCAACAGCAGCACAGCCTGGGATCCTTTTATCCTGTGTGGGGCAGCTGTTGCTCCTCCGACAAGCTAGATCTATGCAATTTTTAAAACACAGAGTGAAAGTTGTGGCTTGGAGGTCACTGCGTCAATTAACGGGCGTCTTTTTGGGGCGGGATCATGCGACTTTTGATCAAGAAGACGAAACGTGGAAGTAGTGGATAAAGATCCAGCCACTGCGAGTAGTACAACAGACTGACATGCTGCAAACAAAACCAAAACAAAAATGACAGTCGCTGTTATTAACGACCCATTAGTTGGGTCAATGCACGTTTCATTTACATCCCGGATGGTGATGATGATAATAATAGGCCTGTCATGTCAGTGGACTCGAGTCCAAATGATAAAGATCGCTCTTTTTTCCATATAAAGGGTCCGGACCGGGAGGAAGATCTTTTTGCAGTTGTTTTGTGGAGTCCAGTCCTCTCCAGAGGAGAGGGTCTGATCGGCAGTGATCACATTTAGAATGGGAGAAGGGGGAGTGACAAGCAACAAGTCTTCAGAGCCTTAGAAATAGTTACGCCAACTCCGTTCACTTCATGGGGCCAGTACAATGGCGGCTCCTCTACATAGACTTCTATGGGATAGTGACAGCCGGAGGTTACTGAATGCATTAGAGCAGGGGTTTTCAACAGGTGGTCCGGGGACCACCAGTGGTCCCTGAGAGGGTTCCAGGTGGTCCCCAGCTAAGTTTGTTAACCAGATGTAACTCTTGAGAACGTAAAAATGAAACCAAATGGACCCTTGCGGGTCCATTTGGTTTCATTTTTACACTCTCAAGAGTTAAATATCCATCATTTTAAGTAGCCTAAGTCCACACAACTAGAAGATTAATGGTCATTTTCTGTATCTGTATGTTCGACTGTTTTGTTTCCTCGAATCCAGCCTGTAATTGTGGACAAAAGTAAAATAAATCTTTAGTTTTGGGCTAAAATGTCCTCAAGTGGTGGTCCGTGGCTCAAATTCTGAATAAATGGTGGTCCCTGGAGTCAAAAAGGTTGAAAACCCCAGGTTACTGAATGCATTAGAGCCATTAGAGCCTATGGGCTCACGCGAGTACGAGAACCACGTGACTAGACTATTTTCTGTCCCCCAATGTCGCAACTCTATTTCAAAGGCTCTGCAAGTCTTCCTCCTGACGTCTGTCCAAACGTCCCTCCCACTCCCCCCAATGCTCACCCAGGGGATTCGAACCTGCGTCACTCTCGCAAGAGACTTTTTATTTTGTCATAAAAACTACTACTTGTCTACTACCGTACATCTTGTTGCGTACAGTCTTTTTTTGTTGTCTTAAAATAACGTTTTTCTTCAATAAATTCGAGTTGGGTTGGAGCTTTTTGTTCCAAAAGCATGTGCGCCATTTAACTTACGTCCCGCGGTTAAGGGGAAGATTAACTTTCCCCAATGATTTCCAGCAGTGTATTAATTTCGCAAGTTCCAACTTCCACACGCGGTCTTGAGCCATTTAGTTTCGCAGTGGCGACATTGAGGCGTCGGAAACTGAAGCCTGCAGCCTGAATAGGGACAAAATGGAGTTGGAAATACGTTTTAACGAGGGCGCCAGGGCGGCTCAAATAAGCGCTACTTTATCTGTGCGAATTTGCAATGCAACCGTTTTAACATGTTGGTGTAGTAACAACTAAAGTCTCTGTAAACAATGAAGGGATTTGCTGTTATCCGAGTCCAATGCATTTCTGCCTACTTCCCGGTCCCCATTCTCAATACAAGTCTATGTAGCAGAGCTGCCATTGGACTGGCCCCATGAAGTGAACGGACTTTGCACAACTCTTGTCTATATTCCATGCATGGCTCTGCCCAGAACAAAAGACTCTCCCGCAGACCGCTCCACTTTAATGAACCAGACTCTCAACTTTAGAGGAACACCGCCACCATGCGACTCCCCTGGAAAACTACACCCGAGGGATAGACCTGGAGAGAGATCTTTCTTTCGAAAGGTTTATACCAAATATAGCCTGCTCTAAATGTTCAAACTTTACAAGCTCAAAACATGTACAGTATAATGCATGGTGACCTTGTAGATCCAATACTTGAAAGTTAACTTCATTTGGGACCGTTTTCCATAAATAAATGCCACCCGAGCAGTCATGTTGGTACCACAGTGATGCAGTCAATTGAGACTTTTCAGTTATGTGATGATAATTTCACATCCATGTGGTACTTTTTTTTTTAAAGGTGCCTCAGAGAGTAGTCACTGTTGCGCTTTTGAGGATACCGTTTGGATTGGAAAAAACCCTTTGACAATCTGATAGGATTCCAGTAGAAAAGTCTCATTGAAAATCCCACTAAAAAAAAAAAAAAAAAAAACCTACCAGATTTTTTTTTTTTGGGGGGGGGGGGATTACTAGGGTAGGATTTTTTCAGTCAACCATGTCAACAGATGACCCATTTATGGAAATGGGAGTGGGGTCAAGTTATCACTTAACCATACAACTATTCCTCCTTCAGAACCAAATATTGGCAGAAAGGTTATTCAAGGAAAAATGTTCAGAATGTAGGGCATTTAACCTGCAGTAGACATTATGAATCCCATCAAATTATGATGGCTTGCAAGGCCAAACGCAAGCAGACTCAAATCAAATTACTAAAACGGGGACGGTTGTCTCAGCAGATTAAATTTGTACACCAAAACTCAGCTGAACCAAACAATGTTTACATTTAGGCACCTCTGGCTGCAATAGTCACTGTTGCAAACGGACCCTGGCCCCAACTGGAGAAAAAAAAAAGAAAAAAAAGGACCACTGGTCTAACGCATGTTCTGGGAGCATTGTACAGTATATAGTCAATTCCCCACACTTCTACTCGCCATGGAATGACTTCCAACCCTCCACGAAATGAAGATGCAGGCACCATTTAAGTTTAAGATATACAATTTTAATTTTATTTAAGCTAAAAAGGGTAGAAGCTGATGTTAGTGATTCTCTTGTAATGGCTGTAGTCTCTTGTTGCCTGCCTTGGCAACAGCGATGAGCAGAACCAGCACCAGTCCCACAACCCAGATGCCTGCCACAGGCAGCGCCACCATCTTCATCACACCTGCAAGACGAAATGGAGAAATCCTTCAGCTCAAATGTTCTCGTTAACGGACCACACATGCCGCCAAGAGTTGGCTGCGACTTTCTGTGGACCAAGAGTTCACTTTTTAACTCATTTGGAACATTTTAGTGGTCCCCACAATCCCACTTTTGGGAACCAGGACCTTGGCCAACACCGCCTTAGTTTGGTGGAATTGATCATTTTATGGACATTATAGCAATAGCAAGTGTATTCTGACTTTTCAGCCCACCAAGCGCATGTGTGTGAGATTGATTGCCTGGTCTTGATCCGAGTGCTGCACACAGTCAGATCATATATTATGGCCCGCTAAAGGGCATCTACTGTATCCACTCTGCAGAGCCAATTTCCCCCAACCATGAGCAGTTGGAAGTTGGCTTCCAAACTACCAGTGTTTCGTTGACTCCACAGCCGACAAATTTTAACCAAAGCTGGGCTGAGTGAATGAGGAAATGCCACTAGAGTGCCAAAACGGCTGGTCCCGAAGACCCCGAAATGAGGACGGCTTCCCCAGCTCTAAAATAGAGATCATAAATAGGCCCTTATGGAGTCTCAATTTGGGGATCCTCAACATGGAAGGAAAAGTCCTTACCCGACGACTCCGCTGGCTGTGGCATGGAGATCTTGATGGGACCATATGACAATAGGCCGTGGTCAAGGCCTGTTGTCGCCACGTCTCTCTTAACGATGGCTTTTGGTGGAGGACAAACCTGGAAGAAATAAATTTAACAAGACAAGGAGTCACTTCCAAGTGATAGTTCCCGTTCTTATTCTACTTTCTAGCTCTAGGAGGTTTACAAATAAGTGCTCAAATGTTTGACGAGAAAAAGAAAAAAAAAAAAAAAAGAAGAAAAAAGGAGGTTCCAACTTTTCCAGGATATTCCAATTTTTTTGTTGCCGTTCTTACCGGCCTGCAGTCGTCAGCGTGGGCCTGGTCGTTCTCGCAGATGACGAGGGAGCAGTGCAGGTACAGCTGGTGGGGCTCTGCTCGGAAGCGGAACATCTGGAAGCTGAAGCGCACCGTGCTGCCGTCGCCGTTGAGCTCGTCGTCCGGCCCGTGGTAGACGATCAGCGAGTCAGGCATCGGGACGAAACTGAACGTCTCGTCGGTGTCTTCTGTGACACATCTGTTGGGGGGGGGGGGGCATACATTAGGTTTGTATAAAAAAAGAACACATCCAAGGTCCAGAAAAGTCGGGGTGGCCAATCAGGACACAATTCAAATGTTTGCATACTGTGTCCCTGTGCCACTCCCAATTTTATGGAGTAGGAAAGGTGTATACAATTGAGCTGTCCAGACCTATCAGCTGACTGGCAATTATTTTGCCAACAGCTGATTAGGTGTGGCTTTAGCCCTGGCTGGTCTCAAATGGTGGTCTGTGGCTCAATGCCAAGTAAACAGTGAGCCCTGGTATCAAACTGGTTGGAAAAAAAAAAAAAAAAAAAAAAAAAAACTGATGCAAGTCATGGTGAGCAGGCCTTACCCGTCATCCAACAGCATGTGGCTCATCAGACCAGACTCTGTAGCGTTGGGCTCTTCGGTTTGGGTGGCCCAGCAGTCATTTAGACGAAGGTTGAAGAAATCCTCCGGCTCAGTCACTTTCACCTGTACGTACACCTGGAAGATGAAAAGAAATAAAGACCCTTGTGAAAAGCTCTTGTTTCACACGACGGGTGTTTTGATGGCATCCCATGATGCAGGGGGTGTTGGACAGTTTACCAAGTGGCCAAATGGTTAATATCAATTTGTGGAAAAAAAAAAAAAAAAAAAAAAAAGTTTAGTTTAGCATCAGCATGTCGTTTCAGTAGCTTTCGGGTGTGACAAATCACTTTTTTTGGGACGATAGTGGTAAGTTGGTAAGTTTTGATTAGATTAATGAATTATAGCTTCACATGTCAGTTTTCTTCTGTAATCTGAACTCAAATAGGTAATTTAAAATAAATGTTTAAGCCAAGTTTTGTTTTTGATACTATAGCTACAGTGGTAAGCACTTACAATACCGACAATAATATGGTAGCTGCAGGAAGGTGGTAAGGTGCATGTGGTCATTATGTTGCTTTATAGCTGCTACTGTGCAACCCATAATAAATTGCAAAAGTCTACATCGATTAGTGCCAATCCGATTACTACATTATTTCTTAGTTGAATATATCAATTCGGATTTGTCAATTGTTGTAGCCCCAACTGAAATACAAGTACTTTGTGCATTCACTGCCAGTGCATTTCCTCTTCTATACATACCGTATCCAATAGCTCAATGGTAGGTGCACTGGTGTAAACCTGGGTATAGTCCTTGTCCGTGAACAGTGACATCTCGATTGTGGCATCAATGTCGTCAACTCGCAACTGCGCCTCCCTGAAAACAAAGCCATTTTCCTTAGTTCAACAAATGATATCCGAAAAAAAAAAATTTGAGGATTCTCCAAGGGAAGATCAACCTCTATGAACCCGTCTTAAAGCGTGACATCCCCACTTACATCACGTGAGGTTCCAGCGCGAACGGTAGGCTGACCATTCTCTGGTACGGGTAGATGCACTTGTAGTCGATCTGAATGATGGGGTCTCGGATGATGTTGCCGTGGGTTCGCGGTTCCGACTGCAGCGTCAGTGAGTAGATGATGTGAGTCACGTTTTTCTGGTGGAGAGGGAGAGACAAGTTGAGGGAGAAAAAAAAATAAAATAAAAGACAAACCCCAAACCATCTAAAATCTAAGAATGTTCAGTCCCACTCTTAACTGCATAGTTAAGAGACATTTTTACCATGAAATTCCACAACCCTGACATTAGGATGACAAGTCGCCAGAAAAAAAGAAAAAAAAAATAGATTGGGCGTTTAAGTAGTAGTAGTAAATTGCCAAAGGCAATTTACTCATGGCCGTGACTTGGCCCACAGGCCTCGAGTTTGGCATATGCCATGTAGCAATGTGGCCCAGGAAAAAAAAAAAAAAAAAAAAAATCCTTTCAGCTGAAGATCAATATCACAGGAGGAATCAGAACGTCTTGACGGAGGCCAGACTAACTTCAAAACAATCATAAGTTATAACTAGTCAGATCTGGTCCAGAATAAGCTTATGTCAACTGATGAAGACGTCCTGGAAGTGATGTAAAGATCATCCCTGTAGGGGCTGTGATCTGGCCTAGTTTTGAACGTCACTGGATAACTTCAGAACAACAAGACTACGGCCAGATTACTGCCCATATGGGGCTTTGAATCATTTCCAGGAGGAAAAAAAAAAAAAAAAAAAAAAAAAAACTTATTCCAACTAGTTGTGATTGATTATTTAACCCTTTGTGTACGCGTTTTGGTGTTTTTAAGCTGTTGAAAAATAGCAGATCTACAAGCTCATATCGCACCACCGAGTGGCGCGATATGAGCTTGTAGTTCTGCTATTTTGAAAAAAATTGTGAAAAGCATGAGAAACTAGAATCTGATCAGAACACATTGGGTTAAGTTAGTCTGGCTCCCTCTGATTCATCCAGCAATGTCCATCTTTAGTGGACGGGATTGGTTGAAATCAGGGGATAAGTCTTGGATTGCTTTGGCCACACAACCTCACCAGTTCCTCCCAGTCCTGACCTCGTTTGCTGGGTACAGACTATACACAAGAAAAAAAACAAAACAAAAAAGCATTCCCATTTCACCTCCAGTGGCCTTCCTCCACAGGCGGCGTACTGTTCCTTGGGCATGTTGGTTATCCAAAAGGCCTCGGTGCCGATGACCTCTCTGGCACATTTAGTCGGACAGGATTTGTCAGGAAAATGCAGGGAAGTCATGGGCGTGTTGTAGTAGTGGAAGTATCCTTCGGCTACAGAGAGTTTCATGAAGTCCTTGGTGCAGAGAACACTGATCTTTGCATCTGTTGGGGCGGGGCATTTAGGATAGGGTTAATTCATTTCACTGCTTAAAATGAATTATTTTAATCAAGTCCCGGCCTTAATCCTAACATTGACTGCTTACACTAAAATTTAAACTACATTGCTTAATGACTTTTTGCCCTCTTGGCACAGGCCAGTCATTAAGACTTCACAAACACATCCTTACCCTGGTCGCAGAGGGAGCCGTAATACCCCATACGGCACTTGCAAGATAGGAGGTCTCCAGCCATGGTACATCTTGTCGGGTCATTGCACTGACTGACATCACATACTCCTAGAGGGATCAGTGAGGGTTAGATCTGGAGACACTTCAGCCAAAGTTCATGGCGTTTACAAGATTTAGCGAGGGGGCAGTGACAGAGCCAAAGTGATCATCCGCTCCCGGACCGAGCGTGATCGTCGCCAGGCTCTCAAGGCTACGCCCCACCCAGAGTCTCGCCCTCCTTGGGCTCCACAGTCATCAATCACTCAGACTACCGTATTTTCCGCACTATAAGGCGCACCGGATTATAAGGCGCACCGGATTATAAGGCGCACCTTTTAAAACTGTTTTCATATATAAGGCGCACTGGATTATAAGGCGCAGAGAATAGAAGCTACTACAGTTAACACAGAATAGAAGCACCTGCAGTCAAACAATCCATATATAAGGCGCACTGGATTATAAGGCGCACTGTGGATTTTAGAGAAAATTAAAAGCTTTTAAGTGCGCCTTATAGTCCGGAAAATACGGTACACATCATTCACTCATACCCGAATAAATAAGTTTATAAATAATGAATAACCAAATACAAATAAATACAATCAACTCGAACAGTGGTGTGGTCTCCCACTAGTGAAAAGCCCTTTATTCTACTCGCCAGCCCATGTAGTCCCATTCTGAATAACTGCCATTGCCAGTTTTTAATCCCAACGACCGTTTTCTGAGCAAGACCAATGACTGTTGTAAACAAGTGTATTCTTAACTAGTGCGTCCATTCAGTGATCAGCTCTGTTGTAGTTGTAAATGTACAGTAATCTCCTTAGCTGTATAAAAGCTATACATGCCCCACACACACCCCTCTAAGAGTGCCACTACAACACTGGTTACTTCCCATCTCAGCCTCTCACCGCTAGAACACCAGACCAGTTCTAATCATCATTAGCCTATTGCAAAAAAGATTGAAGGGTCCTGTTAAACATTTTTGCCAGCATTCTCCCCCATATTCATCTTCCAGCTTACCTCCTAATCTCCAGCCATCGCTGCCTCCTGCTACAACTGGGAGGTTTGTGGTTTCCTGCAGCCAAGCAGCAGAAAGCAAACTCCAGAAAATCACTATGGACACCTGTTTGCATTAAAAAGAAAAAAATAAATAGATTTTTAATTGAGTGGCACACATTGCAATGCATACATACAGCCTGTATGAACATTAGGTGCAGATATTGGCCGGTTTAGGGGATGACATAATGGTGCCGCAATCATTTTGTCATGAGCATCATCTCCAGAGGCGTCGGGGTACTTGTTCTCCGCTCGCTCTGCTTGTGCACAAGTAGGCCATGGTCTACTCCAAGCCACTCTTTTGCCGGGTATTGTAAATACTGGG
Source organism: Benthosema pterotum (assembly GCA_039105355.1). NCBI lineage: Eukaryota > Metazoa > Chordata > Actinopteri > Myctophiformes > Myctophidae > Benthosema > Benthosema pterotum. Next base: position 55,821,084 of record CM076969.1, on the reverse strand, counting down.
TTCACATTCTGGCAAATGGACTAGAGCGTAAAGGTTTTTCAACAGGTGGTCCGGGGACCACCAGTGGTCCTTGAGAGGGTTCCAGGTGGTCCCCAGCAAAGTTGGTTAACCAGATGTAACTCTTGAGAACGTAAAAATGAAACCAAATGGACCCTTGCGGGTCCATTTGGTTTCATTTTTACACTCTCAAGAGTTAAAATATTCATCATGTGAATTAGTCCAAGTCTGCACAACTAGAAGATGGACAAAAGCAAAATAAATCTTTAGTTTTGGGGTCTGTGGGGCTAAAATGTCCTCAAGTGGTGGTCCGTGGCTCAAATTCTGAATAAATGGTGGTCCCTGGTGTCAAAAAGGTTGAAAACCCCTGGACTAGAGTGTAAAGATCAATGTTTCTGTGCAGACTTGTTTCCCAACAGTGTCTCTTAATCAGTGTTGGGGAAATATTACTCAAGAGAGTAATCCTGTTACACGCTTTAGGAAAAGTAATATTACATTATTTGGGCTCACGAGTAATATGTAGGCCCTAACATTACTTTTGCCTCCCCATCCACGAAGGTGAAGTACTACTACCACCACCACCGGTCAGGTTCTTTAAGAACTGAATCCAAAAGTTTTTGAATAATCTGTCATGGTTAAAATGGAGTTCTAAGTTGGGTTTGTATAGCCAAAGTGAACATCACATATCTAAATACTGAATGCAGTAACTTAAACTGTCTGGGGTGTTCACATGAGACTGAGTAGACTATAAAATGAACATTTTTTTTAATGAAATACCCTTTTAAGACTAATCAGCCAGACATCAACCACCAAATCAAAGTAATGTGCATATTTCAATCCATCAGATTTTCTTTTGTAATAGGCTAGTACAGGACTACACCACACACACCACTTTTTCCCCCCAAAGTAAAGTGGAATTAGCCCATATCCCTTCACCAACGCAATGCTGTTGAAAACTGCAGCATGATGAAAACTAGTAATATTAGAAGTAGCCCAACTGTAATATCATTGTTCTGTAGGACATGGAATGAGAGGATAGGCTCCTTGATTAAAGGGGAATTCCACCCATTTCCAAAAATTTCCTGAGAGGATACAAAGGTGAACCAAATGGACCCTAGCGGGTTCATCTGGTTCCATTTGTACCCTCTCAGGAAAAAGGGGTCTGAAAGAAAAAAATCATTAACATGGTGAAATACATTTTGATGATGTCATCATGCATTTCAGTTAATTTTTTCAGACCTCCATGTTAAGGAAATACAGAACTGGGAACTTTTTTTTTCTAAATCATGTCCACACAACATCTAAAAAGGTATACTAATGACATTAACATGTTGAAAATGGGTAGAGTTCCCCTTTAAATACGAAAAATGTTCACTCAGTAAGCACAAGTCATTTGCCAGATGAGTAATTACTTACCTTAAAGTTGATGGTCAGAGCCATCGTTTGCACTTCTGTTGCTAATAAACGTTTTAAAGTTATATATACAGTTTAAGATTACAATCAAGTTGAAATAACCAACTCCTCCAAACGGATCAGTGACTCACAGCTTGGACTAAATGATAAACACAAACACACAGGACGGCGTGAATGCAAGACAGGGTGCATGTGCTACCTGATTGCAAAAGCCTCACCCACGTATATTTATCATGCGCACGCCAGAGCTGGAGAGTTCTGACAACTCCGTTCACTTCATGGGGCCAGTCCAGTGACGCCTATGCTACACAGACTTCCATTGAGAATGGGGACAACGAATAGGGACGAGTCGTCAGTCGTGGACTCGGAAGAGATCAGTAGAAATGCATTGGCCCACCACGACCTGTAAGGATGATCTATTCATTAGGTAATCGTTTCGTAATATTACAACAGTCCACATATGCTTATTTTCGCCGCCGTCGCTGAAAACAATGCATTTCCAAGTCGAGTTGTCCCTGTCCAGACTGCATGAGGACAACAGCGCTCTAGAGCGCTCAGTTTATGACCCCTAAATGTCGCAAAACTCTTGTAATAGTTGCTTCTGCGGTGGACGCTGCATCTGTGGTCCCGCCCCCTAATCAGATTGAGTGATTCATTGATGTGTTGAGTTTGCAGGCTAGCTTTCGAGCAAAAATATAAAGCAGTAACCATAAAGCAGTGTTTTTTCAACGGATTTGATGCCAGGGCCCACCATTTTTTCAGCATTTGAATCACAGAACAATGAGGTTTAGTCTCTCAGACCCAAACACAAAGAGAAGACCTTTATTTTGTTCCATCAAAACAAAATATAGACTTTCACAACACTATGTGGGCTATTTAGGAGAATACCAGGCAAATATCAAAATAACAATTATTTTACATTTTCTAATGTGGACTTAGAAGTCCACACAATTAGAAAATGTAAAATAATTGTTATTTTGATATTTAATTAATTCAGATGTTTAAAGGTAGGGGAAGTGATTTCACTTTTGTCAGATATCACCCAAAAAAAAATTTTTTTTCTGTTAAAATGCTCTATTATAAGGTGTGGAAACCACATATGGAGTTTCCCCCTCCCCCACGTTAGCAGAGGAGCTAATAAAAGTTCCCCAGGTCACCACAATTCTCCTCCAATCAGGAGCGAGCAGCAGGTTCACATAGTGTAGCTACTGTTGGCCCCTAGTGTACCAGGCTGGTACTACACCATGAATTTCAAATCACTTCCCCTACCTTTAAGGATCCACTGCATGGGACCGACCTGGAAACTGATGGTGTCCCCGGACCCGGCCGGTCCATAGAAACCTTGTACACATTTATTTATAAAGAAAAACATCATGGACAATCAAACACCTGCGAGTACAACGGTTTTGAACCTTGATTTAATGGAAGGTGAGGTTCTAATGGAATAGGAAAGGGTTTTCCAGAGCCAGAGCCTAGCTGTGATAGGGTCTTAAAGGGGAAGTCCACCCATTTCCAACATTCTATGTCATTAGTATACCCTAGAGGTGCTGGGTGGACATGATAAAAAAAAAAGTTCCCCCATTCTGTGTTCCCAAGAAATGGAGTTCTGAAGAAAACCGCTAACATGGTGAAACATCTTGATGACATCATCAAGATGTATTTCACCATGTTAATGGATTTCTTTAGACGCTTCTTTTTCCCCCTTTAAAGGTGTTTTGTTGACCAGTGAGGACATCCTGTATTGGAATCCAGCGCTACTGAGATCAAGACACATAATTCAAGATTCTCTGAAAGTATATGGTCTCGGCATCTTACCATTAACACAGGTTTATTGGTTCATTTGGTAGGATCCCTGTTAGTTATGCACTAGTCAAGAGCACTGCTATTCTTCCTGGGGTCCACATTAGAAACAACACACATTTAAAAACGTACATTTAGACAAATAAAAATAAATACATTAGTTCAGTATTTGATATATCCACAAGCTATAGACATCATGGAGTGAACACAAATTTAAAAATGTTAGAAAAAAAAAACAAGGACATTTTACAAAAAATATTTTCCCAGGCGTGCTTTTAGCCTAAGGAACACGTTATTCCAACCAGTTCCAGTCCCCTCCATGAGGTGCCCCGGCTGACCAGGGGGAGGCAGTTTAGAGTCCAGGATTACTGTATGTTCCTGTGAGGGTATCTACCCTAGGGGACACGGGGAGAACATGCGAACTCCAGACAGAAAGTCCCTCCCACCTCAGAGGGAGTGCTACTAACCATGTCCAACCCAGATTTGGCACAAACAAGGGTCTTAATTCCTTCCGCTCATATGCCACCAAAATGTGGAATGCCCTACCAACAGTCATAAAGGCATGTGAATCCCTTGACTCCTTCAAAACCGCTCTCAAGGGGCACTTACAGATGGCTGCAATTCGAAACTGGCCTCTGTAAAACAAAAATGTATATAAAATCCCCCCACCCACCCCGCCTCTCCTCATTGTGCATTTCTCTTTTCCCCTCCACTATGAGTGTACCTCCATGATTTGCTGCTTCTGATTTTACTGAAGTAGTTGTTTTGTATGTACAGTATTTGAACGCCTTAATGAAATGAACAAGTTGGCCACTATTGTAAACAAGTGTATGCTTAACTAGTGTGTCCAATCAGCTTTTTCAGATTTGATGCAGTTGTACTTGAATTGTACTGCAATTCTCCAAGCTGTTATCAGTTTTGTAGCAGTGTGTACTTGACTTGTACTGTAACTCTCATCTCTGTTAATAAAAAACAGAGATGGGACCTCATAGCTGCGAGGTGACAGCACTAACCACTGTGCCACCATGCCCCCCTTGAGATGCACAGTGTTGATGCGGCCATCAAAGAACAAGCCATGCTACCTTGTTCTGCAATAACTGAAGTTTGCTCCTACAATGTACTATACCTCTATCAGTTCCAACCAGCCAGGGATGGCTGACCTGCTTTTTAGGTCATGGAGTGAAAATGGATAAGCCTACGCAATGTTTATTTTAACCAAGGTCAATGGAAAAGGTTGTCTCTTTTCAACAGTTGTGTGAATTAAGCTTCCAGCATCCCATCATAACATTTTTTTGTTTATTTAGAGTTGAGAAACATATCGCCTAGTTTGACCAAAGAACAGCCAAGCCATACAGTTTTAGACAGCTTCATTAACACTTAGCACTTTGGAAAAAGTGCAGTTTCTCAATTTTATCTTGCATGCTTTTTTAAGGACAACTGGCAAAAAGAATTGGGCATAGAGATTTCGGATGAAGCATGGGAGGATTGCAATCACCAACATTCACCACGGCTCGATTGATAGGAAGAGAAATCAATTTAAGATTCTTCAAAATCTTTAAAGGTTCTTATTTTATCACAGACAGTAACAGGGATGTTCAAGCCTTCTGTATACCTTGATGTCTATATACTGTATCTTGTGTATATGCCTGCCTGCTGTTTATTGTATGCAGAATTGCAGATCACATCTTTGGTGTATTCTCTCATATTACTAAAATCAGCCAAGCAAGTGTCACAGTATCACCATTAAGTGGGGCAGCAGATCACATCAAAGAAAAAGTTAAGAATTGTTCACATGCACACTTTATTCATTTACTTGTCCTGTTTGTACAGTACTTGAGGTGTCTTTTTCCTTTATCTAACTGCCAAGTTAATTCTACCAGTAGATGGCAGCAATATGCTGATAAAACATTGCAGCCTAAAGTCAATCTCTCCATCCTCTCCTGTACAATAACTCAGTGACTTCAATGACTAATATCAGATGCTATAGATACAGACCCAGACCAGGGGCGGATGTAACATTTCCCAATTGGGGGGCAGGCAAAAAATGGTATGGGGGCGGCCCCATACCATTTCCGGTTACAGGACTTATATTAGTCAAGTAAAGCATCAATAATAACATCAGTTGCTGTTGAAGTTGCAACAGACAGACAGCATGCATAAAGCTAAACGTGTGACTCAGAGAGTTTTCTGTTTTCAATGATGAATTGCTCATGGTTTAGTGGTGCCACAGCTGTAGTTAGTAGTAGTGTTTCAAATCATTTTAATAACTTTAATTTGAAATATCTTTGAAATGTGGGTTGTTTTGCATGCCATCGTGTTTGGTGGGGCAGATTGGGCATCTGCCCATACCTAGATCTGCCCCTGAGACACACAGGCAGGAAAATCGTAGGCTCGATCGGGAGAGAGCAGTCGCTTGGGAACGAGAGAAAACATTTAAAATATTTGACCAGTCCATCAGCTTGTAGATCTGCTGGTAACCAAGGTTGCCAGTTTGATGACCATGTCTAAAAACACATTTTTCAATTCACTGGTCCTTTAAAGGTAGGGTAAGTGATTTGAAATTCATGGTGTAGTACCAGCCTATTGCACTAGGGGCGTCCAACAGTAGCTACACTATGTGAACCTGCTGCTCGATCCTGATTGGAGGAGAATTCGCCACCACCTGGGGAACTTTTATTAGCTCCTCTGCTAACGTGGGGGAGGGGGAAACTCCATATATGGTTTCCACACCTTATAATAGAGCATTTTAACAGAAAAAAAAATGTGGGTGATATCTGACAAAAGTGAAATCACTTCCCCTACCTTTAATGGGGATTTCCACCCATTTTCAACATTTTCAGTGTCATTAATATACCTTAAAATATACCCTAAAGACCACTCTAAGGTGTTATTGAGATAACACCAGAGATAAAACCAGAGATAAAACTTGTCAATTCAGATTAGTCACCTTTCAAACTATGTTCAAAGTATGCCATATTTACTGTTGTGAGAATTGAAAATAATTAACAGAAGGGGAGGGGTTTATCCACTGTCCAATGCCGGTCAAAATAGTTCAGCAACTGTTGCTATGCAGGTCAAGTTCAAGACGTATTGTTTAAAAAAGACCCCGTAAAGCAAAAAAATATATGATACAAAATGTATTCCCAGTTTGTCACACCACAGAATTATAGCCCCACAGACCAAATATTTATGATTGAAAAAGTTGCTATGTTTCAGAAATGATGTTTAAACATGTGTGAAATTCAATGGAAAAAAAATCTGGCCTAATTCTCCAGGACTGTAGGGGCGTGGTCAGTACTGTAAGCTCATTAGCATATTCATGAGCATTATGCTAATTAGCATATCTCGCCGTCCTAACTGTCAACAACAAGCCAGTACTACAGCACGCTAACTTCACTAGCGTAGTGTGTGTGTGTGTGTGTGTGTGTGTGTGTGTGTTGTGTGTGTGTGTGTGTGTGTGTGTGTGTGTGTGTGTGTGTGTGTGTGTGTGTGTGTGTGTGTGTGTGTGTGTGTGTGTGAGAGACATGCGGATCTGAGAAAAGAGACTGACTGACTACAGCGGTCCCATCATCATGGTCCCATAGCCTGGCCGTCACGGTCGGTCCCTACAGGCTATGGGACAGCCAGGAGTTACGACAACTCCGTCCTCTTCATAGGGTTAGTCCAATGGCGGCTCTTTTATTTTCTGCCCTCATTGAAAACAATGCATTTCCATCTCCACTTTGTCCCTATTCGGGCTGCATGAACAGCGCTGGAGCGCTCAGTTGTGACCCCTTGATGTCGCAACTCATCTACTAGATAGCTCTGATGGTACGCAGCAGGGCTGGCAGGCAGTGTTGCCAACTTCGCGCATTTGTCACTATATTTAGATTTTTTTTCGAGACCCCCCTACCGCCGAAATGAATGGAAAAACTCCTGGCGGAAAATCCAAGTGCTTTTTAGGTATGAAAATAGTTGAAAACCCACTGCTCTAGCGCATTCGAGTGCATTTTGGAAGTGCCACTAGTGCACTTTGGATTTTGGCAGTTGGCAATACTGCTGGCAGGCAGCAGCAGCCGTTAGTCCTTGAATGTGAAAACGTCGCCAACCTCTCCATCATCGACAGTTACTAAACAGAGTAGTTTTCAGCTGTCATCCACAAAATCACGCATCGAGAGCAAACAAATGTCAGTGCTTGTCAGCCTACAGGCAAAACACACTGTAGTAACTACACTTCCTTATATATGTCTATGGTAGCTAGTAGCTACTAGCTAGCTATCAACCAACACCACCACCAGCAGCTCCGCTCCGCTGTGAAGAAGAGGGGGCGGGGCTTCGGCTTCTAACTGACTATATGGAATATGATTTATATACAGTAGTACAGTAGGCTCATTAGCATATAATTCGGCTTGACTACGTCATCAAGCCGAATATGCTAATGAGACAAAACCTACCCATGAGATTAACCAAAACACATAAAGTGGTCTTATTCTACAATGCTGTAAAATAAAGTTTTAGTTTTTTGTCCAGGGGTATAAAAATGACTTTTGTACATGATTTTCATGTCTAGAAGAAAAAGGCTGATTTTGGTTTACGGGGTCTTTAATTAAATAAATCGTACAACCTTTTCACACACACCCCACCCTCTATTGCAGGGGTTTTCAATAGGTGGTCCGGGGACCACCAGTGGTCCTTGAGAGGGTTCCAGGTGGTCCCCAGCTAAGTTAGTTAACCAGATGTAACTCTTGAGAACGTAAAAACGAAACCAAATGTACCCTGGCGGGTCCATTTGGTTTCGTTTTACACTCTCAACAGTTAAAATATTCATCATGGAATTAGTCCAAATCTACACAACTAGAGGATTAATGGTCATGGCCAGAAGCAAAAGAAATCTTTAGTTTGGGGGTCCGTGAGGCTAAAATGTTGTCAAATGCTGGTCCATGACTCAAATGCTGAATAAATGATGGGCCCTGGGATAAAAAAGGTTGAAAACCCCTGCTCTATTGTGCTCATTAGGCCTACTTCTTGTTAAATGCAAAGCCAAGCAAAGATGTCTATATAGGGTCATCCTTTATAAAGTCAATCCATAAAACTGAACCTAACTGATCAGATCCAAGGCCGTGCTGGGCCGGACCTGTTCGGTGCCCCTGCCATACAGTGCGATATGCTTATATTGGAAGCATCTCAACAATGCATTAAAGTGCGAATCCAAACATTTCAGCCACAGATCCAGTTCTCCTCTCACAGAGACACAGGCATGTACTTGTAATTGTAAAGTAAACAAACCCCAAACAACACAGCTGGAGATCTGTGCCACAACATTCCAGATGAACTTGCTTTCACAGTAATGTATTTATACTGTAAGTAGGGTGACTATATACTACACATCAGTAGGGGGTGTGGGCATGGGGGGGGGGGGGGGGGGGGGGGGGGGGGGGGGGGGGGGCAATGCCCCCTAAATGACCAAACATGATGGCATGCAAAACAACCCAAATTTCAAACGTATTTCAAATTAAAGTGCTTATATTTCAAACAATCTGAAACACTACTGCTACTAACTAACTACAGCTGTGTCACCACTAAACCAACAGCATTTCATCATTGAAAACAGAAAAACTCTCTGAGCTTTAGCTTTATGCATGCTGTGTGTCTGTTGCAATTTCAACAACAGTTGATGTTATTATTGATGCTTTACTTGACTAATAAAAGTCCTGTAACTGAAAATGGTATGGGTGTGGCTTCATCGCCCGTGGCGCGAAGCGACACGGGCGATGAAGCCGCACCCATAACATTTTCTCATGCCCCTCCATCATGTTCTCTTGCCCCCCCAAATGGGCCAAGTTACACCGGCCCTGCTACACATATGCTTGCAGTATGTTTGTCAATGCAATGGAGGCAGATGTGAGAAATGACCCTTAACGTTAAGTACACAAAACTGTATAGACCATCACAGGTTTACTAAGGTCCATTATTACACTCTGAGAATTCAATCAATACTGAGGATTTTTACAGCGTTCATGGGAAATATGCCTGGTGTCTGCGGCTGCACATGTATGAGGTCGTATCTCTAATGCGAGAGGACAAGCATAAGAAAACACACTAAGGGGAAACCAAAACGATGTCTTTAGGCTTCTGCTGGTTGATTTCCATATGATGGATGTGATGTAGAAACCTATTTAGGTTGTTATTATGATGAAAACTAGACGAACCGTAGCAATTCTCAAGGTCTGCAGATGATGCTGTTGTCTGCAAAACACAACAGATTAATAATTATTATTATTATGACCCTTATTATTTGACTCCAAATTGACACTGGTCTATTGGCCCAATAACATGAAATATTGGGCCTCTCATACCCATATGGAAAATATTTTATATGCGAACTCTTGAAAGAGAATAAAGTTAACATAAGATAAGATCCATAGCCCAGTGTCTCTGGTGTCATGGACACTAATTCCTCCACAGTGCTTTGGTGTGCTGAGCACCTTCTTGTGGCTATGGGGGAGGGCTGTCTTACTGAGACAGGGGTTGACACTATTACACTAAGGTCTCCGAGGCACTTGCCCATCGGGCAAGTGCAAGTCAGGTTCTACTTGCCCTCAGGTCATGGTCACTTGCCCCCCAGGTTCCAGGTGCCCAGATAGCAAAATGAATTGATTCCACGTTGAATTTTGGTTGAATCAATGCAAAATGCATTGATTCAACGTTGAATTTTGGTTGAATCAATGCATGTTGCTATCTGGGTGGTCCCCAGTTAAGTTGGTTAACCAGATGTAACTCTTGAGAACGTAAAAATGAAACCAAATGGACCCTTGCGGGTCCATTTGGTTTCATTTTTACACTCTCAAGAGTTAAAATTCATCATCTTAATTAGTCATTTTGATGTGTTAATTTGCCTGTTTTGTTTCCCAAATCCAGCCTGGAATTGTGGATAGCTAGAAAGCAGGGAAAGACACAGAGGCAGAGTGCAATGACTGCCTTCAGGACAAATTTATCTTGTGTTGTGTTATAGTGCACTAAGTTGCACACTTGCCCGATCGGGCAACCAGGTAGCAGTCTTCACTTGCCCCACCATTTTTTTTTCTGTTATAAAATACACACTGGGAACCATGTGCACCCCCCCCCCCCACACACACACACACACACACACACAGCCAAAGAATTGGTCACAGGGATAATATGGCATAATAAGGGATAATATGGGATAATAAGACCTTGGACATGTGTGCGTAGCCAACAATTTCATCACCCCCTCAGGTTAAGGAGAAACTCCTTCCTCGTGCAGTGCATGGTACGCGAATAAGTACCCGCCAAAAAAAATGCTGAAAAAAAAATGGTTCATCACTGTTGATATAGGTGCTGAAATGTTGAAACGAGATGCCGAAACAAGTCACGAGCAAAGCATTTGTTTGTTGTAAACTGAAACCCTACCACTGCGTTGCTTAGCAAACTGTAAATGAAGCACCCAACAAAAACGGCAAACAACTATTATTTCCACGGCGTGGGGGTGGAAATATTTGACAGTTATGATAAATCTGCATCTCTGCCTCGAACCATCGTTTCTCTCGGGTTTCAAAATGGTTATATAACACTTTGGTCCAAACAGCGCCAACAAAATGCCAAAGCTGGATGGTAAAATAGCAACTGTAACATCCACAACATCTGCATATTTGCCTGGAGAGCTGATGTACAGTATGCTGGGATGAAGGAGGCTACACCCACACGGCACAGGAGATCAACATGCTGCAAGTGATTGGCTTCGTTGAGGTTGTCTGGAAGATTCCGTTGCTTGAATGCTAGGAGGAAATGGACCCTTGCGGGTCCATTTGGTTTCATGTTTACACTCTCAAGAGTTAAAATATTCATCATCTGAATTATCCCAAGTTTGCCTGTTTTGTTTCCAAAATTCAGCCTGGTATTTTGGACAAAAGCAAAAGAAATGTTTAGTTACGGTCTGTGGGTCTAAACCTACAATGTATTTGTATGTAAGACTAAACTACCAAGACTAAGACTAAATCATTTTTGACATTTCGTCGGATAGACTAGACTAAAAAAAGAAATTTCAGAAGACCACATGGGACTATAAGACTAAATCCTGTATGTCTTATTGAAAAGACTAAGATTAAATCCACATAATCTAAAAAAAACAACACAGCGTGACCTATAACCTATACATCTCACATAGACAGTATACAGTATATTGCACTTGCTCAAAAGTCTACAACAGCACATTCAGTTACAGGACTTGTATTAGTCAAGTAAAGCATCAATAATAACATCAGTTGTTGTTGAAGTTGCAACAGACACGCAGCATGCATAAAGCTAAAGGTCTGACTCAGAGAGTTTTCTGTTTTCAATGATGAAATGCTGTTGGTTTAGTGGTGACACAGCTGTAGTTAGTTAGTAGCAGTATAGTGTTTCAAATCATTTTAAATATAAGCACTGTTTTGCATGCCATCGTGTTTGGGGGGGCAGACTGGGTATTTAGGGGGGCATTGCCCCCCCCCCCCCCCGTGCAAATGCCTAGATCCGCTTCTGCTGGTATGGGAGCTGCACTGATAAGGACCACAAGGCTCTGAGGAGCCACTGCATCAACAAGACCCGGAGAATCATCAAAGATCCCCACACATCCCCATAACGGACTTTTCATAATGTTGCCCTCAGGGAAAACGTTACCGTAGCATGAAAGCCAGCACAAGCAGGCCCAAGAACAGTTTTCTGGCACAGGCTGTGAGTTAAAGGGGAAGTCCACCCATTTTCAACATTCTAATATGTCAGTATACGCTAGAGGTGCTGTGTGGACATGATAAAAAAAAAAGTTCCCCCATTCTGTGTTCCCAAGAAATGGAGGTCTGAAGAAAACCACTAACATGGTGAAAGGTCTTGATGATAGCATCAAGATGTATTTTCACCATGTTAATGGATTCATTTGGGTTCATTTGGTTCCAATTGTACGCTTTCAGAAAAAAGAAGCGTCTAAAGAAATCCATTAACATGGTGAAACATGGTTGCATTTGTACGCTCTCAGAAAAAATGTTGAAAATGGGTGTAATTCCCCTTTAAATGAGTCGAAATGAACATTGCACTTTATTACTGTACTTGGCCTTGTGTGCTATCTATTTTAAACCTTTTATGTTATGGCTTTTGTTTTGTTTTTAAGCTCTTTTAAATCTTGTATATATATTTTTGTATTGCTATTTATTTATGGTATTTTATTTGTGTACTGTGGAGCAGCACCCCAACCTGTTTTTCACTATGCACGTACTTGTACATCTCTGTGACAATAAAGAACCTTGAAACTTGAAGTTGAACCTTTTTCACAGCCCTTGGAGAGAAGCTGTTAGACACCCTGTTACTACACCCTGTTACTTTTCCCTCTTACGTGAAAGTAAAAAAAAAAAAGAGCCAAAACAGTTCCTCTGGTCTGCTGCATGGCACCAAAAGAAACACTACATAATGTCTGCGCACCAAGCCATCCTGATTAATAATGGATTGCATTTTTATAGCGCTTTTCTATGCACAGCGTGTATACTCAAAGCACTTACAATGGTCTATTCATTCATACATTGGCAAGTAGAGCGGCGAACAGTCAACGCCAGCGTCCCCACTTCCCACATTCATACACCAGTGGTGGCAACCACTGGAGGCAAGGTGGGGTTCAGTGTCTTGCCCAAGGACACTTCGACATGTAGACAGGAGGAGCCGGGAATCGAACCGCCTCAGATTACTGCACACCTCAGCTTGAGAGGTCCAAAGAATGGAACCAGGTGAACAGACAGGGGTGAGGAGTCCCAAAACACCATGCCTGTTGTCATTATTTATCACGACCCGAGTTGGCTTTGTCTGTGGTGTAATCTTTTTTTTTTGTTTTAATCATGAGAGAAATGGTTCATTTCTGGGACAAAGGCAATGTCATGAGAGGGTCGGGAATGGGATTGCTCAGCTCTAGATACTGTATAAGCGGTTGCTTATGCATCCCACATCCCATACACACTACTACGGACGACTACTGTCAGCCTTCAATTAATGCTGCCACACGATAATATTGAAATGCCATCCTCATTATCGATTTCACCTGTTACAATTCCACACTTCCGGGATACTGACCGCCTGGGGGGCAAAAGTGGCATGAATAGAAGATATATATACGAGCAACACGTCACAGTCTGAGCTTCCTTTCTGACTACAGGCTAAATGCATTGTGGTGAGTGTGAAATATAGTGGTCCTACAACCGGCATGGGAGGAGGCTGCAGAGGAAAGTTAAAAATGCCCAGTCTAAAAATTCACATCAAAAAGCTCAACATTTGACTGTGATTTTTTTTTGGTAAAGCCAGCTTAACCTTTTTGGATTCAAAGCTTCAGGAGAGTAAGTCTTTGTCAAAAAGAGTAAGTTCTTCATCTTTGAAGGCTGACTTCTGAAACGCGCAGCATGACGTCCAGGGGTGAAAGTGAGGCGGGGAGGGGGGGCACAGTATGTTCTGCTCTATTCTCAAAATCCTTTGGTTTCCAAAAGACTACTAAGCGTAAAAAGCTGCTGTTTAATGTGCTCATTTTAAATTTAATTTGCTTTATGGAGAAAACAGTTACTATGTATTTATTTCTCCCCACAACCATATACCTGTACATACTTAGTTTGTTGTATGGAACTTCTTGCACATGCACACATCGGACACTATTTTTGACAGCAGAGCAAAATGCGTCAAACTATATATTTTTGTTTGATTCTGCCTCATCTGCACTGCCTATGTGATTGATAGATAAATAGATTGGATACACAACTAATGTATGTTTGCCACTTTCCCACTGAAATTTTTATATAATTAAAGATGCAGCCATCAAAAGAGCCACGCATGGGTGAGCCATAGGTTCCCTACCCCTGATTTAAGACCTGATGTGTTTGTATTGTGTTGGTATACCTTGCCAAAATGCATTTTCTATGCATTTTAGGGTTACTGATCCACCATTGTCATTGAATGTGACTTCATCCTCAAACAAGTTGATTTTTTTCCTGCTGAAGAGAAGACCCAACACAGCGCAATCTAGCCAAGATCGCAACGATGGAATAGACGCGTCATCAGACAATGCTCCTCCAGTTGTTGTCTGTCCTAGACTAACTGATACATACATCACATTCCCAACATTTTTGTGAGCTTGTAGATCAGCTATTTATTTAAATAGGCACGGTATGAGAGTTGAAGCAAAAACAAATATGACCTCCGAGGTTGCCTAGAAATCCTCCTCCCACAGCTGGTGAAATGATATGTAAGCCATCCAAATGTATGCTTATCAGCTATCCACAGAAAAGGGGACAAACGTGACATATTTGCTTACTGAGTGAAATATTACCTTGTGGTGTGGTGGCCATGCAGCAAGATCTTTGCCCCTGCCTGTACCCCCTGCATGCTCTGACACTGTGCTTGGAAATAGTATGTGGAAAAAGGTTGCGACAGTTTAAAAAACGACCACTGCTGACCTAGGTCAAGGCCATGGAATGGTTTTGCCCCTCCTGAATAGTATGCAGGGATAGTTTCCACTATAAGTTAATTAATAGAGACAACTTAGTGTGTGCAAACACAAACAGATTTCATGATTTGTTGACGACAACAATCTTCTAGGTCTGTAGGAGGAAGCAAGTGTCTGTCGCAGGGAAACAGCTGGCTGCAGAATCAAAGTAGAAGCAACGTAGAGGGGAAAAAGGCAAAACATATAAAGTTGCCTCTATTACCTTTAGGTCAAATTGTTGGCCTGCGTGCATGCTTTCATGACGGCACTGTCTGAGCTCAGTTTTCCTTAAACTGAGGTGTGTAGCCATAGATGAGGAGAAGAAAACAGGCGTGCTTCCTCTAGTTGCTGCCACTAATTTGGGCAGTGGGTGCTCAGCTCTAGGTGCAACTAAACATGAGAATCCACCAAAAGTGGAAAAAGCAGCACACCAAATAAAAGGTCCTGCATTTTTTTATTTGGTGTGCTGCTTTTTCCACTTTTGGTGGATACTCATGTGTGTAGCCATAGCTCAGGCCAGTCAACGTCACCTCCATCTAGCTTACCGCTTCCTCACAAGGATCTTAACCTGAGCATATCCAGTCGTTTGGTTTACGAGTCAGTCAATCTACTAGGTTCCAGGTTGCTGAGACACAGATATTGAGAACAGCTGTGCATTAGAGTCAATGTTTTTTTTTTTTTTTTTCAGTTCAGCATCCACTGACAAATTCATGAGAACTACAGTATTTGGTCATGGACCCTCATGTGAAAATGTCTTGTGCCTGGGGCCCTTCCCTCATCAAGCAATTAAGATCCATGTTCGTGCTTGCTACTCTAATAGCGCTACTTTAATGGCTTTTACTCCCAGAGATTTGGTTGCTTATACCTTTGGAGCACCGCCAAACTGTTTGCACCTTTGATCCATGAAAATCAAAGGCTTGTGTACTGTAGGTGTTTTGTTGTTTGTATCTGTTACGTGCCACGTAGATTAGTATAGAGATGCGCAGTGACGTCACCGCCCCTGTTCCGGAAGTCTTTTCCCAATTTTTTCATTTTTCTCCTAGACTTTTCGAAAATAATTTATATCAAGACGATTACGCCGCGGACGAAGCCAACTCGAGTCGTGACGAATCATGATGACACACACAAACTTTTGGGACAATACAATAATTTCTGAGATGAAAAACGAAACAAAAAGTCTTGTATCATGCCGTTTTCTACTTCTTCCTAATTATATATTATATGACGATATTGTGTTTGTTGTCATGATTTGTCACGACCCGAGTTGGCTTTGGCCGCGGCGCAATCGTGTTTTTATTAACCATTTTCGAAAAGTCTATGAGAAAAATGAATGAGGAAAAGACTTCCGGAACCGGGGCGGTGACGTCACTGCGCATCTCTATAGGGACTTTAAGCTGTACAACGGCAAGTCTCTACTACGGCAACAGGAAGTCCACCAGTGCTCGATAGATAAACCTGCTTGCCGTAGCAGCCGTTCCTACTACGGCAGAACGCACACTTTAACGGAGTGTCCACAACGCCTGGAAGCACCCGGAAGACCGCCGGAAGTAGCGTTCATTTCCACATTTTCACACTGAAGTGTGAAAATATGTGTAAAGTGTTGCCTCCATGAACGATGAATGAGCACATGAACGAGCGCTGCGGTTCGACTGCGGTTCACACTCTAACCCAGTGTTGCCAACTTGGTGCATTTGTTGTAGCTTTTTTCCAGACCCCCCCCCCCCCCCCCCCCCAGCGCCAAAATGAGTGAAAAACTCCTGGCGGAAAATCTAGTGATTTTTTGCTTTTTTTGACCAATTATTTTGACCAACATTTTGTCAGTTATTTCTCCTAAATTAGGCTGAGAGACTAATCTCAACATCAAACGGTGGTCTTCTGTGGCTAAAATGCAGAATAAACAGTGGGCCTGGTAGCGCATTCTAGCCTGACCTCAGTCTGAATTGTCATTCCGTTTCACTTCATTATTCAGACTGAAGTCCCTCTCCTCCAGAGCAGTTTCTGGGATGGGCGTGGTCAAAGTGACAGTCTTAACAGTGATTGGTTCATATGAACCCCTAAGATCCCTAGACGACGTTGCTGTCGAAGTGAGTGACAGGGCTCTTGGCCAATCAGGTGCTGGGATTGGACTTCCAACCGCCACAAACGTCCCCAAAGGCAGGGAAGCCAGTCCTTGAATCACAGGAAAAAAATAAGCTAGTATTTTTAAGGTGCTGATTCAGGGCTGAGCCAGGCTAAGCGCATTCTGGTGCATTTTGGAAGTGCCACTAGTGCATTTTGGATTTTGGCAGTTGGCAACAATGCTCTAACCGCTAGGGCTGTGCGCTTCAACATTGGAGAGGATCCAAGTCACACTGGAAAGACTAATCTTGTAGATCAGCTATATTTACAGTGGGCCACATGGATTTGGACCATAGTGAATGCTGCATTCGTTGTGGGCAAAGGGCAGTCGTTATTCAGGCAGGTAAAACAAATGCCCGGGGGTTGAAGCCCCCTGCAGTGTCTCCGTGCACACGCCCCTGCTAGCAGTGTTGCCAACTTGGCGCATTTGTCGCTATATTTAGCGCTTTTTCAGACCCCCCTAGCGCCAAAATTAGTGAAAAACTCCTGGCGGAAAATCTAGTGCTTTTTGGCTGGTGAATTGGGGTGAAATTGATTGACAGGCGCCAGAGATAAAACCCTCATTTTTCACCATTTTTCCTCCTATGACAGCGGTTTTCAACCAGTGGCCCTCAGGCTAAATGATGGATAGTTGGTTAACCAGATGTAACTCTTTGAGAGCGTAAAAATGAAACCAAATGGACCCTTACGGGTCCATTTGGTTTCATTTTTACGCTCTCAAGAGTTAAAATATTCATCATGTGAATTAGCCCAAGTCTACACAACAGAGAATGTAGAAGATTAATGGTCATTTAATGGTCATATTCCCTTCCAGACAAGCATCTAGCGCATTCTAGTGCGTTTTGGAAGTGCCACTAGTGCATTTTGGATTTTGGCAGTTGGCAACACTGCCTGCTAGGCCCGTTCCATGGCATCGGGTTCAGGTTATCACAGTGCAGACAGCCTGTCAAGGATCTAAGGAGGTTCACATTAGGAGAAAAAGAAGGATTACGGCAGGGCCTCATGGAGGCTCCTGGATTTGAACTTTTCCTCTGATGTACGTTGGTTCCGCTCTGCCGGATCTCAAAGATAGATATACCTTTACTTTGTTGCCTCCTGTTAATCTATACACGACAAAACGCTATAAGGATGTATACTGATAAGAGCAGTTTATTTATTTTCCCGCCCAAAAATGGTCCAGTTGTTGTTGTGGGGAAATGAATCAACTGCAAGTAAAGATAAGAAAGCCTTCTTGGGTTGAATTCTCCTTTAATGATTCACTCATTTTTGTTTCCCAAAGAGGGATGCATGAAAAAAGTTACAGAGAAAATATCTTATGCTACAGAGTTAGAGTATTGGGAATGTATCAGGACTCATCTGTACATTTGCAGGCATGACAGGATTTGAAATGGCTTCATGTGTTTCCTTGCTTGCTTTGAATTTTTTTTTATGTTGCAGCTGTTTCCCTGCAGACAGACACTTGCTTTGTCCTGGAGACTGTCCAGAACTTTGCTGTTTGTCAACAAATCACGGAAACAAAACATTGTTTCCGTGAAGGAAGGCGGTGCTAATTTGTGAGGGTGAGGCAGCATTTTAGCCAATCACAGCAGTCTCCAGCAGATTCATAACGAGCCAATAGAGTGGAGGTGAGGTGGAGTTAGATTCGTTAGAACAAAATCTGTTCACAATCTGTGTTTGTACACGTCTTTAATTATGTGTTTGTACACATCTTTATCATGTTTTTAGCATGATTTATTTATTTACAAAATATATATTTGCATTGGAGTTAATGAGACAGATTTTTAATCGTCAATAGCCAACTTATTTTGTTAAAGGTAGGGTAAGTGATTTGAAATTCATTGTGTAGTACCAGCCTGGTGCACTAGGGGCGACCAACAGTAGCTACACTATGTGAACCTGCTGCTCGATCCTGATTGGAGGAGAATTCACCCACCACCTGGGGAACTTTTATTAGCTCCTCTGCTAACGTGGGGGAGGGGGAAACTCCATGTATGGTTTCCACACCTTATAATAGAGCATTTTAAGAGAAAAAAAATATTTTTGGGTGATATCTGACAAAAGTGAAATCACTTCCCCTACCTTTAATTTCCATGAGGGAGCTGGTTTGCCTCAAATGTTTTAGGCCCCAAGGATGGCAGGGAAGGAGTTAATAACGGCTTTGCCAAACAACATTGTGTAATTTTGTAGGCTAATTTATGCTACATGTATAATATACACTACAGGTAATGTGCAGCACACCATTTCTGGGAACAGACTATTGTAGGCAGTGCGGTGAAAATGACGATCCATTATGCCGCTGCAGAGCGAATGCTCATTCTAAAGTCACAGTGCCAGGGGGGAAGCATTCCATTCAGCCGTGTTACTCAGCTAAGTTGAATGCCATGGGCCACAGGCATCCCATTGCCAAGGAATACAGTAGTACATGAATAGTTTTGTGTTCATTTTTTCCAGCGAGCAGCACACAGAACAAATACTATGGTAATCTACTGTGTTCCATGCTTCCGTCCGCAGTGTCTATAAATAACGTTGAGCCAGGTATTCCTGTGTAAGATTTGTATGGGGTTTAGAGGGAAGATTACTCAAATCTTGTACTAGGATACCGGCCTGGCACAAAATGCGTGCAGATAGGGGGACAGCTATAGGCTCCATAACCAGTGTTGGGGAACTTACTTTGACATATCACATGCTACATGAAGCAATTCAATGTTCAATTCAAAGGAGCTTTATTGGCATGAGAAAATAGACGTTTCCATTGCCAAAGCAAGAGTCTCAAAACAATACAATAAAAACAGTTGGAAATGGGGACAAATATATACAGTTGGAGGGGGTACAGATTTTTGAGTTATGCTACAGTGCATTGTTTTATAACAGGTTATAACATATAACAGTGCATATAACTTTCTTAACTTTCCTCTTTTCTGTTTTTTTTTTTTTTTTTTTTTTTTTTTTTTTACTACTGTTTGTTATCTGTTTAAATGTAGCAGCTCTGTTTACATGGGAAAGTCTGGATAGTACAGATCGTAGTCCTTAGGGTGGTTGTATTCATTATGTAAAGCATAAGGACATTTTGCATGTTTTGCCTATATAGGCATGGCTGAGGGAAGTAGGGGTGCTGGGGGGGCTTGAGCACCCCCTTTTTTCAGACACAGCCCCCCTTGGACAGGAGGAGGAAAATACTAGTGATTTTAATCAAAACAGATTCCTGTTAATAGGCCTTACATATGCTCTATCGTTGTATCAGAGGCTGTCAGTTAGCTCATGCATGTGGAGAGGGAAGATAAAAGCCACTTTTCCGTGTGTAAATGCATGAAAATGTGCATGCACAATGCGCATTCACACACATTTTGCGTGTGTGCACATCTTGCAGCACCCCATAGTGAACGTCCAGCACCCCCTACTGTCAATATCTTCCCGCGGCCATGTATATAGGTTGTGACTATAGTACCCAGACTTTGACCTGTTTTTCAGTTCAGTACATGTTATTAGACACCAGTAGAAACACATTGGTGAAGACATTTCTTGGTAAGGATTAGGTTCCCAGATTGGTCAAATATCCCTAATAACCATGATATAATATTATTGGAATTATCCTTCTATCAATTTATTTGCAAACTCAATACTAAGGTGTTCAATCAATGAAAATATGAAATCATTGGTCCTCTATGAAAACCATTTTGAGAAGCATTGCCTATATATTGTGTATAAATACAGCAGTTCTTCACTTGTAACACATTTTGGGTCGGGGCTGTTTTGCACGCGCACATGCACATTCATGCTCATTCGTGAGTCGGAGGCCAGGGGTCTCCACCAAGCAGACAATTAAAACCAGCCAAATCCTTTCCAGATGTTCCAAAGTGCTGGGATTGTCTGCGATTCTGAACATGCAAACGGTACAATGCAAGCTCCCTGGAAATGTATTATTCTATGGGTTAGGGTCATCTATTATTGGCGGCCTGAATCACTATAACCCTGTTGATTCTCTTTTGATTATTGAGTACTTCTACTAAACTACATCTCAGAGGCAAATAGTATTGCATTTGAAAAGCTACATATAAGCAAATAACTATATTTTATATTTGAGCTATTTGCAAATAGCAGCTCAAGTGTCATGATGGGAACTTGTATTTCTACTCTTGTTTTTTTTTTTCAAGGTTTGACACATTTTCAACAACTTGAAATGAAATGGGACATACTGACGTAAAGAGTACCCTTTGATACGCTAAGCGTTGATGCAAATACTTTTATAATGTTATGTAGGTATTATGTGTTTTACACGTAGAATGTGTAATTCCACAGCAAAACACATTGGGCATCAATCTACCTTGATCTCTGCTTTTTGTCATAGATGCCCCTTCCTTAACATTTCACCCTGAGATCCCCCTCTCCCAATGCAGTGTGCATTGGCGTGCGTGACTTTTTTGGGGGTTGTCTTTATTCTAATGTGGGTGTTTTAGTAACTCCAAACTTTTTTCCTCCACACATCACATCAAATCACACACTGGAGCTAAAATACCCGCATTAGAATAAAGACAACCTTGGTCACAAGGATCAAGGTAGATTTATGGCCAGTGTGTTTTGGTGTGGAATTCTCCTTCAAAATATTATATTACTTCTTCCACTTGGCAGAAAAAAACAGAAAAAATAAAACGGCTCCCAAACAAGCCAAACCTTTAATGTCCTCGATCAAAAGAAAATTCCATTCGGATGGGAAATGTATATCATAGGAAAAACAAGCTGCTATTAACCCTTAGTGTACTGAACGCGTTTTGGTGTTCTAAGCATTATGTTTTAACTGTTGAAAAATAGCAGATCTACAAGCTCATAGCGCGCCACCGAGTGGCGCGCTATGAGCTTGTATCTCTGCTATTTTTGAAAAATCGTGAAAACGTGGTGAAATCTTTGAATATTATGTTATTCAGAAACTAGATAGGACATACTAGGTTAAGTTAAATAGACATTTTGTCGTAGACAAGCTCTAGTTTCACATGTCCGTGCCAATAGAGCTGCTGTTGGTGCTGATACAATTTCCTGCTTCACTTCAAGCAGCAATCCAGAACTCATTTTAATGAACCAAAACGCTATGGAGTATCAACCATATTCCTATCAAACACACATGGCCATGTAGCAACAATAGGGTGACCAGATCCAAAGTGTTCTTTCGAGGGACAGACATAAGCTGTGGCTATACACGACAGTGGCAATTAAGTCCGGCGCCTTTTATGCCATTTTTGGAGTTTTTGAATGGATGTGGATGGGAAATCCACATCCATTCACATCCATAACTTAGCCGCTAGTATAGTAGTGCTTAGTTGTAGTATGTTTAGTGTTTTAGTAGTATGTTTTAGTATGTTAGATGTATAGTTTTAGTTTTAGTTGTAGTATTCCATAGTTGTAGTATATTATGTGTCCTTTAGCTGCTTAGTTGTAGTATGTTTAGTCCTAGCCGTATAGTTGGGATGTCCTGTCTAGTTCCTGTCTAGCTGTCTGTTTAACTCTCACTACTTGCCACTTTATATTTATAATTATACCTGATTGTAGCTTAGCACCTTCACCCCACTTTATACTGTTACAGTTGCACCTTAATACTCTAGTCTGTTGCACTACGTCACTTACTGTTTCTTGTATTGTCTGTAGTTTTTTTTTTTTTTTTTCTTATTGCACTGTCTATTGTCTATTGTCTTATTGCACTGGGTACCAGTGGAATGGAAACATTATTTCATCCCTGTATGTCCTGACATACACTGGAGTGACAAATAAAGAACCTTGAACCTTGAAATAAAAATGGCCGTTGCGGAAAAGTGCCGCAAAAAGCTGCGTCCTGAGGACGCACGGCCTGGCGGAAAAAAAGACGCTGCCTACAAATGCGCGTCACCCGGCAGTGATAGACACCAGCCAATGGAACAGAAGCAGCTAGCAGCTTCTCCACCGTACGTCCACAGCCATCTAGTGGAAGAGTTGCGACATCGAGGGGTTGGGAACTGAGCGCACAAGCTGCTGTCCATGCAGCCTGAATAGAGCTGCGCAGTGACGTCACCGCCCCTGTTCCGGAAGTCTTTTCCCAATTCATTTTTCTCATAGACTTTTCGAAAATAATTTATATCAAGACGATTACGTAACGGACAGAGCCAACTCGAGTCGTGACGAATCATGATGACACACACAAACTTTTGGGACAATCAAATAATTTCTAAGATGAAAAACGAAACAAAAAGTCTTGTATCATGCCGTTTTCTACTTCTTCCCAATTATATATTATATGACGATATTGTGTTTGTTGTCATGATTTGTCACGACCTGAGTTGGCTTTGGCCGCGGCGTAATCGTCTTGATATAAATTATTTTCGAAAAGTCTATGAGAAAAATGAATGGGGAAAAGACTTCCGGAACAGGGGCGGTGACGTCACTGCGCAGCTCTATAGGGACTGCGTAGAGTTGGAAATACAGTTTGTTTTCAACAAGGGCGGCGCAAATAAGAGCTGTTTTAGGCATGTGTGAAACATGGCAACTGTAGTATTGTACAGTAACAACCAAAGATGGTGTACTATAGCTACAAAACGATCTAAAATCAAGGGGTTTAAGATCATTAAAGCTGGGCTGTTGCCTGAGTTGAATGCATCTCTGCCTAGTTGTCACAGTTCAATAGAGGTCTATGTGGAGCAGTAGCTCAATACACTTTTGAACGGTAGTGTCGTAATTCGGTCTCACTTTGGCTCTGCTGTGCGTCTCCTCTCGGAGCCGCCCCAAAGCCTCGGAAGTATTTCAAAGAGCCGCACTTTAGAGCGTCAAAAGTCCGACGTCCATCCTGTAGTCTGCAGACTGCTGCATTTGTGGGACAAGTGGGGAAACTTTATGGGACAAAACAGCGTTTTATTAACACCTTTATTCAAAAATAATTTAGGATTTCATTTCAAATACAGCAAAAATAGTTTGACACCTGTCACACTGTGACACTTTCTGAGCTTCTATTGAATTGAATTGAATTGAATTGAATTGAATTGAATTGAATTGAATTGAATTGAATTGAATTGAATTGAATTGAATTGAATTGAATTGGTTCAATATTTCAAAAATATATATATATATTTTTAACATTTTGTTCCAAAGAAATGTCAGAAGTAGAAGATCTACAAGCTCAGAAGTCAGATAACATTTTTTCTGACAATCTTGGAGGGCATTTACGAAAAGACAAACAACAAAAGTTATGATACAAGGTTTCTGTCCAACATTGACGACACACTATTTGCGGCGGACACTGCACAGTGTATCCTGTTTTTATTCAGGCAGGATTTCTGAGTTGGTAGAGAACATGTAAACAAACATTGTTTATAACCCACACACGCTCTTGTCTTATTATGATGATCACACAAGGATCACAAAATAAAAAAGGTCATTGCAAAGATTCTCTATAGCTGATATTCTTGAAGCTATACTGTGGTTAAACACACCTTTTCAGAACAGAAAACTGGAGTAAAATAACACAATTAACTTCCACACAGTCAAATGGAATTAGTATAACTATTAGGCCTATAGGATTTTTTATTTTATTTTACACTGGCAGAGATTATACAGTACAAACTAGGACTTTCCTATTGTGAATATATGGACACCAAATTAAAACAGATCACATTATTGTTCTGTGTTGCTATCGCACACATAGGCTACGCTATGGCAAACGTACTGTAGCTGATTTTTTCCATCAAAAGGCATGTTTTTGCAAAATATGTGTCAAAGTGCTGCATTCGCCACAACCCCTGGTGGCTGAAAATGGAATTGCTTTGGGCTCCTCATTGATTGAACCTAGCCTGGGTAAACCGACTCCCTCTGCTGAACAACATGCATTCCATGTGGGCGGTTTACGAGGCTAGAGGGAACCACCCTTGACATGTGAATAAAATTTGATGAAATTCAGTTCATAATTTGCGCCATTGTTTTGTAAAACAGATCCCTCCCCTTTGGAAACGGATCGCAGCTGAACGATACGGACTATTAAAACTCTGCCTGTGGTGTTCCATATGTACCTTTGTGAGACTTGCACAAAAGCTGCAGGTGGAAGAGCCAAAAGTGTGTTTTGAAGAAAAGTGAAAACGGTGGGCAATCTACCTTGACGTAAATGGACATGGCCGATATGGGAAAATGTACGTGTTCCTGTCCTGAATTTAAGCAAACGCTCTGGACTTGGCAGTGTGTGCTTTAAAGCAGGGGTTTTCAACAGGTGGTCCGGGGACCACCAGTGGTCCCTGAGAGGGTTCCAGGTGGTCCCCAGCTAAGTTGGTTAACCAAATGTAACTCTTGAGAACGTAAAAATGAAACCAAATGGACCCTGGCGGGTCCATTTGGTTTCATTTTTACACTCTCAAGAGTTAAAATATTCATCATGTGAATTAGTCCAAATCTACACAACTAGAATATGGACAAGAGTAAAATAAATCTTTAGTTTTGGGGGTCTGTGGGGCTAAAATGTCCTCAAATGGTGGTCCGTGGCTCAAATGCTGAATAAATGGTGGTCCCTGGGATGAAAAAGGTTGAAAACCCCTGCTTTAAAAGACAACTTTTTTTTTTCAACCAAAGTTCATGTTTTAAGTTGTTATTAGAGATGGGTGTTAATTGTTTTACATTCCTTGCTTTCTTTAGGTTTAGAAATTTTAGCTATATGGGAGAGGGCATTTGAACATGGTCCTAAATACATATTTGTTTGCAACATTCTAAAGCGATATATGTTTTTTTATTATTATCTAGATACAGTCCTAAAACCCAGGAAATTATAACTGGCCACGAAAGTTCAAAGGCTCTACTGAATGTGAAGGAGGCAGCACACCACACTGCACTTCACACACTCCATATTGGTATGCCTGAACCAGAGGCTCAATATGGCAGTTTGTCACAGTAGATCATTTTTGGCCAGATGTAATTTCCTGGGGTTTATTGGGACTGTAGTAGATAATAAAAACGAAATAACTTTAACATTTTGTATGACAAATACAAATATGTTCGAATGCATGTTCAAATGCCATCTCCCATAGACAGCAAGGAATGTAAAACTATTAACACCCATTTTTTTATTTCTATGATAATAAGCTAAAACATGAACCTTGGTTGAAAAAAAAGAAACAGTCGTCCTTTAAGGCCTCCAACCACATGGCCGTGTTGCGTTGCTATATAACTACTGGCTCCCATCACTCTTTTGGACACACTCCTGAAAGCCTGTCGCTGACAGCTTGCTGTAAACAACATCAGTCCTTCTCATTCCACTGCAGTGCTTATTGGAGAGCTCCTTCTAAACGTTTAGTGTACCTCAGGCTACATGTGTGACTCATTCACTATACTGTAGCTTCCCACGATCCTTATCAGTGGTAGAAGGTAAACCATAAGCCTTTTTTACTAAATTATGGGGTTCCCAAACATGATGGGTCCATGAAGGTAGGTACCCCTTAAAATTATTATAGGCAACTTTAGTGTATACCAGAGCCATTTCGAGACAGATTTGCGCCAGTGTTCAGGTAATGGCCTAATAGGTGGAGTTGGACATACATTGTTTCCAACAAGGGAGGCGCAAATAAGAGCTATTTTATTATGTATGCAACATGACAACCGATTTAAAGTATTTTACTGTTTTTACTGCCCCGTATTGTGAGAGTCAAAAACGCATTCAAATCTTGACAGATTTACAAATGGACTGGTTTATTACAAATGCTATCAACATATAAGTGTGAGGACAACTTGTACAACGGACCAAACCGTGCAAAAATTGGTTGAGAATTGGATGAGGGAAAGGCCGTAAAAAGATTTTGCCTGTTTTCGCTGCAAAAGGCTCTTGACCAGAGCCTTTCGCAGCGTTTCTGGACAACCGTGTGTCCCACAGAACTTGAGGTTGCGCACTGCACTCCTTGCCTTACAACCCAATGCACATGCATAG
Source organism: Benthosema pterotum (assembly GCA_039105355.1). NCBI lineage: Eukaryota > Metazoa > Chordata > Actinopteri > Myctophiformes > Myctophidae > Benthosema > Benthosema pterotum. The sequence goes on along the minus strand of CM076969.1, from coordinate 55,794,361 downwards.
GCTTGAGTTGGACATAGCTTTCCATACAGACTGTCTTCTGAAATAAAAAAAATCAGCTTAATCAAAGACAGCTTTTCCCTATGTCACGTTTCTCTTACACAAGCGTGCAGACATAAACACGGTAATCATAAAGGATTTGCGTTCTTCAGTACTTAGCGCTGAGGCAGCCGAACAGGCTGATGATAAGTACTCCCAACTACAAAGCAGGAATTTTCGGCCATGTTTCACTTTTCTGTTTGTGGTTCTATGGATTTTGGATTTCGTGATAAAAATACAGTTTGTACCTACCGGTACATACAGCCATATTTATCCTGGAACGAAGGGATTCATTACCGGCCATTCCAAAATAAACAAGGGCTTTCCTGATTATTGTGTAAACGTGCGTTTGCTGCTGCCGCCAAATGTGCCTTCCATTAGGGCGCACTGACACGGCACAGCTGATAGAGATAATAGTAATAACAATTACGTCTAGTCAATGTAATCCATCACAATTAGAGAACATGACTGTTCCAAACATGCAGATCTGTGATGCTGGATTTACACTATCCTTTGGTTGAAATCACCGCTGTGTGTGGGGTGAAAACTGTTGTACGTGCAAAGCTGCATGTTGTAGCATCAACACAATAATTCACAGGGTGGCATAGTAGTGAGCACTGTGGTGCATCAGTAAGAATGTGTAGCACCCAGCCATGAGCCAGCGACAACAGCCCCGCCAATCAGGCTCAGCCCTATTGGCGCGACTTGTTGTGCGTTGGACTGGCGAGTGGGAGTCCCGGGTTCGATCCCCGCTTCTGCGTAATACTACAATCTGGCGTAGTCGGCAGGATTTGGAGTGCGGGTGTTATCCCCAATATACCCGTATACGTCCTTGCGGGTCCACATGAGGGACATCGTGTACGGGGGTCCGTGGTGTGAAGCGCGAGGACGCGCTCCAAAAGATCAAGGGGGTGAATGTAGCACCCAGCCATGAGCCAGCCACAACAGCCCCGCCAATCGGGCTCAGCCCTATTGGCGCGACTTGTTGTGCGTTGGACTGGCGAGTGGGAGTCCCGGGTTCGATCCCCGCTTCTGTGTAATACTACAATCACAACGAGGCTTCTTGTCCCTTTAAATCCTTTAATGAAAAGGCTGCTCAATAACAGCATTGTTGCAAATAAGAAACAAATGATAAGCAGTCCAAAACAGTAAAACCCATCCTCTATCAAACGGAAATATGTCCTCTCACTGTGGTTGCAGCAAGCAAACTGAGCTGACAAAACTGGAAAGACCCTAATCAAGGTTAAAAAAAACACCCGTAGCTCTGTAAACTACTGCCCTGCCTTGATTGGCTGAACACAAACGATCAATACACGCAGTAAACTCACACTGACTCACAGAGGGAATATTTAACAATCAAACTAATTAAACAGTCGCCTACAGAGCAGAGTGACATTATAACAAACAACAAATACAGCATTAAAGCATAAAACATCAGACATAAATACATAAATACGGTCCTTTGTTACACATGCGGTAGTTAAGCGCCACAGTTTCCCAAAGTGGGGGCTTGCGATTGCGAATGAATAATTGTGTGTTTACAACTTTTTTTAGCGGATCAATTATGGAATGTGTGAGCTCACCATAATCACGGTAATTCTTAATCATAGAAATGAAACGCACTGCAGTCACTTTCAGTTAAGAGCTCCTCAGATGCATTAAGCTAGAGGCAAGTTATATGAAAGTCAGGGAAGTCATTATCAAGAAATGTCTTCACTACTATTCATAACCTATAGAAGGAAAAACAAAAGGCAAAACATGCAAATTCATATTTTATGAACCATATTTTATGTAACATGTGATATGTCTAACTAGTGGTTTAAGATGCTGAATCTATTCCAAGCATTTTTTTTTCCCGGAAAAGCTAAAAACAGACATACCTGTCATCATAAATGTGCTTAGTCAGCAGATTTGGGCAAGTGGTATGGCCATTTTCAGGCCAATGAGTGTTTTTTTTGTTTTGTTTTGTTTTGCAAAAAAAAATAAAAAAAAAATACTTGGATTGGATTGATCATCATGGCACCCCCCTAGTTAGGCATCACATGCTACATAAAGCATGCTGACATCAAAGCAAATATTTCTGCAGGTTCAACCTTCTCCCACTCCCCACATGTGTAGGCAGATTATTTTGCTTGTTTCTAGAAACAAGCAAAATAATCTGTCCGTGGGGTAAGTGAATTGTACCTGGTAAGAATTCTTGTAATAAGAAATGTGTTCTAAAAACAAGGTTGATAATCTTATACAACTTGCTCTTGGTTAGTATATCCTTCTTCGTGGCCAAAGCATGTGGCATATAGCATAGAGCAGAATTTGAACACTACCTTGTTGTCGTGTTCGCCGCGGATTGGGTCAAAAGACAGAAAAAGAAAAAAGAAATCATCATGCCCACTTCTAGATCAGCGATATTTGGTACATTCGTGTGAAACTGTTCTTCATAAAACATTAAAAAAAAACAGTCACTTTATGTTGCATGAATATTGCCCTTGTACGCATTCTGCTATAGGGAAACAATCAGAGACAATTAGAGGAAGAGGATATTTAAGCTAGTGCTTCCCTTGTCCTGCCCTCACAGGCTGATGGCCTTGACCTCTATAGAATCGCATAGAAGCTTTTTAAGTTGTCGGCGCGTGACCGGATGGCCATGCATTTCACACTGCAGGAGTTCGTTCTTTTAAGCCGACTGTCATTATATCATTAGATCTTCGACCATTATCAAGCGATAATGGAGGCTGCTTATTAGCCGTTCTTATCGACGTGGGTGGCATGTTGTCTGGGAGCCGACTGACACGACTGCATTGATGTGTCCCGTCTAGATTTCTAGTTTCTTAATAACAACATAATATTCAAAGATTTGCACCACGTTTTCACGATTTTTCAAAAATAGCAGAGATACAAGCTCATAGCACGCCACTCGGTGGCGCGCTATGAGCTTGTAGATCTGCTATTTTTCAATAGTTAAAACATAATGCTTAGAACACCGAAACACGTTCAGTACACTAAGGATTAAGCCATATCTGTCAAACTCAAATCAGGCCTTAGAATTATTTTCGTCCCACGGGATGATATTGAATTAGTTAGAACTGGCCCTCTGGTTTATTTGACGCACCATGACAAGACATTAATGCAAATCCTTTGATTTACTTTCTCTTTTCACTATGAAAGCTGCAGTGCTTGGTAGAACAGCAAACTGGGCTTAAAATAATGCATTCTCAGTTTTTAATGCAGGCAGTTTAATCTTTGTAAGGAAAATTACTCATTTGCTGTTTTCCTGCAGGGACGTAATCTGAAACACTGACCGGCAGCACCAGCCCTTGACCTGTACCAATTTTTCTATGTTGGCCCGCTGTGAATTTGAGTTTGACATCCCTGTTTTAAGCCCTGTGTCAGCATGCCAACGTGCTCCCGGTTATGTTTAGGGTTGGATGAGGGTTAGAGGAGGAGAGTATATATTGACCAAAATGACTGCAATAAAGTAGCCAAATATGTGTTAAAGATGGAGTTCCATGATTTTTTCTACCCTAAAACATGATCATCAGGTATTAATATTATATGAAAAGTAAGATTTTTTCCCAAAAAGTGTAAGATTTTTTCACCCTACCAGTTCATTAAGTATGCCTGGTTTGCCTGGTGGGTGGTGATGGGTGGAGATCCACCTGAACTGAAGCCACGCCCACAGCTTTAGTTGTATGATAAAGGGGGAGGAGTTAGGGGAGGGGCTGAGCACATGATGTCACTATGTTGAAGTTTTTTTCATTGACACGTTTGACTGGAAAGGTTCAGCCCCCAGGAAGAAACCCTAAATACAAAGGGAAGACATCTTTGCACATGAAAAACACACCAAGGGGTCTATTTACATACTGTCACCTCTTAAACATGTACAAAATTGAAAAAAATACAAAATTCACGGCACCCCCTCTTTAAAACGGACTGCATTGCGACACCCTCTCAGTGACGATCAAGTGTGTTTTGGGGTGGAATTCTCCTTTTAGAAAACTAATTACAGTATCAAACGGGACTCCGTCGTCCTTTTCACCTCAGGTTTTATATATTATTTTACTATATTGTCCTCATGGGTCGACGGAGGCGTGCTTGACGTCAGGGGACGAAGCACATCTTCTTGTATGGCTTGTTTGTGTGCTTGTGTAGCTGCCAGCAGTGTACAGTAAATGCAGCATCAGGACACATGTATCTTAGCAACAGTGTAATGCCTTAGATTGTTATATAGCGAGGACTTTTTTTCATATTATGTTGTCCCCATACTGTGCTGCTTACATTGTGTTATCAGCCTCCATATAACCAGGGCCCAGTTTAAGACGTTAGCAAATATATTAATCCATCATGCCCTTTGCTGTGTATTGCCAAAGTCAACATGTGCCTCACACAATATCCACCTGTAACAACGTACCATATAACAACGCTGAGTTATGCAATGAAGGGACATACTGCAATGATGTAAACATGTTTTCAATCTAATAAGTCCCAGGATACAGGGTGGGTCTTCTAGATGAGTCCCAGGGACATTTGATGAGTCTGATCGTTTCAGCGAGGTTATAAGGAGTTCCTTATAATCCCCAAAAGACATGCTGCAAAGAAAACAATGATTACCGTCCGGTTGCTTTTACTTCAGTAGTGATGAAACAGGGGCGGATGTAACATGTCCCATTTGGGGGGGGGGGGGGGGGGGGGGGGGGCAAGATAACATGTTGGAGGGGCAAGAGAAAATGGCATGGGTGCGGCTTCATCGCCCGTGTCGCTTCGCGCCACGGGCGATGAAGCCGCACCCATACCATTTTCGGTTACAGGACTTTTATTAGTCAAGTAAAGCATCAATAATAACATCAGTTGTTGTTGAAGTTGCAACAGACACGCAGCATGCATAAAGCTAAAGGTCTGACTCAGAGAGTTTTCTGTGTTCAATGATAAAATGCTGTTGGTTTAGTGGTGACACAGCTGTAGTTAGTACCAGTAGTAGTGTTTCAATTCATTTTAAATATAAGCACTTTATTTTGAAATATCTTGGGTTGTTTTGCATGGCATCGTGTTTGGGGGGCAGACTGGGTATTTAGGGGGGCATTGCCCCCCATGTCCATGCCTAGATCTGCCCCTGTGATGAAATGTTTTGAAATAATCATTATCAGTATGCTGAAGGCATAGATGACTTTGCTTACAAAAATGGATCGGGGCAAATAGGATGCAGTCTTGGCCTTAGACTATTTCCTTTTGAGACACCTGAATAATAACAAAGCATATGCAGTCCTAATTCTTATAGATTTTAGCTCTGCATTTAATACCATACAGCCAAAACTCTTGATTATGAGGCTGAGGGACCTTAATCGTTTCTGACCTGACGCACACAAAGCGTCAGTGTTAATGGCACCATGTCAGAACGTAAAACCCTGAGTATTGGAGTACCGCAGGGCTTTTGGAGGTACAGAGCTTTGTTAAGTGGTGTGACGACAACCACCTTGTCCGTTGTCCTTAATGTCAATAAGACACAGGAGATGGTATTTGAGCCCAGGAGTATTGGTGACCAGAGGCCTGTGGTCATCCACGACTCAACCATCTCACAGGTTTCCTCATACAAGTATTTGCGTATCTGAATTGACAATTCACTAACCTGAAACACACATGTAGACAGTCTACAGCAAAGACAGCACTTCCTGCGGCGCCTCAGAGTTCATGGTGTTGACCAAAAAAATATGCTGGTGTTCTATCGGGCAGTCTTAGAAAGCCCACGGTCAGATTTGGCATCGCAGTTTGGTTTGGTAATCTCTCGGTGCAACTGAGGTCTAAACTGTTCAGATTGGTGCAAACAGCAGGGAAGATCATAAAGGAGTTAGACAACTCCCGTCTCTGCAGTCTATTCACGAGCAGGCCACACTAAAACAGGCTCAAAAAATTGTTGCTGATGCTACTCGTTTTAAATACATAGTTTGTACTCAGGAAGAAAGTACAAAGAACAAAAGTAGAAGTACATCAGGTTTAAAACAATCACATGTTTGTTTTTTGAACTGTGTAATTCGTCTCCCTCTGTTTTCGTATTTGTTTGTCTTTTATGTTTCATGTGTGGCTGAAGCAAGGGTGTAAGACCCTTCATTTTATGGGGTTATAATGTATCCATATATTCATGTATAAATGAATAAATACATGCAGAAACTAAACGGTATGCTCTACACAAGAAGAGGCAGCAGGTATGCGGACAGCTTTATCATATTCAACATCATTATCAACTTTGTTACTGTCAGTTGTGTCTAGAATTAGGATATAATATTGTGGTTCAACGATGACTCCTCAGTGGATTTTATATTGCTGTTTATTGTTTTATTAACGTGAAATGAAGTCCGATGCAGCCATGCAAAATGTTTGTTGTGTTTTTTTTCACCACATTTATCTTTCACATGTTTTCCCATGGTAGATTAATATTACTGTGTAGGCTGTGTCTCTCATGCATAATGTACATATTTGGACGCAACCAAACAACATTATTGATATTGTGGCTGTTATTTCACAATACTTTTAATAATGGAAATTTAATACACATGTGTTAAAATAGGAATGTTCAAATCATTTTTTTTATATCCTCCAGATTGTTTCCAAGAATGATTACATGGTTAACCAATATCTATTTACTGAATCCAGTAACTTCAAAGGGGGACATAATGGAAAATATGCCAACCCAGTGCAAAATTGTGTTTTTTGCCATGACACTGATTGGTGCTGCCACTGTTTGTTATTCTGGCCTGACGTATATTTGTGCAGAGCAAACTGTTGAAGCTCTTCTCTTTGACTTTGTTTGAACTGGTCAAAAGATGGATAGTTCCAATAACCTTTACGTAATGAGGAAGAACTGAACACACAGATGCACACGTTCTTATTGCCATGCTAGTGAGGACATCGACTGTTTTAGCATACTATACTGAACATTAAACATATTGCTAACAATACCACATGTATTCATTGTATTTAACCCATTGTGTCCTGTCTAGATTTCTAGTTTCTAATATTGAAAGATTTGCACCACGTTTTCACGATTTTTCAAAAATAGCAGAGATACAAGCTCATAGCGCGCCACTCGGTGGCGCGCTATGAGCTTGTAGATCTGCTATTTTTCAATAGTTAAAACATAATGCTGAGAACACCAAAACGCGTTCAGTACACTAAGGGTGAACACCATAATACAACCTTTATCTTGTGAGAACCAGGAAAATTGCACATCAAAGTGTCTATTTCTCAAATTCTATACACTCCACCACATTTGCCCACCATGTAAGTCTATAGCGGATGTAGTTATGTAGCAGAATCTAGTTTAGTGAACGTTTTGTGAAGATTTTTGTATCCATTTTCTGTTCTATGGCTAAAAACAGTCATAGACATCATGACAAATGTGATGAGGCAGGCCAGAATGGCCAGAAGTATCTACGGCTGTTTTAGCCTAAGGAGTGTTTTTGTGCAAAACTAATGCTTGGAATGGATTCACCAGGAACCATGAAAAAAAACCCTAGTTTGCATGTCACATACACTACTTAAAGAATGATTACTTTTTTTAAAATATTGCCTTATATGGGATGCTATGGGAAAACATTGTCTGGTGCAAAAATAAAAAATGTAAACTTTTTTTTCCCCGTGCTCCATATGGTCCATAGAACAGAAAAAATCTGGTTTACAAGAATCTTCATGACATGTTCACTTAAATACACAATGCCATACATGTACGCAGGCATGCATGCATGCACCAGAGAGCCCATCTTTCCATCGGCTTGTGCAGTATTTCATTACACATACATTATCCACTGGCTCGTGTGGTATTTCATGACACATAGATTATACATACATACGGTATATCCTGATGCAGTGCAAACTAGTTCTTGGATGGCTGCCAGAAAGGCAGGCAGCAGACAGACAGACAGACAGACAGGCAGACAGGCAGGCAGGCAGACAGGCAGGCAGGCAGGCAGGCAGGCAGACAAACAAACTGCATGTCAGCCCGAATAGTTCCACACCGGACAAGTTAGGTAAGAAGAGAGGCAAATGACACAAAGGCGAAGAATGCGTACATTTATTTTTGCGTCTGAGGAATGCACCGCGGAGGTATTTGGCATTCCATTATATGCTACTGGTTCTCAATGTCAGGTTTGGTGACCCACCCAGAGCCCAAAGGACCCTGATGCAGCCTGGTCTAGCCCTCAATGATTTTGGCCTTGGGGGGGGGGGGGGGTCGTGGGATCCACACGGCGGAAGTGCTGCGCTCTGATTTGATCTCACTAACGTGTCGTCATCTCCGGCCCCTCCCCCTCCCGTCCACTGCTGTTCTACGTCACATCATTTAGAGCGACGCCCACCCCGGAAGGTTCACTCCCACTTGAAGGCCACTTTCCAACGTGCGTTAGTCCAGGCTTTCCGTTTTCGCGCAAGGCGAACGAAAACGGAAAGCCTGGGTGTCGAGGCTAAAAGGACCCTGATGCAGGCAACTTGATGACATCATCAAGTTGTGTTTCACCATGTTAGTGATTTTTCTTTTAGGGACCTTTTTTTCTGATAGTGTGCAAGGGTTCATTTGGTTCCATTTGTGGACTCCCGGAAAAATGGTTGGAATCCCCCTTATCTCAATGAAAAAAAAAAAAAAAAAAAGAACATTAACCGCTGTCCGTCCGTCCATCCATCTATCCATCCATCCATCCATCCATCCATCCATCCATCCATCCATCCATCCATCCATCCATCCATCTTCAACCAATTATCCATAGTCGGGTCGCGGGGGCAACACCTACAGACATCCTCCCTTTCTGATCATGTCAAAACAGCTGATCTGCAAGTTCAAATCCCTTTCAGATTGTGATGTGTGATCTTGTAGATCTTCCAAGTTTCTTTTCTGTTTTGGAAAATGTAAATATACAAACGTAGAAAGAACGATGACCCATTGACTTTTTACCTCCCCCCCCCCTACAGAAACTGCTTAATATCTTGTCAAAATGAATGAATGCAAGCATGCACAGAAGACCCATGAGCCACTATACAGGAAAAAAGGAAGAAAGAAAATGTTGCTTTCATCTCTCAGGAATATGAATATACAGCATATCTCATTTCAAGCACGGCGAAGCACCTTGCATGATGTTCCATTCTCTAAACGGATGTGTGGAGTCGCCTCGTCTGCAGCTAGGGAACGAGCTTTTGATAAAACGGGGTGCCTGTCTTCGTTTTTCAACGTCTCTAAGATATTAAAAGAGCCCCAAGATATCGCTAGCCTGCACTACACACATACACTGGGTTTGTTTCAATGATCCTTATATTAGATCAAACTTCTCCTGAACATATATAGAGGACATTCTGTGGTGTCACTGCGGTTTCTCAGCTTAACCCTTTGTGTACGCATTATGTTACCCTTTAGCTATTGAAAAATATCAGATCTACAAGCCCATATCGCTCATATCTACAAGCTTGATCATATCGCGCCACTCGGTGGCGCGATATGATCAAGCTTGTAGATCTAATTTTTTTAAAATGATGCGCAAATCTAACAATAAATTCCATTTGACACCTGATTGTAGTTTCTGACACTAGATTCTATAGTCTCTTTTCGTTTCTGATGCTAGTTTCTGACAGGTTCTAGTTTTTCTGAAAAATCGAAGTTCCTGTCTCAGTGATGCTCAACATGTTTCATGCCGAGGACCCCCACAATTATCTATATTTGGCTGCGGACCCCCATCTAAAAACGTGTTGTTCTAGGGATCCCCCAGAAGCAACGATTTTAGTTCAAAAATATTTTCTTCCGAAAGAATGTATTCAAAGATTTGCATCACATTTTCACAATTTTTCAAAAATATCAGAGCTACAAGCTCATATCGCGCCACTCGGTGGCGCGATATGAGCTTGTAGATCTGATTTTCACAATTTTTCAATAGCTAAAGCGTAACACCGAAACGCGTTCAGTACAAAGGGTTAATACTGTTCTCGATGGCCTAAACAAGACTAGTTTTATTTGCACATACGTCATACGTTTAGTCTGTGGTCTGTGGCTGAAATGCTGATTAAATAGTGGGCCCTGTCAAATGGTTGAAAAACCACTGCCTTAGGGTGCCCACGGAGCCCACTTTGAGGACCGCGGCGTCAGGAAAACACTTCGGTTTCAAAAGCATGCCGTGGATGTTTTTCTTTTCCAGTGGATTGGTGCAGGACAGTTTTCAGACGTCATGCCAGCTGTTACTATCAAATCACGCCGTCAAATGATTATTCGACCCATCATCGACCATATGCTTTCCAGGGGCGGATGTTTCCCAATTGGGGGGGGCAGGAGAAAATGGTATGACGGCGATGAAGCCGCACCCCCTACCATTTTCGGTTACAGGACTCGCAGCATGCATAAAGCTAAAGGTCTGACTCAGAGAGTTTTCTGTTTTCCATGATGAAATGCTGTTGGTTTAGTGGTGCCATAGTAGCAGCAGTGGTAGTGTTTCAAATCATTTTACTGTAAATATAAGCACTCTAATTTGAAATATCTTTGAAGTGTGGGTTGTTTGCATGCCATCATGTTTGGTGGGGCAGTCAGGGCCTTTAGGGGGGCATTGCCCCCCCATGCCCGTGCTTTCACATCCTTAGACCCATATAATAACCAAGGCCATCGTTCTTTTTTTTTCTTTTTTCTTTTTTTGCACACACCTGACTTAGAAATTACGCTTTGTTAGTCTGTTCCCATGGAGATTTGCCAAACAAAGCTCAGATACACGATGCAGCCGGATGCGCAAATTAAGGCCAAGGTGCGATTCAGTCGTGTCACTGCAGTTCATCTCAGACTCAGGGCCACTGACCCCACATGGATTTCTTCATCTTCATTAGTGCAATATGTTTCCCCCGGCCGGACGTACTCTATAGTTTTGCCAAATAGCTTTTTTTCCCCCCTACCTTTTTTTTAGCTTATTAAGTAAGCTGCTGGTGTGACCTGCTAATCCGCGAAATGTGTGAAGTAATAAAAGGTAATTGGTCCCGTTTTATATAACGCAATTCAAAAACGCTCTACAAGCCATGAAGTTAAAGGCTTTTTCCCCCTGAAGCCTCAGACTGAAGGGATCACACTCTGAAGAGGAAAGGCCATTATGAAAACTATTATGCAACACGTCAGCATCATTTTCTCATATTTCTATCATATTTCTAAAAAACATCCTCACCTCTCACCCGTATTGCAGCTTGCATTTCCGTATCATTGCAGTGTGTAGAAAGTACACCACTGCGACACTTAACTTAATTTTTGGACCACCATCACTGAACATGCGTATATTTTACCCGATGTAAACGATTTAAAGGTAGGGGAAGTGATTTCACTTTTGTCAGATATCACCCAATTTTTTTTTTTCTGTTAAAATGCTCTATTATAAGGTGTGGAAACCATATATGGAGTTTCCCCCTCCCCCACGTTAGCAGAGGAGCTAATAAAAGTTCCCCAGGTGGTGGTGAATTCTCCTCCAATCAGGATCGAGCAGCAGGCTCACATAGTGTAGCTACTGTTTGGCGCCCCTAGTGCACCAGGCTGGAACTACAGGATGAATTTCAAATCACTTACCCTACCTTTAACACAAATATTTCTCATCACAATATATGGAAGTACAGCAATACATTGGGGTACTCTTCTTTAATATTTCATCATGACTTTTCACACACACAAAAAAAACCTAAAGCGCTGTCAAGTCTTTTCCATTGCATGCACTGCTCACATAGAAACATTAGTTGTGCCAGAATGTGATACAGATGTGCTTCTATTACTTACTGGAGCACTATATGGCAAGATTCAATGGAAGTGTCTCAACATGAAAGCTGGGACATCAAAGGCCCTCCAGTGCATGAAATTCACAATTTCCCTTCTGCTCAAGCTCCAGACACACTATACTGGACCGCTGGGAGGACCACAGTCTCAGTTCAGTGGGTAAGAAGACAACCTGGAGGGTGTTCCAGCAAACATCACACTGATCCCATTGGGCTTGGGAAAGCTCCTCTGGCAGAAGATAAAGTCAGCAGAGAAGTTCATCATATACAGGGTCGGATTGACCATTGGGCGTACAGGGAGGTCTCCCGGTGGGCCACGACCCGTAGGGGCCGGTGGTATCATACAGGGAGGTCTCCCGGTGGGCCACGACCCGTAGGGGGCCGGTGGTATCATACAGGGAGGTCTCCCGGTGGGCCACGACCCGTAGGGGCCTGTGGTATCATGGTATGATTACAAGCACTGGTTTTCAACCTTTTTTTTATCCCACTATTCATTCAGAATTTAGAGCCACTGATGGTTCCCGGACCAACTGTTGAAAACCCCTGCAGCAGGTGATTGAGGGCAAATTCACTGTCCACTAGTTCTCAGGTCTGGTGTTTGCCCTCTTTTTTCTCAGTTGTGAATACATATGGATTTGGCCCGGCATCAAGTGGCCTTGCTTTACTGTAGGTATGGCACTGGTCTACACAAGATTTAATTAATAATGATACAAAAGGGGCATTAAAAAGACATTTTTAAGTAATATGTAACAGTAATTGTAATATTAGTGTATTACTCTTGCCCAGACAGTAAAATGTAACACAATATATTACTTAATATATTACTATAGTTATAAAATAAACAATGCAGTGGTATCGTACAATTCGTACCTGTATAGCTACTTCCCACTAATGGCACAGATGAAGAAAACTGGGCTCCAATTACGTCACATCAACAAATCCACTTATTCACAGTATCAAGGCCACAGGAATGCCTGAACTATTCAGTGCACGGCTGTCATTGCCAATTCATGGAATGTAAAGGTTAATTAGTTTTAAAAAGGTCGATGTCTGTGTTACATGATGGATTTTTGTGCTACGTCTCGAAAGGCAAAGAGGCACATCACACCGGTGCTTATGAGGTGCCAGCCAATGGAAAAGTTAACTCAGTCTTTGCTAAAGGCATGGTATCTTTGGCTTCTTTGGACTGATTCTAATCAGAGTCAGAGTGTGGTAGCAGGGTGTGTGCGTTTGAAGCCCTGGACACACCAGACTGCGAACTGCGTCCTTTCGACGCACTTCATTGTGGCTCTTTGAAATACTTCTGAGGCTTTGGGTGATTCTAAGAGGAAAGGCATGAGCAGAGTCAAAGTGAGACAGAGTAACAAACACTCCCGTTCACTTCCATGGAAAAGTGTACACAGATTTGGGGGACTGATCTAAGTACCGAAGTCCCATAGATCAGAACTCCCATTAGTCCGAACATACGCTGGAAATCCACTATCAGCTGCAACGTGCTTGCGGTTATGGTGAGGATGAGGGTTAGAGAAGGGTTTAGGCATGTTTGTAGCAAAACCCTAACCTTCTCCAACCGTAACCCTAAGAGCCTAAATCCCAATGCTCAACCACCTCACAGACCTGACGGTCTGTGAGGTTAGGTTGAGGGTCGGGGTTTAGGCTTAGGGTTACGGTTGGAGAAGGATAGGGTTTTGCGTCTCGTAGTTTCGTAACATCGGGAGGTCGCAACAATGGGAGGTCGGAATAATGACATGGCACCCAGATTTGTAGGCAGGGCCTTTTTGCTGCAAGGCCAGTTTTATTTCCCATCCACAGCCATTCAAAAATTCCAAACATGGCGGCTGCGTCTGCTTTTTGCGTGATAATGTGCTTGTGGGTCTGAGTGATAGTTCCAGGCGCTAACCATTCCACGATTGCTGGCCAACCAATCATGCCTGCATCCTGGTGAAATCTTGGTTGGGAGAAGACTGGAGAATTATTTTTAAGATCTGTGAATACCTGTGGCAGTGGTACTGTCCACCCACTGTCACACAGTGGGTCATTTGTTGTTTAGTATTTAGTTTTGCCTTGTTCTGTAACCTGTACACTACATAGTCCTTTTGAAAGATGTCTGAATACTTGGCCACGGAAGCCTGCTTTTTGTATTCAGCCATATTTTAGATTAGAGTATCAACATTAGGGCATTGTTGTTCCTTTATTTGTGTGTGCCAGGTTCATGTGTAAAACTCCAGTTTAGGTTTCATATATTTTGAGTTGCTCTGTGTCATTTATGTTAAATCTCTTAATTCATATTGAATTATCTTAATATCGTAAATATAGCACTGAGTCACTGCTCTTTCCCTTCAGCCACAATGCATCGTAAAAAAGGAAAACTTAGGTTATTGAGGCATTTCTAATGAGCTTAGAATGGGGCTATGGGATGTTGTTCAAATGTACCTATTTCCATCGCTCCAAAAAAAAGAAAAAATATATTTCTATGTATTGTCTTTCCACCATGTCAATAATGTGTCATGCTTTCAATTTTGTTCAGCAGAGGTTCCGCTGTCGCAAGAGGTGTGGGGTGTGGTGCACGGTTTATGGCTGAACCACTGCTGGACCTTTTTAGCATAACACGCCCCGCTTTAACCGACCCGCAAATTTTTAATCACCAGCCTGCAAAAGCAAAAGGCAGCCTACAGTATAACGACATGCAGGAATATCATCTCATTTTAAACACAAGGAAATGACCCAACCTGTCTCCCCTGCAGCCCAGGTTATCAAGGTAAAATGACCAGTTGGCATGATGGATGAGAGAGAGGTGACATCGACGTTGCAATAAATTATTTGACTTGAGCCGGCTTGACATGACTTTCTGTTCACTTCACTCGTTTGGGTGTGAATGAATGAATGCGTGAATGTATGAACAAATGAATGAATGCTCTTTTTAGTTTTGATCAGTATGCATCAAGATAGTATGCTTGTAGATCTGCTATAATTCTGTCTGTTCGCACGCCTTTCAATTCAGAAAGATTGTGTGCGGTTGTGCTCATTGCGTTGTCGCCGGCACCAAGTGAGGTTCAGAGGCTCAGAACAGAGAGGCAGAGCAGAGGACACTTTGGTCAAAAGACAGGGGCTAAACCCCCATAATAAAGCAACACACATACTGTAGATCATGGGTGTCAAACTCTGGCCCGCGGGCCAAATTTGGCCTGCCGTGTAATTTCATTTGGCCTGCCGTGTAATTTCATTTGGCCTTTGAGACATTATCAAATTAAAGGGGAAGACCACCCATTTTCAACATTTTAATAAGTCATTAATATACCTTAGAGATGTTGTGTGGACATGATAAAAAAAGGTTCCCCCAATTCTGTATTTCCTAAAAATGGAGGTCTGAAAAAATCATTAACACGGTGAAATACATCTGATGACATCATCAAGATGTATTTCACCATGTTAATGATTTTTCTTTCAGACCCATTTGACCAATTGAACCATTTGACCCATTGAACCAAATGGACCCTAGCGGGTCCATTTGGTTCAATTTGTACCCTCTCAGGAAAAAAAATGAAAATGGGTGGAATTCCCCTTTAAAAGGTTAGTTCGTTCAAACTTGTCCCGCGGCTTTGTTCAGTTTTAAATTTTGGCCCACTCTGTATCTGAGTTTGACACCCCTGCTGTAGATGAACAAGACAATGGTTTCAACAGGAGTACACACCCAGAATAGCTACCAGAATGTTTTTTTTTTTTGTCTTGTTTTTGTTTTTGTCCTTTTTGTTTTTGTCAGCTGAATACCTTGACAGACCCATGGGACAACCCGCAAGACCGGCCTGCTACCACGGGGCAGCCAGAGAGGTTTTCCTGACCTAAGATGGGCACATGTGTGGCCCTATGGTGCTGGCACTTCGACAAATGGGCACCAAAACCATTTGGACATGTGGGCACTTGGATGAATTGGACACGTTGGTTACTTGTAAATGTTCTTGCCGTGCATGCATGCACGCACACACACACACACACACACACACACACACACACACACACACACACACACACACACACACACACGGATGCACGCACGCACGCACAGTCGCACACACACACACCTGATTTCCAGTTCAGATAAAAAAAACAGTCCGGCAAAGTTATACACCTGATCTGTATAGTAGCCTAATTATAATGATTGTCTAATGTTTCCATGCCCCCCATCTCTGCAAGCTTGCCCCAATATTATAAGTGCGTTACTAAGACAACAAGACAACCAGGACATTCTAAGTTTTAACCAAGATTCATGTTTTAGGTTGTAAAGTAAAAGATGAGTGTTAATTGTTTTACATTCCTTGCCAGGGGCGGATCTTGGCATGGGCATGGGGGGGCAATGCCCCCCCTAAATACCCAGTCTGCCCCACCGATGGCATGCAAAACAACCCAAGATATTTCAAATTAAAGTGCCTATATTTAAAATGATTTGAAACACTACTACTGCTACTAACTAACTACAGCTGTGTCACCACTAAACCAACAGCATTTCATCATTGAAAACAGAAAACTCTCTGAGTCAGACCTTTAGCTTTATGCATGCTGCGTGTCTGTTGCAACTTCAACAACTGATATTATTATTAAAGTCCTGTTACTGAAAATGTATGGTATGGGGGCGGCTGCAAAGCCGCCCCCATTGGGAAATGTTACATCCGCCCCTGTTCTGATCTACTGAATGATCTACTGAATGTGACAAACTGTCATATGAGCCTCTGAGATATACAGACATAACCAAATATGGACTATGTACATAGGCGTGCATACATAGACGTCAGGGGGGGTTTGAGCACCCCCTAGTGGCCCTCTCTGGACCAACATGCCCTTTTTAAAAGAGCAAAAAGATGCTGAAATGCTGTTTTCTATGCGTTTTTAACCCCCCAAAACTCAATCTTCACGCCAGTGACTATGTAAAGTGCAGTGCTGTCTCATTCGCATTCAGTAGAACCTGTGAACTTCCGTGGCCAGTTATATTAGGACTGTAGTAGATAATAAAAATGAAATCACTTGAATTTTTATATGTATAGGTCCATGTCGATTGCCCCCTCTAATAGCTAAAATGCTAAATGTATTAATAGGCATGGAAACCTACATACTGACAAACGTCTATAAACAAGTAAACATCTTGAGTGTGATCTTTTACACTGTGGACTGAAACATTCTACCACATGCAGAGACTTGCTAAAGCCCCAGGGTGCTAAGTAATTAAAGAACGCTTCATATCCGAACACTAAATTCATTTTAGCAGGATATTAAGTTTCACTATACTGACAGACAGGCTAAGCCTCGTTCAATTATTTGACAAGTCAAAACACAGAAACAAGTCTCACATCCTACAGGGCTTCTAATATATATATACCATGGTCTTATACCATTTCATTATTAGCAAAGTATTATTCAGTATTAGTGTTGAAAGTAATGCACTTAAAGGACAACTTTGTTTTGTTTTGTTTTGTTTTGTTTTGTTTTGTTTTGTTTTGTTTTGTTTTGTTTTGTTTTGTTTTGTTTTGTTTTGTTTTGTTTTGTTTTGTTTTGTTTTGTTTTGTTTTGTTTTGTTCAACCAAGCTTCATGTTTTAGGTTATTAGAGTAGGTGTTAATTGTTTTACATGACTTGCTTTAATTAGTTTTAGGGATTTTAGCTATGGGAGAGGGCACTGAATACATATTTGTTTACACTTTTTTAATGTGATTTATTTTATTTATTATCTACTACAGTCTTAATAAACCCCAGGGAATTACAACTGGCCACAAATGACCTACTGAATGTGACAAACTGTGTAAAGGGCTCCCTGGCTCACTGGTCCTTTTATGGTCATATAGAAAAAATAGTTATATTTGAATTAAGTGAAATCCCTTACTATCCCTTACTATACCTTTAATGACACCATGGGACCCCTATAAGTTGCGTGCCACTGTAGTCAATGCAACGAGGCCCAAACCCGCCTCAGGTATGGGCACTGATGACACGGAGGAGGAAACACGCCACCAGGATCCCCAGCAGGAATCGAACCCAGGACATTCTGTGGAGTGACAGCACTACCATTGCACCAGAGAGCCAACACAGAGGCAGGCAGGCAGCCCTGAGGGTGGAGGCGTTTTATGTGCTTCACCAGTTTCAATTGAAAAGACAAAAATGAACCCACTCACCTGTTTGTGTTTGCCTTTGTGCATGCGCGTGAGTGTGTTATACAATATCCCACAAAACGGTGTTCATGAGCAGTGCGAGTCCATTTGTATCGCGGGAGACATTAGGGCTGGCAATGTAAACAGACAACTTTAACATGAACCATTCAGCGCCGCGGGAGTGGTGATTTACGCACGTCACGTACATAATATTTATATATCATTTGTCCAGGTGCCGAGGCAGAGTTCTGTTTTTCTGAGGAAAAGATATGGGCACTAGGCTGTGTCATGCAGCTGGGATTTTATTTATTTTATTATTATTATTATCATTTATTTATTGTCCAGGTGCCAAGGTCACGCTCTGTTCAGCGAGGGAGAACCGGTATGAGCCTGGTATTCATCAGGACAATTTACAATCCAACCACCAATAGAGACGGCAACCGCTAAGTTTGTGTACTGAACGCGTTTTGTGATGTTTTATCTGTTGAAAAATAGCAGATCTACAAGCTCATATCGCGCCACCGAGTGGCGCGATATGAGCTTGTAGTTCTGCTATTTTTGAAAAATTGTGAAAATGTGCTGCAAATCTCTGAATACATTATTTTGGAAGCAAACATTTTTAACTCAATTTTTTGCTTCTGGGGGATCCCTAGAACAACATGTTTTCAGATGGGGGTCTGCAGCCAAATATGGATAATTCTGGTGGTCCTTGGCTTGAAATATGTTAGCATCACTGACACAGGAACACAGATTTTTCAGAAAAATTAGAATCTAGTGTCAGAGACTATAGAATCTAGTTTCAAAAACTCGATTCTAGCGTCAGAAACTAGATACTAGTGTCAAAAAGTAGATCCTAGCATCAGAAACTATCATTTTGTATTTGTATTTGTATTTATTTATTTAGCACATAAAAAAGGCAGTACAAATGTATCACAGTATAAAAAGGGAACAGTGCAAGGAGGAGGCAGGAAGCCCTAGGGCTTATACGAGGCCTCCACCCAGATACAGTCACCTAACAATAAAACATGATTTTAGAGCGAATACAAAATAACGACATGATTGAGACATACATATTAGTAACATGATTGCGAAATACTAGTAGATAACACGATTGCGGCTGTGATTAGGTATAAATTGAGAGATCTGACTACAATATGAGCCTATAAGTTATTAACATACAGTATGAAAGGAAAACACAGAACATGCATGTATATATATATTTTTTTTACAGCATGAATTAAGGAATGCTGTGACAACATGATTAGGAATTACGACAGAATGAAGGATGATTAGAGCATGATTAACAACTTTGATTAACAATTTCCTTATAAAACAAAATAAAAATAAAAGTAGATACCCGTGAATGCCTGTGAAAGAAAAAAATAATAGTAACTAAGATAAGTTGAGTAATTAAATAGTTAGTGTCAATAACTAGAAACTAGTGTCGGAAACTACTGCAGAATCTAGCGTCAAAACCTAGAATGTTGCTGCAGCTATAATCTGGTGTCAGGAACTACTGTATAATCTGGTGTCAGGAACTACTGTATAATCTGGTGTCAGGAACTACTGTATAATCTGGTGTCAGAAACTCGAATCGAGGGTCAGGACACAATGGGTTAAGCGATTAATTGCTGCAGCCCTAACACACACACACACACACACACACACACACACACACACACACACACACACACACACACACACACACACACACACACACACACACACACACACACACACACACTTGAACACTCATTTTCCTCAGTCTAATTCATCTATTATAAATAGCTGTGCCTGCAGGTTCGTGCTGGCGATAACGTTTCCCCTGCAGCTGCACGTATCAGATGATAATTATGAAAACACAGCCTGTGGTGCTTGTCAGCGTTATCTGACAGAAGAAAACCCTCCTCTATACCATCAGCATGCGGCGTGGCCGCGCCTGTATAGCAGACGGAGCAACAAACAGGAGGATCAGCCGCTAATGAATCCATTTCCCCTGCTTGTCGGGCAAAGGCGTTGGATTTCTTCCTCTTGGGCAGTGTGCTGTTATAACCGATTTTGGTTTTACAATCTTTTTTTTTTTTTTTTTTTACAATGTTTTCACACAAAAACACATCTCTAAGTTTGTAGTACGGCACAGATTGCTGCACTACGAGCTTATAAATACATCTGCTATTTTTTATTAAAAAAAAATAATAATACCACTATAGTTCCACACACACTCCACAGGACCGCTACAGTTGCACACTCACTCCAGAGGGCCGCTATAGTTCCACACTCACTCCAGAGGGCCGCTATAGTTCCACACTCACTCCAGAGGGCCGCTATAGTTGCACACTCACTCCAGAGGGCCGCTATAGTTCCACACTCACTCCAGAGGACCGCTATAGTTCCACACTCACTCCAGAGGACCGCTATAGTTCCACACTCACTCCAGAGGACCGCTATAGTTCCACACTCACTCCAGAAGGCCGCTATAGTTCCACACTCACTCCAGAGGGCCGCTATAGTTGCACACTCACTCCAGAGGACCGCTATAGTTCCACACTCACTCCAGAGGACCGCTATAGTTCCACACTCACTCCAGAGGACCGCTATAGTTCCACACTCACTCCAGAGGACCGCTATAGTTCCACACTCACTCCAGAGGACTGTTATAGTTCCAAATTCATTCCAAAAGGACAGCTACCGTTCCATTACTCCAGAGGACCACTATAGTTCCACACTCACTCCAGAGCGACCGCTATAGTTCCACACGCACTCCAGAGGACTGTTATAGTTCCACATTCACTCCAGAGGACCACTATAGTTCCACACTCACTCCAGAGCGACCGCTATGGTTCCACACGCACTCCAAAGGACTGTTATAGTTCCAAATTCATTCCAGAGCAACCACTATGGTTCCACACTCACTTCAGAGAACCACCATTTTTTGACATTTTTCTTATGTATGCTCAAACATGCCATTTTAGCTTACAATTTATTCATCAACGTCATGAGCTTGTATAGAACTTCCATCTTTCCTTAATGTTTGTTATTTTTTGCTGAAAACGTTCACCTACACGTCTATTCACACCTTGTATGACGTGCCCAGAAAAGGCACGCTATTCTTGTTTTCCCTAAAACCAGTTTAGTTGGAATTCATCAGAAGATTAATCTGAATTCCAATTGGTACCATAACCACACTCCCTTTTGTCTCATTATTCATCCATATGCACAGTTTGCACACACACCTGGCCAGTGCGTATCAGTATAGTGTTTGACTGCAATAGTACATTATGCAACACATCTAACAAGTCTTTGCCGTAAGTTTAGTGTACTTGTTGGGAACACTGCAGGTACATTAGACTTGAAAATGTCACTTAGAGCCTTAGAGCAGGGGTTTTCAACAGGTGGTCCGGGGACCACCAGTGGTCCCTGAGAGGGTTCCAGGTGGTCCTCAGCTAAGTTGGTTAACCAGATGTAACTCTTGAGAACGTAAAAATGAAACCAAATGGACCCTTGCGGGTCCATTTGGTTTCATTTTCACACTCTCAAGAGTTAAAATATTCATCATCTGAATTAGCCATTTTGAAATGTATGTTTTGCTTGTTTTGTTTCCCAAATCCAGCCTGGAAATGTGGACAAAAGCAAAATAAATCTTTAGATTTGGGGTCTGTGGGGCTGAAATATCCTCAATCTGTGGTCCGTGCCGCAGGCAAGACCGACTCGGGTCTCAACAAATCATGACAACACGCATATTATTATCATACATTGTCTAATTAGCAAGAAGAAAAAACAACAACAGGATCCAAGACTTTTCGTGTTGTTTATCACCTTAGAAAATGATTTGATTGTCCCAAAACATTGTGTGTGTGTTGTCATGACTTGTTGAGACCAAAGTTGGCTTTGTCCATGGCATAATCCTCTTTACAACGTATATTGATCATTTTTGAAAAGTCTACGAGGAAAATAAAAATCCATTTCTAACGTCACAAGGGACAGAGCTGCTGAGCTCGATCTATACTGCATGCTCCTCTGAGGGCCATATCCCATTGAGTCCTGGGCTAGTACTACAGTAATTTCCGACACTAACTAGTTATTGGATAGTTTCTGAAGGATCTACTTTTGACACTAGCTGAGCTGACACTAGATTCTACAGTTTCTGACACTAGATTCTATGACAATCTGTGCTCCTGTGTCAGTGATGCATGCCAAGGACCACCAGCCATAGCTGCAGACCTCCATCTGAAAAGGGTTCCCCAGAAGCAATATAAAATCCAAATAATGTATTCAGAGATGCAGCACATTTTCACATTTTTTATAGCAGAACACAAACACTTCGACATGAGCTTGTTTTGCTATCAACAGATAAAACACCAAAAAGGACATAGAGGTAACAATGTGGCTGCTGGAACATTTGCCTGCGTTGCAACAATATACAAAAAAAGTTGATCTACCAGCGTGTTATAGCTGTCTGTTCCAGCAGAAAGAAAGTTGTGAAAACCTTTGTTGAAGTTCCTTAGCTTTGACTATAATTAGTATTAGTCACGAGTCATTTATTTTCAAATCCCACAAAATGTCACTTTATAATTATGTATTTGTTCTACTAACAAAATTTTGCGCTTTCCGACTAGAAACGTGTCCTATTCAAATGCCATTGCATTCAGATCCAACGCATCAACCTTAGTCAGTCATGCAAACATTTTTATATAAATATGCAAACTCTTGAAAGTGGCCCTTTTTATAGAAGCCACTTAAAAAAATACTATGGATCTCATTTCTGTTTTTCATGCCATATATAATTCTTATAAATTACAATATCATATACTGTATGTTTCACTCACAAAAATACAAAAAATACTATTGATCGTATATCTTTTTTGAATGTCATATTCTTATGATTTACAAAAGTATACATTTTACACTGTATATGTTTCCACATAATACATGAGGCACCAGCACGACCTGTTAATACCAACAAGTGCCTCCAAACTCCACATGTGGAGTTTTATCCAACAAACAGTTTGCAGACATAAAGAGGATACTTAAGCTTTCCCTACAATATGAGTTTAAAGTTGCTATTAGTCATTTATTTTAATATCCAACAAAATGCCACATTATAATTATGTATTTCTTCTATGAACAAAATTTAGGCTTTCAAATGCCATTGCACTTAGATAGAAGGCATCAACATGAGTCAAACTTTATACAACATTTGCTTACGTCAGACTATTTGAGGTAACTGTGGAGCTGTTTTAACTCTTTCACGTTTTTGATGGAACCTCTGGAGATTATTCCACCGATTAAGTAAGGGCAACGTTGGTTGTCTGTATACACATGAGCTTTCCAGTTTTACAGACATGTAAGCACTTAAACCATGAATAATTATATTAGTAGTTTTATATTAATAATTATTGTAATGTAATTATTATAGAAAGTAAAAGATGTGTGTTAATTGTTTTACATTCGTTGCTTTCTTTAGTTTTAGGGATTTTAGGAGAGCCAGCAATTTTAACCATATGGTCCTTAATACATATTTGTTTACAATTTTTTAAAGTGATTTCTTTTCTATTATCTACTACAGTCCTAATGAACCACAGGAAATTATAACTGGCTACAGAGGTTCACAGGATCTACTGAATGTGAAGGAGACAGCACACTGCACTGCAATTTACACATTCCATATTTGGCCACGTCTGACCCAGAGGCCTCAATATGGCAGTTTGTCACATTCAGTAGATCATTTGTGGATATTTTTACTATACGCGAGCAGTAAAAATATCATTCATGGCCGACAGTGTGAAAAGGTGTACGTCTCTGACGCATAAAACCCTTATTTCAAAGTGACAGTCGGAGACCAGCAGCTGTGGAGCTTAATTGGAAGCATATGGCCATTGTAAAAATAGAGTTATCTTTATTGGTCATCACCAGTGTGTAACACACTACTGCCCTGGTCCACTGTCTGTCATATCTGATATCGAATCATTTTTATTCCTAGGTGGAATCTCAGAAAGAACGCTTGTTTTCCCATGTGGAAAAAACTTTATATGAGAACTCTTGAAAGGGGGTGGCACATTTCATACAATCCACTTTACAAAAAATACTATGGATCTTATCTGTTTTGCATGTCATATATTATTCTTATAAATTAGAAAATCAAATATGTTTTGCTTTACGAAAACATACTATGGATCTTATATCTTTTTTGAATGTCTACACTGTACCGGTAATTCTTATAGCCTAAATCAGGAAATGATATATGTTTTATATATGTTTCACTTTACAAAGAAATACTATGGAACTTATATTAACTTCTCTTATATGAAAGGTGCCACTTTCAAGAGTTCGCGTATAAAATATTTTCCATATGGGCATCGTTTTACTTAGGTTATGTTTAGTGTTGTGGTGTTGTGGTTTCTATCTACAGTATCTATCTATCTATCTATCTATCTATCTATCTATCTATCTATCTATCTATCTATCTATCTATCTATCTATCTATCTATCTATCTATCTATCTATCTATCTGAGTACAATAAAAATGTTTGCATTCGCCATCTTTATTGAAGAAGAGCCTATCTACTGTATGTCTGAGATAACTAATCTTACTTATCTTTCATATTGGTTCAAACCCTGTGGAAATGTTGTATTGAGTTTTTAGGCATAGTTTTACTTAGGTTAAGGATTCGGGTTAACTTCAGGCATAATTTCACTTAGATTACTGATATGTTCAGGATTAGGTTTAACTTTAGGCATAGTTTTACTGAGCTCATGTTTAGGCCCACAGCCCAGCCCTCCCTATACTGACAACCAATCACAAGCTGTAAAAATAGATCCATCCTAGGGAGAAAAAAAAAACGTGCTATCCGATAACCCTGATGAGGCGCCATAGGCCACACAGGAAAGGAAGTTAAGCCCATAATATCCTGCTGAGGCTACTGCAGGATGTAATTATGGGGAGTTCTTTTCCTGTTATCAGACGCTATATGAATCATGCTATAGGTATTCCACCAAGCATATGGTGAAAGAAGTACTCAAGTACCAACGTGTATGAAGTTGGCCCGGATGGCCAGAGGAGAAGAGTCTGAGGATGCATGTGGGCCCAGGGTATTATGGGCCTGGAGCTGAGCAGTCCCGCCGCTCTTGTGACGTCCCACCGGCTCCAGAAACGGATTCCCCATTCATTTTCCTTTTAGACTTTTTGAAAATGATTATTCGACCCATTAAGTAAGGACAACATTGGTTGGTTGTCTGTTTATACACATGAGCTTTCCAGGAATATATTGGATTCATGTATGTGTATTTTACAGACATGTAAGCACTTAAACCAATTATATTAGAAGTATTTATATAAATAATTATTAATGTAATTAATTATTATAGAAAGTAAAAAAAAAATGGGTGTTAATTGTTTTACATTCGTTGCTTTCTTTAGTTTTAGGGATTTTAGGAGAGCCAGCGATTTTAACTATGGTCCTAAATACATATTTGTTTACAATTTTTTAAAGTGATTTCTTTTTTATTATCTACTACAGTCCTAAAACCACAGGACATTATAACTGGCTACAGAGGTTCACAGGATCTACTGAATGTGAAGGAGACAGCACACTGCACTGCAATTTACACACTCCATATTTGGCCACGTCTGACCCAGAGGCCTCAATATGGCAGTTTGTCACATTCAGTAGATCATTTGTGGATATTTTTACTATACGCGAGCAGTAAAAATATCATTCATGGCCGACAGTGTGAAAAGGTGTACGTCTCTGACGCATAAAACCCTTATTTCAAAGTGACAGTCGGAGACCAGCAGCTGTGGAGCTTAATTGGAAGCATATGGCCATTGTAAAAATAGAGTTATCTTTATTGGTCATCACCAGTGTGTAACACACTACTGCCCTGGTCCACTGTCATATCTGATTTGAATCATTTTTATTCCTAGGTGGAATCTGAAAAGGAACGATTGTTTTAACATGTGGAAAAACCTTTTATGAGAACTCTTGAAAGTGGCACATTTCATACAAGCCACTTTACAAAAAATACTATGGATCTTATCTGTTTTGCATGTCATATATTATTCTTATAAATTAGAAAATCAAATATGTTTTGCTTTACGAAAACATACTATGGATCTTATATCTTTTTTGAATGTCTACACTGTACCGGTAATTCTTATAGCCTAAATCAGGAAATGATATATGTTTTATATATGTTTCACTTTACAAAGAAATACTATGGAACTTATATTAACTTCTCTTATATGAAAGGTGCCACTTTCAAGAGTTCGCGTATAAAATATTTTCCATATGGGCATCGTTTTACTTAGGTTATGTTTAGTGTTGTGGTGTTGTGGTTTCTATCTACTGTATCTATCTATCTATCTATCTATCTATCTATCTATCTATCTATCTATCTATCTATCTATCTATCTATCTATCTATCTATCTATCTATCTATCTATCTATCTATCTATCTATCTATCTATCTATCTGAGTACAATAAAAAATGTTTGCATTCGCCATCTTTATTGAAGAAGAGCCTATCTACTGTATGTCTGAGATAACTAATCTTACTTATCTTTCATATTGGTTCAAACCCTGTGGAAATGTTGTATTGAGTTTTTAGGCATAATTTTACTTAGGTTAAGGATTCGGGTTAACTTCAGGCATAATTTCACTTAGATTACTGATATGTTCAGGATTAGGTTTAACTTTAGGCATAGTTTTACTGAGCTCATGTTTAGGCCCACAGCCCAGCCCTCCCTATACTGACAACCAATCACAAGCTGTAAAAATAGATCCATCCTAGGGAAAAAAAAAAACGTGCTATCCGATAACCCCGAAGAGGCGCCATAGGCCACACAGGAAAGGAAGTTAAGCCCATAATAGCCTGCTGAGGCTACTGCAGGATGTAATTATGGGGAGTTCTTTTCCTGTTATCAGACGCTATATGAATCATGCTATAGGTATTCCACCAAGCATATGGTGAAGGAAGTACTCAAGTACCAACGTGTATGAAGTTGGCCCGGATGGCCAGAGGAGAAGAGTCTGAGGATGCATGTGGGCCCAGGGTATTATGGGCCTGGAGCTGAGCAGTCCCGCCGCTCTTGTGACGTCCCGCTGGCTCCAGAAATGGATTCCTCATTCATTTTCCTCATAGACTTTTTGAAAATGATCTATAGATCTATCTATAATGATCTATGATCTATAAAAATAAGGATACAACACTTATTGTTTTGTTTTTCTTCTTAGAAATTATTTGATTGTCATTATTGTTTGTGTTATGTCATGATTTGTCACAACACTGTTGGCTTTGTGTGTGGTGTAATCGTCTTTAAAAACAAGCTTCATGTGCATTTCTGTTCATGGAGTGAAGGTGTGGAATAGCTTGCCTGCAGCCTGTAAAGCAAAAGTACAAAACTATTATTAAAAAAAAAGGCTTAAATAGGGAGTGATTAGATAAATGTAACCTGAAATGAGTGGCTGGTTGATTTTTTTTTTTGTTTAGCGTTGGATTGTATATACGGTAGCTAACTTTTATTTTGTTATGTTACTGTTGTTGGTTTTCTTTTTGTTGTCCCAACTGAACGCATAGTGTATGCTCACACGCCTGCTATGTTCACCTGCATTTCAGCAAGGCTTTGGTTAACACTAATAAACAGCCAAAATAACTAAGCCATCATCATCATCATTTTATTTTATATATATTTTTATTTTTTTTAATTTTTTTATATTTACAAAAATGAATAAACCCATTGTTAATAACAGTGACGAGGACAGTGTGTGTCACTGTCATTCACTGTTACCCCTTTTTGGGGCAGGAGGTCCAAGGGCTCAGGGGCCCCTGGGCCTGGGCCCAACATGCCTGTTGGATAATCCAGTATTATTAATATGGGACAGGAAAACCTAAGCAAAACATACAACCCAAAGCTCTCAACATAATACCTGTCTGATAAGGGTCCTAGCTGGCATAATTCCCACTGAGCAATGAGACGTCCCAATGACGTCATTTATGGGTCATTTTCAACGTCCAATTTTGGTCAGTGAGGGGTCCAGAGTGAAAGTTTTTATGACGTCTTTTTATGACGTCTTCTGAACGTCAGTTTTTTGAACGTCGACTGATTCTGGACCTGATTCTGACGTCCCATGGACGTCCCAAAAAAGGACGCAGGAGGACGTCTTTTCCAGGACGTGTGTCAAACGTCCGATGGACATCCAAAAATGACGTGCAAAATTTGAACGTCTTATTGACGTTCAAATTGGGTCTAAGTTAGACGTCAAAATATTGGACCTTGTTTGGACGTCCATGTGACGTCCAATATTTTGACGTCTTGGTCTTGGACGGACCGACCTAATCTGCACGTCATTTGAACGTCCGCTGGACGTCCAATGTCTGCTGGCATTATGTTTTCAGTTTCCAAGGCCCAACTAAACAGACTCAGTTCTTGTTATTATTGTCAGTTTACGTATAAGACGGTTTGCCGTGGTGGTAATATGCACTAAAAGGTGGATGCACCACGTTTTAGTATACTGCATACTGTCTACCACCACATTCTGATCCGGAGAGTGGACCTGACAAAAAGACAAACACTTTGTGGGAACTACTGGACTGTCATGGATCGGCTGTCGTGGATTGTCTGTCACACATTTCTGTTCACTTTCTGAATAAATCACCTCTTCCACCCCTTCTCTTTTTGTCCTTTTGGTCTTCATCAAACTGATTTTATCCTCCATTTCCAGTCAAACTGACTTGAAACTCCATCTAGTGCATGGGCTATTAAAAATAACGATGTTGCATGTGGCCATGATACCCACACCCAGACACACCCACACACACACACACCCCCCCCCCCCCCCCCCCCCCCCCCCCCCCCACACACACACACACAAACGCACACATGCACACATTCAAATTTTAGGGACTTTAAGCAGACAGCGGCAACGTCTCCACTACGGCAACAGGAAGTCATTTGGTGTTCGATAGATAAGCCTGCTTGCCGTAGCAGCCATTCCTACTATGACTGAAATTGCATGAAGTTGCAGCTGGCTTTTTGCTCAAGGATTTTGACAGCTATGGCGATTGCACTATAGCAGCTGTACTCCCGGAAAGGGGAGCCATTTTGAAAATGCGGGAGCTTAAAGTGCATAATAGGGACTTTAAGCTGTAGGGCGGCGAGCCTCTATACGGCAACAGGAACTCAATCCGTGTTCGATAGATAAACCTGCTTGCCGTATACAGCAGCCGTTCCTACTACGACAGAAAGTACACTCTAACTTGTCCACAACGCCTGTTTGACACGCGCTGTGTGGACGACACGTGTTACCATTGTAACCTGTCGCCGTTGCGGATGGCTGTGTGCTTAATTATTTTGACAGCTACGGTGATTGCGTCACAGCAGCCGTACTTCCTGTACGGGTTGCCGTTCTGAGAATTGGGGAGCTTAAAGTCCCTATCTAACTCCCTGTGTCTCTCCTCACTCCGAGTGACACACTCAGCTGGCACTTGCAGCAGGTTCCCCAATCATGTACTCCTCCAGCCCTGCTATAAAAGCCATGGAGCCACTTCAGTGTCATGGTAGACACAGACCAGACAACACCACTGCTCCTCTGCTGCTAGTTAGCCCTTTATTTTAGTTAGTTCCTTAGTTTGTTATTTCAGTTTGGCCTGGAGATGGCCAGCACTCACTGTTTTTATGTTTTATTTTTTTTTTATTATTTTTTTTTAAGTTAGGAGGAAGGGGTAAGTTAGGGCAGGAAAGTTAGGTGAGGAAAGTTAGGGCAGCTTCGGGTTGACGGGGGCTGGGACCTCCTTCATTCTTTTCCTTTGTCAGCATCTCCAGGTCCTCCTTTGTTCTCCTAATTTTGGTAAAGTAATCCAACTAGAAGTAATCTAACTCTGGCTCCCATTCAATCAGTAATGAGTCACCTGCAATAAAGGATGTAATCTAATACTTTTTCGGGGAAAGGTGGTTAATAAAACCTGTTAAAACTTGTTTGTTTGTGATGTCTGTTCTTATGTTGGGGGTTTCCATCTTCATGCCACTTATTAGTTAATATATAGTTTTTAGACCACAACAACCGACATCACAAGCTTGTAGATATGCTATGCTTGGAAAACTGTAGATGACTGTAGATGATTTATTAATAATTGATTAATTGTATGCATTAACAATTGTAATGGATGGATTTTGTCTCCCTGCTCTTCCAGACATTTTCAGTAGATTATGTCAAGGCCATGTCTCACCATAGACAACATTATCACACATGAACTTTTACCTGATGGTCAAGAATACATTTCAGTCAGATAACTCACAGAATGATTTAGTAATACCAATATTTATTTAACCAACCAATACTAATTAATAGAGTCCAAATGTGCATATATTCTTAACGTATCTTTATTATTTTTCAAAAATATAATAAAAAAACTCAGCACACACACACACAGAAACACACACACACACACACACACACACACACACACACACACACACACACACACACACACACACACACACACACACACACACAGAAAAAAAAACTCAGGTACCGTACAACCTTTAGAATCAAAATGACAGAAGTGGAAAGACATAGCAAGGACCTACAGTATATCAACATGACATGACATGACATGAAGTATATTGGCAGGGTAGCTTATCATTGCAAGGACGGTACATACAACAAAGTGGCCAAAAAGGTACAAAGACAGAGCCTTATTATGGAGAAAGAGAGTCTGACAGCAGCAAAAACGCAGATCCATAGGAGCCTGAGGTTGGCAGGGAAAACCTTTAAGTACTGCAGCAGACAGTGTAGGTCCGATATGGTTTAAATAGGGGTCCCAGATTTTGTAAAAAGTGTCTAATTTAGTTTGTAACATAGATGTGATGTATTATTCACAGGGAATAAAGTCCATTATAATGTTATGCCAGGATTTCTTTGATGGAGCCGCATCCTTGATCCAAAACAACAGAATATTCTTCCTGGCAGCAAACGTGAATAAGTTGAAGAGACTTTTGTGTTTGGGGTTCATAATGAAAAAAAAAAAAAAGAAAGAAAGAAAAGAAAAATAATAGAAAATTATGCAACAATATCATGCCAATAGTAGTTCTACAGCAGGGGTGGCCAACCCGCGGCTCGCGAGCCGCATGCGGCTCTTCAGCTGGTTACATGTGGCTCTTAAGGGGCTTCCACATGAAACCATCAAAACCCCCTTTTTTTTTTTATACCAGGGCCCATTATTTATTCAGAATTTGAGCCATGGACTACCATTTGGTGACATTTTAGCTCCACAGACCCCAAAGCTAAAGATTTTGTTTACTTTTGTCAACAATTCCAGGCTGGATTTCAGAGAAAACAAAACGGTCAAACATAGAGATCAAAATGACCATTAATCTTCTACATTCTCTAGTTGTGTAGACTCGGGCTAATTCACACGATGAATATTTTAACTCTTGAGAGTGTAAACATGAAACCAAATGGACCCGCAAGGGTCCATTTGGTTTCATGTTTACGCTCTCAAAGAGTTACATCTGGCTAACCAACTTTCCATCACTTAGCCTGGGGACCACCTATCCTCTTTGATGTGGCTCTTTGCAGTAACACAATGAAAAACGTGGCTCTTAGTCTGTGACCGGTTGGCCACCCCTGTTCTACAGCTCCACACAAGACCAGAGACAATGGACATAATTACCAATTCCCACCTTACACTTGAAGCAAAATGGAAATGCACTGGCATCCATTCTGCTCTTAAAGGCAGGAGTGTGCATATAATTTTTGACATTGGCGTTCCGCTCTGCTACTTTTCTCTCCCTGCTTGGCACAGTAAAACACCATCCTTTGTTTAATGATGGTGTGTAAGAGTAGCGAGATGATAGAACATTCCAATTTGGCATACAGGTTACTATACTGCAGCTTTTGTACCCTACTTCAGTAAAATGTCTGCATAGTTACACACTCCCTATGGCACTTATGCTGACCGAGCCGCAATGCAACTCTTTTTTTTTTTTTAAATAATAGGATGAATCTAGAGTTGAAATACCCTCCAATTACTAAAAAATTGCAGCTGTATAGAAAGCTTGAATTATCCTCTTTCAATCTGCAAAGTGTTTCCACGATAGACATGTTATGAGCAGTGTTGGTCTATATTACTTAGGAAAGTAACTTCTTTACTTTACTCGTTACCCCTTAGACAAAGTAATATCATTACTTTACTTATTACTGGATTTGAAAAGTAATATATTACATATTACGATATTACTTTCCCAAGTTCTCAACACCGCTTTTGAAAAAATAGAGAAGTACAACATAATCCGTTTATTACAAAATAAAGCAGCAAGCGATTTGTAGTGTACATAACTGCGCAGGATGCAGCGTGTGGACTGGATCTACAATCTACTGCACATCTCTGTTGTTACAGTACCTGTCAATAGCTTGTACATCTGTTCTATTTTTGCATGCAACAACAAGCTCATTTTAAAAAAGTAACTTGGCGTTACTTGCAAAGTAATGTTACTTATTACCCATATTTGCAGAGTAATCTCGTTACTTTACTTTTTGGAGCAAAAGTAATAATATTACAGTAATATGTAATCTAAAATTAGTTACTGCCCAACACTGGTTATCAGCTACTTCCTGTCAGTAAATAAAACTTTGGAGGCAATTGTTTGCCGGGTTGCTGCTACCTGCATCATGTGAAAATTCTAACAGGTGGTACATAGAGCTTGCCAGCACTCATTAAATGTCCTTTTTAATGTTCTTTATTTACCTCATATAGTGTACAGCAACGAACGCGTTTCGACCTATGTGGTCTTCCTCAACGTTGTCGCAACGCTGAGGAAGACCACATAGGTCGAAACGCGTTCGTTGCTGTACACTATATAACGTTGAGGAAGACCACATAGGTCGAAACGCGTTCGTTGCTGTACACTATATGAGGTAAATAAAGAACATTAGAAAGGACATTTAATGAGTGCTGGCATTTTCTCTGTTTTCTACGTGTATCTCTGAGCCTTGCACCTGGAAGAATATTTTTTAACATGGAGTGTTGCGGGTTGTCTGCTTCGGCAGCTCTGCTTGGTACATAGAGCTTCCAAACTCCAGTAAATCACCTGCAGAGAATTTATTGACCGAAGGTAGCCTTTGGTCCAATCAGGATGACAGGGACCTTCCTCCAATCAGGATGACAGGGGCCTTCCTCCAATCAGGATGACAGGGACCTTCCTCCAATCAGGATGACAGAGGCCTTCCTCCAATCAGGATGACAGGGGCCTTCCTCCAATCAGGATGACAGGGGCCTTCCTCCAATCAGGATGACAGGGGCCTTCCTCCAATCAGGATGACAGGGACCTTCCTCCAATCAGGATGACAGGGGCCTTCCTCCAATCAGGATGACAGGGACCTTCCTCCAATCAGGATGACAGGGGCCTTCCTCCAATCAGGATGACAGGGACCTTCCTCCAATCAGGATGACAGAGGCCTTCCTCCAATCAGGATGACAGAGGCCTTCCTCCAATCAGGATGACAAGCATAGCAGAGCGGAACGCCGGGTTGCTGCTACCTGCATTATGTGAAAATTCTAACAGGTGGTACACAGAGCTTGCCAGCACTCATTAAATGTCCTTTCTAATGTTCTTTATTTACCTCACATAGTGTACAGCAACGAACGCGTTTCGACCTATGTGGTCTTCCTCAACGTTGGGACAACGTTGAGGAAGACCACATAGGTCGAGACATTTAATGAGTGCTGGCATTTTCTCTGTTTTCTACGTGTATCTCTGAGCCTTGCACCTGGAAGAATATTTTTTAACATGGAGTGTTGCGGGTTGTCTGCTTCGGCAGCTCTGCTTGGTACATAGAGCTTCCAAACTCCAGTAAATCACCTGCAGAGAATTTATTGACCGAAGGTAGCCTTTGGTCCAATCAGGATGACAGGGACCTTCCTCCAATCAGGATGACAGGGGCCTTCCTCCAATCAGGATGACAGGGGCCTTCCTCCAATCAGGATGTCAGGGGCCTTCCTCCAATCAGGATGACAGGGGCCTTCCTCCAATCAGGGTGTCAGGGGCCTTCCTCCAATCAGGATGACAAGGGGCCTTCCTCCAATCAGGATGACAGGGGCCTTCCTCCAATCAGGATGTCAGGGGCCTTCCTCCAATCAGGATGACAGGGACCTTCCTCCAATCAGGATGACAGGGGCCTTCCTCCAATCAGGATGACAGGGACCTTCCTCCAATCAGGATGACAGAGGCCTTCCTCCAATCAGGATGACAGGGGCCTTCCTCCAATCAGGATGACAGAGGCCTTCCTCCAATCAGGATGACAGGGGCCTTCCTCCAATCAGGATGTCAGGGGCCTTCCTCCAATCAGGATGACAGAGGTCTTCCTCCAATGGGAGGAAGGGCTGGGAGCAAGGGTTTGTTCCCTGGCTTTATTTTTTTGTTATATTGGAGTGCATGACGTAACTTCCTGACTACTGTTCTGACTACAGTTCTTGGAATCGCCACTCGGTGGCGGGATCAGCAGAGTTGCCGCCATGTTGGAGTGATGATATCAGCGGCGAGTCCAATATTTGTGTCGCCTCTTTATAAAGACCCTCTTTGGCAAAGCCCTTATTGAGCCACTCCATCCTGATATGACGGTTGGTTGCCTCCATCCGTCGCCTGTGTGTGTGTTTGAAAGTGTGTGTGTGTAGGGGGGGGGGGGGGGGGGGGGGGGCTCACTTGAGAAATGAGCCGAACCATTAACATTGCAAAAGTGTTTGTTTGAGTTTATGTCTGAGAGAGAGAGAGAGAGAGAGAGAGAGAGACAGAGAGAGACAGAGAGAGAGAGAGAGAGAGAGAGAGAGAGAGAGAGAGAGAGAGACAGAGACAGAGACAGAGAGAGAGAGAGAGACAGACAGAGACAGAGAGAGAGAGAGACAGAGAGAGAGAGAGAGAGAGAGAGAGAGAGAGAGAGAGAGACAGACAAAGACAGAGAGAGAGAGAGAGAGAGAGAGACAGAGAGAGAGAGAGAGAGAGAGAGAGAGAGAGAGAGAGAGAGAGAGAGAGAGAGAGACAGACAGAGACAGAGAGAGAGAGAGAGAGAGAGAGAGAGAGAGAGAGAGAGAGAGAGAGAGACAGACAGAGACAGAGAGAGAGAGCTCGTCTTTGTGTTTGTGTTTGATTCCTGACCCGATCATGTGTCTACGCTGCATGTCTGCATCACTGCTACCAACACACACGCAATGGCCGTATCTCACACGGATTTGATGGATATCACATGAGCACACGCCACACCCCCATGTTCACACGCACAGGTCTCGAAAATCAGAGCCAAGACAATGTGGCCCGCGACGGCCACGAGTTCCCCCGTCAAACCGACCAGGCAACCAAAAGCATTTGCGGGAGAACAGTCTGTTACTATTGACTGTTGATTGCTGAGATCCTGTTTAAAGCCCGCCTACTGGCTTTGCCATTTACACAGAATAGCAAAGAGGAACCGGATATCCCCCGTGCAGTTTAGTTCATTCTGATTTGTCGCTGAACTGTCAATCTGATGAAATGCAATGACGCCATTGGCTGCAGTACGGGCGAGATCCTGTCATGGCGTCTCTCTATCCACCGCTCCTTGTTTACCAACACATGTAGGGAAAAGAAAACTTTGCCTTTTTACCAAGGACTGCGTTCGGTTTGATAAATAATGACAGCAGAGCCGTTTTCTAAAGCCCGATACGGGCGGATGCATGGATTATAAAGCAGAACGCTGAGCTAAGGTAAGTAGTCTAAAACGAGCTGTTGTGTCCCCCTTGCCTTGTAGTGAACGGTGTTGTCGTTGATCCAGGGCAGGCTTACATCTGCGCTGGATAGAATCATAGCCATCTAGTAGAAAAGTTGCGACATTGTGGGGTCAGAAACCGAACGTGCTGAATAGTATTTTCAAAGCCCCATTGCGCGACCACTGCAGACAGCATTGCCAGCAAAGATGAGACATCGCGCAACTGGTATATAGTTTTCAAAGAGGCTAGCGCAAATAAATAAAAGCCTATTTAGGCATGTGTAAAACATGACAACTATTGGGAAACCAATGCTGCTAGTTGGGTTGGGCCTAAGTGGCGATTCTGATGGTCTACTCTAGCGTCATGTTTGCAAGACTAGTTTCTCAGTGACACTGACAAACTATATTTTTGATTTTATTTATTTTATGGCGCTGCTTTGTAGTGGCTGTATAAGTTCAAAATTGCTGTAGTTGGCTTTGTTAGGAGGAATATAAATTGATAGATAAAGTAAACATTTTGTTACTGCTTCCTTATTGGTTGTAATTCATGCCATCACAATCAAATCAGAGCCACTTTGTTGATGGGTTGCCTGGTCCAGTTATTTTGTCCAGGTTTATTGTTTGTAGGTTCTATTGTCCAGTAAATAGTCCATTTAATATTGTTCAATTATAGTTATTATCATCATAATCCTATTATGTGCTACTGAATGAAACAGATAGCACAGTGGTATCAAAAGGAAGGAAGGAATGGAAATAGAAAGGAATAGAAATATTATTATAGAGATGTTATTTTTGTTTTTTGTGCGACACAACACCACATATGCACACACTCTTTATCCCACATTGGTGAGTCTGAATATACTTAAATTTAAGTGAAATGAAGGCGAAAATGGCGAAAAAATAGGCTTGAAACGGCAAAAAAAACGTTTGTCCAGGTGACGCGCTGTGGCTGCGGCCCGGCCTCAACCAGGCTCTGCTTCTAGTGGCCCCAAGGCAAATTGAGTTTGAGACCCCTGCTTTAGAATAAGACTACAGAAATGAGTGGGGATTTTGGGAAATGCATTTGATGTGAACATAAATATTTAAATTATATAAAATATTGGTTAATGACATATATTGGATGTAATGTTTGGGATCAGAACTTAATTTAGGGAAATGGATGGTAATAATCGCGAAAAAAATTTCCCCCCGCCACCGCGGCCAAAGGCCAGATCACACTCCAGGCACTTTCCAAAAGTTGGCAGCCGTGGTCTGCATGCATGTGTACATTCATTCACGTGCATGCATGTGTGTCCATCTCCATCTACTATAGGCCTATGTGTGTGTGTGTGTGTGTGTGTGTGTGTGTGTGTGTGTGTGTGTGTGTGTGTGTGAGACATTGATTATTTGAGAGAAAGCACTACAGACCTGGTTGTAAAGAGACTCTGCAATGTGGTTTTGAGTGGCACAAGATGGTCCCGTATCCCTGTTAGAGGACAGAAATAATCCAGACTTTCCCCCAGATGATGGTATTTATTATAGCTGTGGTCTGCAACATAACAAATGTGTCTCACTCAATATGAAAAAACAATAAATCACAACCAGTAATTATCCCCACCATAGGCCGAAGGCATGGTGCAGTGTATGCTCTAAACAGGCTAATCTTGCGAACTTTGAAAGATAATTATAGCCAATTAAGGGCGTTTCACATGTGGAGCAATACATCACACCTCTAGTTCATTTTCAATGGGATCGAGCATAACACGACAAAACGTCTCCCACTCCCTCCTTAACTCTGACAGTGCACTGTGCACAGATGGAACCAAACAGACCCGTTAGAATCCCGTTTGGTTTACATTCAGAAGTTTGTTGTGTTATGCTAGCTACTGTAGCTACACTTCTGGCGAACGTAACGTTACTCACCTTCGCTTTGACAATACGAAGCTCTTCACTTTCCACACGACAGCATTGTAACGCAACCTGAGTGGAATTACAAGTAGCTGTCTGTACTTTCATACCGACGCCTTCATCTTGGCAGCGGTGTATGGGGACGGATTCTCCACCAGATATATGAAAACATCACCAAGTTCGAGTTCGGGCAGCAACGTACTTGTCCTTGCAATTTAAAACAGCTAGGAAACGGTGTGTTGTGTTGACAGCGACGTATAGTAAAGTATTTCAATGTTAAATTAACTCTCTTTCTCAGTTACAGACCCGTAAGAGTCCATTTGGTTCCTAATTCCATCAAGCACCCCACTCTGCTTTGTGTGTGTGTGTGTGTGTGTGTGTGTGTGTGTGTGTGTGTGTGTGTGTGTGTGTGTGTGTGTGTGTGTGTGTGTGTGTGTGTGTGTGTGTGTGTGTGTGTATTCATGTACTTCTGGACCAGACATTGCTACCTGGGGGGTTCTATTGGTCTGTTATGGCTCCAGTAGCTACATTCCACTCACTCTCTCTAAATCGTTTCCCCCGTTAGTCAAACATCCCTGAAAAGTGTCATTCTTGGAACGTTTGCACTCTTTGCCTCTCTCTAAAAGGAAATGAGATATTCTAGGGAGTGTTTGCTATTATGCAACTGCTTTTTTCCCCCCCACACCCGAGCAACATCAAATGTCATTATCATGGCAGTCATGCAGTGACTTAATCGAGTTCTACGCAGGTCGCTACATTTATATTCAAAACATGTACATAGACAATTCCGATTTCAAATAGAAAAACACACGCATTTTTTTACGCGTGCGTTAGACTCTTGCAGCACCTGGAATTAGGATTGCAGCGTGCTGCGTTGCTTAATAACAAGCATTTTTATCAGAGCTCTTCAGGCTACTTTTCTGGGTTGGGGTAAGGTAAAAACACATAACACATAACAGTTGCACACCGGGAGCACATCCCCCTGTTAGTTTGTACTGACAGTGCAGTCAGCGTGAATACACCGTATATCGAACACACCCAGTGTTCACAGTGCCACGACTCCTTCCCAGAAAGAAAAGCTTGGATAATTTTTTTTATTATTATACAACGTGGCATGCAGCAATGCTAATTTCGGATGCTGCAAGAGTAACACCACACAAAACATGTGTAAGTACTTTATACTTGAAATCGGAATGTTTACGTACACGTTTTGTACAATGTAAATGTAGCGACCCGACCGCATATAGAACTCGATAATGCATGACACTTGTGAAGTACGAGCGTCATGTGAAACATGGCTACTGAGGAGTGAAGTGAATCATGTCTAGTAACAAAGTACATTTACTTGACTATACATGTACTCTACTGAAAGGTAGGGTAAGGGATACGATTTGGCTAAAATGTTTTTTTTTTGTTTTTAAACAGCAAATGGCTCGAGCTCAGTGATGGTTTTTCTTCTGTCTGTCAAAATGTTTAAAGGTGCGGTGAACCGGAGATGGTGGATTTTTAATTTTTGATTCCACCCAATTATTATTAGTGTTTCTGAACCAATTAGAGCAGGGGTTTTCAACAGGTGGTCCGGGGACCACCAGTGGTCCCTGAAAGGGTTCCAGGTGGTCCCCAGATAAGTTGTTTTAACCAGATGTAACTCTTGAGAACGTAAAAATAAACATTTGGTTTCATTTTTACACTCTCAAGAGTTAAAATATTCATCATGTGAATCTACACAACTAGAAGATTAATGGTCATGGACAGAAGCAAAATAAATCTTTAGCTTTGGGGTCTGTGGGGCTAAAATATCCTCAAATGGTGGTCCGTGGCTCAAATCCTGAATAAATGGTGGTCCCTGGGATGAAAAAGGTTGAAAACCCCTGAATTAGAGCATGCATCCCTTCAGGCAAGGGAATGGCATAGTGTGAGGGACGACATATAGTTATACTGTACATGATGCATGTAATGTTTATTTACAATAGTCGCTCATTTCAACCAAGTGCTATGTGTCTCATTTCTGCCATATAATGCCTTCAGATATAGAGTCTAATGTTATGATTGAGTTTAAATCCAGTAGTACACTGTCTGGATGCCAGAATGGGATTCCTGACTGTAATCGATACAGAAATGGGATAAAAACAGGCCTGATAACATCAGCCAATCTTTCTGACATGAACAAATTAATGAATAGGCCTATTACATACAGTAAATATTATGAAATCGATTTTGAACCTGACAATTCGATATTGATATCATGGCATTAAGAATTGCAATATATTGGCATATCGATTTTTTTGCCCACCCCTAGCCTGGATGCATCAGACACAGCATACGGTTCTGTTCAGTGAGAGTGTCTGTAGTGTTGCAGCCCCAAGTATTCAGAAGCCCACTTCAGAGGAATACACCGTGTTCCCTGTTAGCTTGACATCTAGGGGAGCCCCTGCTTCTAAATAAGATTCATGGGGTCTCATTATGTGACAGCCCTGAGCTGACCTCCCGTTCCACAATGTCTGTTGGGCAACTCCAGAAAGAAGGAGAGGCTGTCTAAAATGATAAACCACCAGCACTCACTCCAAACTGCCCTCCAGACAGCACCTCAGAACAACATGACACATAGTTGTTGTTATAGTAGTATACAAACGTAAAAGCAATAACTAAAACCACACACACACACACATATACTCCCTACTTCCAAGAAAAGGTCCTGAGGTTGTCTTTGACTTGAGTAAAAAAAATAATAAATAAATATACTGTATTTGTCAATCTAAACGAATTAACTAACAACTAGGTGTCAAATGCACTTAAGGAGTACAACATGTCTCACTGAGATTTTGAGTACTATATGTACTGAAACATTATAGTACTAATGTACAGCAGACTCTGCTGTTATTTTATCCAGGTGTATTGTTTGTAGTTTGTATTGTCCAGTAAATAGTTAATATAATAGTGTTCAATTATAGTTATTATCTTTATAGTCCTAAGTGCTACTGAATGAAACAGATAGCACAGTGGTATATGAAGAGGAAGAAAGGAATAGAAATGCTATTATACTGTAGAAATGTTTGTTTTATTTTGTGTGACAACACTTCATATGTACACACTCTTTATCCCACATTGGTGAGTTTGAATCTGGTCGCCTACTTGTAACCCTAAATTTAAGTGAAGAGTCAGAGTCAGCTGCTACAGCCTGTACCAGCAATGTGCTTTCCTTTAAAATGCAGGAAATAGCACTGAAGAAATACATTTTCTGCGTGGGAGGACCCCCAGACCCCCGTATGTGTATATAATTCCATGATTCCATGGCCACCCCAGATTATATTTGTGTGTCATCTTGGCCACCCCAGTAAAAATTCCCTGGATACGCATGTACAGCAGAATAGTACTAATGGCAGTAGGAGGGTAAACGTACTTCGTTATCCCAGAAGACAGCAGCTCAGTTCTGTTTACCTACTGAACAACACACATCTCTCTGACAAAGCTCCACCTCAAATCAGATCTAATGGTTTATTAATGTGTGTTTTTAGTTATACGACTTCCTGGCTCTACGTTCAAATGTGCTGAAGCGTTTACGTAAGTTCTGCTCAGCTAAGGTTTATGGTCGTGTTCGTTTTATCAGGTGTTTGTTCATGTGTGTCCACACGCGTGATATGAGTATCTCAGCAAACACATGATGGTTATTGTGAAGCGAGGACCACGGGTGTCCGCTGTGGCCATAGCACATGTCTACCACAAAGTCCATAGACTTGTTCTGCGGGGTCCCCAGGCTTTGTCCACATATTAGGTTAATTTCATACACTGATGAGTCTGTCACAAAATGTGGGACCGGGTCTCGATTTGTGGGACACCTGAAAAGTCTTGAAAATGATGGACTGTCCCACGCAAAGAGGGACATCTGGTCACCCTAGATCAGGGGTTTTCAACAGGTGGTCCGGGGACCACCAGTGGTCCCTGAGAGCGTTCCAGGTGGTCCCCAGCTAAGTTGGTTAACCAGATGTAACTCTTGAGAACGTAAAAATGAAACCAAATGGACCCTCGCGGGTCCATTTGGTTTCATTTTTACACTCTCAAGAGTTAAAATATTCATCATCTGAATTAGCCCAAGTATACACAACTAGAAGATGGACAAAAGCAAAAGAAATCTTTAGTTTTGGCGTCTGTGGGGCTAAAATGTCCTCAAGTGGTGGTCCGTGGCTCAAATTTTGAAAAAATGGTGGTCCCTGGCATCAAAAAGGTTGAAAACCCCTGCCCTAGATCACATAATGTCAAACGCAAGGACAGGGGTCAAATCAGTCCCGTGAATGAATTGTCTTTGGCCCAAGGGAGGATATTAAATTATTATTAAATTATTTTACACACGCGTACTTTTCTCAACTCTCAACTTGGTGAGGATCGTAGAACTGGAAACCACGCTTTAATAATGCATTTTCTGTTTTGAATTTGCATTATATTTGACCCTTATTAAGGAAGATTAATTTTTGAATAATGGCCGTTTGCTGTTTGTTGAAACACAGTCCAGCAGCTTTGGCCCCCTTTGACTTGTACCAATTTTTGTACCAATTTTTCTATCTTAGCCCGCTGTGTATTACACAGCGCACCAAGATAGAAAAAGCTAAGATAGAAAGGTTTGGCATGCCTGCA
Source organism: Benthosema pterotum (assembly GCA_039105355.1). Classification (NCBI taxonomy): domain Eukaryota; kingdom Metazoa; phylum Chordata; class Actinopteri; order Myctophiformes; family Myctophidae; genus Benthosema; species Benthosema pterotum. Next base: position 55,752,193 of record CM076969.1, on the reverse strand, counting down.
CTAGATCTATCCTTCCCAGTTATAAAATGCTCTCTATATTCCTAATCATAATGAAGGAAAAAAAGTTTGCAGTAACTGTAATATTTACGCTAAGTTAAATTGCCCCGACCTATAGGCTATAAGACTAATTGGCTAATTGGCTGGATAATCTTTTGTCTGGCTCGTTCTGGAGCTTTCCAAAACAAGCAAGAGCGTGATTTGCTTTTCTCATGCAGGCGTTTCTAATCTACTCATCGGAGTAAAAACACAGTCATTTCCTATTGTTTTCATAGTAAGTATAGCAGTGGTGTTCTCAAAGTGGGCCCTTGGAGGGGTCCTCAACAAAACTTTTCATAAATCAGCCAAGTGGACTCCAAAACCGAACCATGTAGTAGACCACCTTTATGAGAGTTAAAGGGAGATTGGTCATCAGGCCTATATCATCTACTAAGGCTCATGTGAACACTCCAGTTTTTACATTATACTCAATTCAGTATTTAGATATTTTTATAATGGATTTTATTTATTTATTACATTCTTGATAGCCTCGACACCCAGGCTTTCATTTTCGTTCAAGTGGGAGTGAACCTTCCGGGGTGGGCGTCGCTCTAAATAATGTGACGGTGAACAGCAGTGGACGGGCGCGGGAGGGGCCGGGGATGAAGACACGTTAGTGAGATCAAATCAGAGCGCAGCACTTCCGCCGTGTGGATCCCACGACACCCCCGCCCCCCAAGGCCAAAATCATTGAGGGCTAGACCAGGCTACATTCTTGAGAACTTCAAAGTGCTACAAACTATGTACTACGAAAAAAAGAAAGAATACAACATAAACTAAGTGAGTAGGGAGATCTTGTATCCGGTCCGGGATGCAGTGGGAAGCCAGTGAAGTGATTTGAATCTGAGGGTGTGATGTGTTCTCGCTTGTGCACTGTCATCAGGATTCTGGCTACACTGTGCTGGATGTTTTGGTAGCTTTTTGAGGTTCTTGCCAGGGATCCTTCCTATACAATCCTATGCTATTTTAAAACATGATATATACAACACACACACACACACACACACACACACACACACACACACACACACACACACACACACACACACACACACACACACACACACACACACACACACACACACACAACATTGCGGTTATTAATATAGACATCCTCTGTGTACAGGGCTCGCAGTATTTTTGGGTGTCGCCACAAACACCAGCCCAAAAGGTTGAGATTAACCCTGACAGCATAGTGCTGACAGGATAATTATGTGGCCACTGATGATAGTTGTAGTGAAACTTGAGACCTTGAGATAATTGTAGTGCAATGGATGACCAACATACCAACCAAATTTACACTACTTCCAGTCATCAAAAACAATGCTTATGCAATCAAGTATTAACTCTTGTGTGTATCATGTGTTTAAAGCAAACAGAAAAGAAAACATTGAATGCTTAAAAGTAGTGTTTTGGGCGGTACAATGCCATAGCTATTGATGTAAGATTTAAGTAATGTTGGTTATTATCAAGAAAACCATGGGAAATGAATAGTTCTTAGTTCTTGGATTAAACTCTCGTGAGCTATTTTTGTTGTTATCATTATAATTGTCCAAACAGATGTACCTTTAGTTGAACTGATATACCAACACTGTATCACAGAAAAAGTCAAGTCACTATTTGACTTTTGACATGTGATACAGGGTTGGATATACTGACAAGACAAGGACTTCAGCTGCTGTGGCGTTAAAAATATATAAACCTCGTCAGCGTGTCGGCGACCCTGCCCAACACTTTAATCTTGAAATGAAAAGGTAGATCAAAATGTTGGACCAAATGTGAAGCCCTCTGCAGCACTCGTCACATTTTGTGATGGTGGCGGTGAGGAAGGTAGGATTTCCACACATCAAAGGACATTTAAAATATGCTGCTTTGAAGCTTGGAACCAGGACAACGGGGCTGTCCTGACACATGGCACTTAGCCGTGATATCCTCTCTTCTCCTCTCTTCCTGTCAGCAAACGTTTTCTTTCATCTGTCGGCTAATCGCACACCTTTTGCATCCTGTCCCACACACCCCTTTCTCTTCCTTCTCCACCTATACATGTGACACGTGTCATGTGAGATATGTCAAATGCACTGGGTCCATATCACAGGATGTTTGAAAAACATTTTGAATGTTTTTAGCGGTGGGACTTGATTAAAAAAAATAATCAAATTAATTTGAAGCTTTGTAATTAATTAATCTCCATTAAATCACATCAATATTTGACCCAAAAAGCATTATCAGACTTGAGCTCAGCTTGCTGAAGCTTGAGTCTGACTTCGGCCACTGTTTGAGCAATTTCAAGGTGGAGGGCTTTGGTTCATAGTTCATACCAACCAGACCAGAGGTTGTTGTCAATCATGTGGCTGATGGGCTAGCCTGTTTGCTACCAAACAAACACAGCCAACAAGCTCTACTACAGGGGTCTCAAACTCAATTTGCCTTGGGGCCACTAGAAGCAGAGCCTGGTTGAGGCCGGCCCGCAGCCACAGCGCGTCACATGGACAAACGTTTTTTGCCATTGCAAGCCTATTTTTTTCGCCATTTTCGCCTTCATTTCACTTAAATTTAAGTAGATTCAGACTCACCAATGTGGGATAAAGAGTGTGTGCATATGTGGTGTTGTGTCGCACAAAAAACAAATAACATTTCTATACTAATATTTCTATTCCTTTCTATTTCTATTCCTTCCTTCCTTTTGATATACCACTGTGCCATCTGTTTCATTCAGTAGCACATAATAGGATATGATGATAATAACTATAACTAATAACTATACTGATAATAACTGAACAATATTAAATTAACTATTTACTGGACAATAGAACCTACAGACAATACACCTGGACAAAATAACTGGACCAGCCAACCCATCAACAAAGTGGCTGATTATGATGGCATGAATTACAACCAATAAGGAAGCAGTAACAAAATGTTTACTTTAGCTATCAATTTATATTCCTCCTAACAAAGCCAACTACAGCAATTTTGAACTTATACAGCCACTACAAAGCAGCGCCATGAAATAAATAAAATCAAAAATATAGTTTGTCAGTGTCACTGAGAAACTAGTCTTGCAAACATGACACTAGAGTAGACCATTAGAATCGCCACTTAGGCCCAACTAGCAGCATTGGTTTCCCAATAGTACACGTGCCTAAATGGCCTTTTATTTATTTGCGCTAGCCTCTTTGAAAACTACAGTCATGGCAATGCTGTCTGCAGTGGTCGCGCGATGGGGCTTTGAAAATAATTCAGCACGATCGGTTTCTGACCCCACAATGTCGCAACTTTTCTACTAGATGGCTATGACTCTATCCAGCGCAGATGTAAGCCTGCCCTGGAGCAACGACAACACCGTTCACTACGGGCAAGGGGGACACAACAGCTCGTTTTAGGGTACTTACCTTAGCTCAGCGTGCTGCTTTATAAGCCATGCATCCGCCCGTATCGGGCTTTAGAAAACTGCTACGCTGTCATTATTTATCAAACCGAACGCAGTCCTTGGTAAAAAGGCAAAGTTTTCTTTTCCCTACGTGTGTTTGTAAACAAGGAGCGGTGGATAGAGAGACGCCATGACAGGATCTCACCCGTACTGCAGCCAATGGCGTCATTGCATTTCTTCAGATTGACAGTTCAGCGACAGAATGAACTAAACTGCACGGGGGGAGGGGCGTGTTTCAGGGTGCAGATCCGGTTCCTCCATATTCTGTGTAAATGGCAAAGCCAGTAGGCGGGCTTTAAACAGGATCTCAGTAATGAGCAGTCAATAGTAACAAACGGTTCTCCCGCAAATGCTTTTGGTTGCCTGGTCGGAATTTGACGGGGGAACTCGCGGCCGTCGCGGGCCACATTAATATTAAACGTTCATATTAAGGTGGGGGCCACAAAATGTCATCTCGGGGGCCGGAAATGGCCCGCGGGCCGGCAGTTTGAGACCACTGCTCTACTAGAATGTGAACAAAAGCAGTAAAATATGTTTATGACGTTTATACAACCTGCCGCCAGTTATCACAGGTCGGTTTAAAGGACAGATTGATAATGCACGATTCACCACAGTTGCGGCCGCCTTGTTTGATACTGTAACTGTTGCAATGTTGAGTGACGGAGCTGCTGGCCAATCAGCTGTGTCTGTTCGGATTTGTCGTTAGACCAACCCCTAACTCCAATTCTCATTGGATAATCACATCTTGGCACTGAAGGAAATTATAGGTTGACAATAGAAGGCCAGACCAAGAGACTCAGTGCACTCAGGGTGGGGCTGCTGTTGTTGGGTTTGGATCCAGGCTAGCATCTATTGTCAAACAAGAGTATTTTTAACTACATGTCCAGTTACAGTTTTTCAGATCTGTTGCAGTTTTACTACAATTGTACTGTCATTTTCAAAGCTGTTTTCAGTTTTGTTGCAGTGTACACTGTAATTGTCAATTTCTAAAAGTATTAAGTGGACAAAAGTGAAATATTCCTTTAATGTGATAGATGTACAGTTCAACATGTAATTATAATTATACCAACACTTTCTCACTCCCAAATAGTACTGTATATATAGTATAGTATATTATATGGCGTTGACCCGTCTTGCGATCCTTCAGGAGGACTTTGCTCAGGAGATGGAAATCTGTTGCCCCTGTGACCTGAGTACGGATAAACGCTTGAGGATGGATGGAGGGATGGATGGATGGAGCTCCCAACAAAAGGCACAAAGTCACAATAAACCAATGTGCATACATCATTTATTGTTACAGATATAACCAACATCAAAAAGTGCCGTTTGTATGTACAGTGCTTAGAATGTGTATATACATTTATAAACAAAAACAAACAAGCATAAACAACATATCGACAAAACAGTTTTCTCCCATACAGTGTTGGGCAATATTACTTAAAAGAGTAATATCTTTACTTTATTTATGACCCCTCCCTCCTCCCTTCAAAGCGCAAAAGAATATACAGTATGTACAACACAATCTGTTTAGAGACAACTTGTAGTGTAGATCATGTGTGCAGAATGCTGCGGTGGAGTAGGATCTACAAACTACTGCACATCGAAGGCTGTTGTTATCTGTTGGTAGCTTGTGAATCTGTTCTATTTTAAGATCATACAACAACAAGCTTATTTGTAATGAGTAATAAGCAGTGTTGTAGTGGTACTTTTAGAAGTGGGGGGATGCCTCTGAAAGGGGAATTCCCCCCATTTTATTTATTTTTTTCTGAGAGTGTACAAATGGAACCAAATGGACCCTAGCGGGTCCATTTGGTTCACATTTGTACACTCTCAGAAAAAAGGAAACTCATTAACATGGTGAAACACATCTTGATGATGTCATCAAGATGTATTTCACCATGCTAATGATTTTTTTCAGACCCAAAAATATTTTAGATGTGAGAAGTGGGGGGACGCCGTCCCCCCCCTCCACTACACCCCTGGTAATAAGGCGTGTTTTGGCAGAGTTTATTACAGTTTGGCAGAGTAATATCATTGTTAGTTTTGCTAGAAAAGGTAATAATATCACGGTAATACCTGTACAGTACGTAATATATGACTCATTACTGCCCAACACTGCTCCCATAATACATTTCATTGTGATGCGTTCATTTGTTGTTGTTGTTTTCTCTGTTTTTCCTTTCCATTTACAGTCGTTTATTGCTGCATAACATGTGCACACTCCAATACTGTAGCACAACAGCCTCAATATTTTTCACTGATGCAGAATCATTTTTTTACATCGATTTCATTGACACTACAGTGTTTTGTTTCATCATATTATGATGGATTCACGTTAATATTTATTATTGCATTTTCTGACACTTGATCAATTACACCTCCAGTACTTAAAAATACTGTAAATTTGACCTTTGGCTCCGTATTTCGACATACCTTGTCCAACTTCTACACAAACCCTATTTTTGCATTGAACACATTTACTGTAAGTAGAAATCCATACAGTAAATGTGGGACCACCAGTGGTCCTTGAGTTGGTTGGTCCCCAGCTAATTTGGTTAAACAAGTGAAAAACCACATGTGACAGCGTTAAAATGAAACCAAAAGGACCCTACACAGTAAAAGAATGGTCATTTTGATTTACTGTATGTTAGCCTGTTTTGTTTGCGAAAATCCAGCCTGGAATTTTGGAAAAAGCAAAATAAGTCTTTAGTTTTTGGGTAATTGGGCTCAAATGCTGAATAAATAGTGGTCCCTGGTATCAAAAAGGTTGAAAACCACTGCTCTACAAGCTTTGAGAGCGTGTGGATCTGCTTTTTTGTCCAAAAGTGCCCTCTTTGGATGGGATGTAAGCCCCTGCCCCTCTAACACTCTCTGCACATCCCTGCTCCACATGAAGTCGCCACACACACCCTCAACGGAGCAGACCTCAGGAAATGCTTTGACGCAGTGTGTGTGGAATGTAAGGGCTTTATCCCCCAGGCATTGTTTCAGGTGTGTGTGTGTGTGTGTGTGTGTGTGTGTGTGTGTGTGTGTGTGTGTGTGTGTGTGTGTGTGTGTGTGTGTGTGTGTGTGTGCCTGTTCAGTGAATCCCAAACGTCTACATAGTAGGGCATAATTGGAGAAATATATTTTTAGGCAAGCTCGCACCAATGTGTTGTGAGCTTGTAGATTGTCTAGGCCTCTTTTTGAAGTACAAAACTATATCATTACAAAATGCACAAAAAGAAACGCTTCTTTACACACAAATCATATGGTACAAGTGTTGCTGTTGAGCAGAAACATGATGGGCTCCATTTTCGTTACCGCTAAACCCCAAACCTTCAAATGGCCAGTCTACAAGCTCACAACGTGTTAATAGATTGACATGTTGAAATATTCCAAAACATTTTTTTTAAAATGGCAAAAAAAAACAAAATAAGGGATTTGGAAGAAGGGGTTCAGCATGTAACAAAAATGGAGCCCGATATCTCTAAATTTCAACTAGGTATGATTTGTTTGCACAGCAGATTCTACCGAGAATCAAGTGAGTATTCCCAGTAGGCGGTTTATTGAGACGATTTCTAGGCATGTTGGCTGACTTGATAAGGACCTCAGCCCCGCCCCACGACTGCACTGCGAACGCTTTGCGATGCAGTCCGTTTTAACACACATTTGGCTACTTTATTGCAATCGTTTTGGCCAATACACTCGCCTCCTCTATCCCTAACCATAACCACAAGCACGCAGTGTTGCCAACTTGGCGCATTTGTCGCTATATTTAGCGCTTTTTCAGACCCCCCTAGCGCCCAAATTAGTGAAAAACTCCTGGCGGAAAATTTGGTGCTTTTTTGCTGGTGCGTTGGAGCGAAATTGGTTGACAGGCGCCAGAGATAAAACCCTCATTTTCACCATTTTTCCTCCTATGATAGTGGTTTTCAACCAGTGGTCCCCAGACTAAATGATGGACAGTTTTGTTAAACAGATGTAACTCTTTGAGAGCGTAAAAATGAAACCAAATGGACCCTTGCGGGTCCATTTGGTTTCATTTTTACACTCTCAAGAGTTAAAATATTCATCATGTGTGTTAGGCCACAACTAGAGATTATACAATATTAATGGTCATTTTGATCTGTATGTTTATATATTCGCTTCCAGGCAAGCATCTCTAGCGCATTCTAGTGCATTTTGGAAGTGCCACTAGTGCATTTTGGATTTTGGAAGTTGGCAACACTGCAAGCACGTCGCCATGCTGACACAGGGCCAAAACAAGGTGGCCAACCAGCCACGCCCGTCTTATCAATGCAATTGCGTCAGTCGGCTCCCAGACAACATGCCACGTTGATAAGAAAAGCTAATAAGCAGCCTCCTGGATGGAATTATCGCTTCATGACAGTCGAAGTGGGTGGTTTGCAAATAATGTCCCATTTTTCATTAAAGAGCGTCTCAAAAAGTGGCACAATCATCATGAAGGTACTAAAAGACCCGCCCACCTCAGACATCAGCAGCATTATGATGTCACTGAGCATCATGAAGCTACTGAAAGACCCGCCCACCTCAGACATCAGCAGCATTATGATGTCACTGAGCATCATGAAGCTACTGAAAGACCCACCCACCTCAGACATCAGCAACATTATGATGTCACTGAGCATCATGAAGCTACTGAAAGACCCGCCCACCTCAGACATCAGCTACATTATGATGTCACTGAGCATCATGAAGCTACTGAAAGACCCGCCCACCTCAGACATCAGCAACATTATGATGTCACTGAGCATCATGAAGCTACTGAAAGACCCTCCCACCTCAGACATCAGCAGCATTATGATGTCACTGAGCATCATGAAGCTACTGAAAGACCCGCCCACCTCAGACATCAGCAACATTATGATGTCACTGAGCATCATGAAGCTACTGAAAGACATCAGACATCAAACATATAATCATCCAGGTGAAAATCACCCATGTTCAGTCAGAAGAAAAGTCACCAATCAGCCAGAAATGCTGAAGCAGCAATCTCTCTCAACCTTTTAAATGAAATGATTCTAAGACAATAACAAAAAGTGATATGTAATATTTTCTATTATTTTTTTATAAGTAACTTGTTGCTGTCTTTACAGAATAATACCTCACTTTACTTGTTACTGCGAAATGTAGTAATATTACAGTAATATATTACTAGTACTTAGTTACTGCCCAACACTGGATAACATATAACGACAGCGTAGTCAAAAGAGGAAATATACACCTATTTTCCGTGCCACGATGACAAGACAAACCACGTTATAATTCCTCATAAAGCCTGTTCCGTGTACAGTTTTTGTAGCAGTTAATCTGCCTCAGGGTGTGTGGTCTTACTGTGTGTGTGTGTGTGTGTGTGTGTGTGTGTGTGTGTGTGTGTGTGTGTGTGTGTGTGTGTGTGCGCGGATGCTTGCAAGCGCGTGCACACTCGCATCCGAGTCTCTTTCAGTAGTGGTGATGATCAAAGCAACCACATCCTCCTCAGATATACCAGTACATTCCATTTGGTCCTTTGTCCTTTTACCTGTCAATAAAACACCTGTCCTCTCCAGACCGTGATTGCAGCGTTGACCAGGGTGAAAGAAATGAAAGAAAGAAATGAAAGAAGAAATGAAAGAAATTTCCCCCTCCCCCCCGAATTCTTCTGAACTTGGAACGTAGCGCTTTGTGTCAAACAAAAATCCATGTCACACAGCGCATCTCCCCTATAGCTAAAGAGTAAGTAAGTAGTAAGTAGCCTTGCCAGGCCATGACGTCAGGTGGCCCGGCTGAGCCATTGAGGCCCTAGCCTGGTCTAGCCCTCAATGATTTTGGCCTTGGGGGGGTGGGGTGCCGTGGCATCCACACGGCGGAAGTGCTGCGCTCTGATTTGATCTCACTAACGTGTCGTCATCCCCGGCCCCTCCCGCGCCCGTCCACTGCTGTTCTACGTCACATCATTTAGAGCCACGCCCACCCGGAAGGTTCACTCCCACTTGAAGGCCACTTTCCAACGTGCGTTAGTCCAGGCTTTCCGTTTTCGCGCAAGGCGAACGAAAATGAAAGCCTGGGTGTCGAGGCTATTGAGGCCCATATAGGTCAGGAGCCTATCTCCTGTTTCTGTAGCGTGAGGCAGCTTGATGTACACATATACCCCCTGGACATGACGCTAGTATATCGCAGGGACTTACCCCCAATCCAACCCTTGATGCTGAGTGCCAAGCCGGGAGGCATTGGGTCCCATTTTTAGAGCCTTTGGTATGACCCGGCCGGGAATCGAACCCCGACCTCCCAGTCTCAGGGCGGACACTCCACAACGTACTGAGCTGGTAGCCTTGTGGTTAGAGTTAGAGCTAGCTAAAGAGAAAACAGCAGATCTTCAAGCTCTTAGCGCAATGCAGCATATCTACAAACATTGGGGGGCTTGTAGATCACCTATTTTGATGAATTTTGATTATTTAAAAAAATAATCAGTCTTTTTTATGTTCAAATCTTGTACAGGGAAACATGGCATATGGTGGACATACACTAGTTCAAATGGTGATTAATCATGATTGGATCCATTTTGAACCTGTGATTAATCTGATTAAAAATTGTAATCATTCAAAAGCCTTAAAAATACATATTTACCCCTTTGCTGTGAATGGAGGCAAAAAAACCAAAAAAACAAAAAAAAACAATCATCTTTTACTTTCTCCAATAACAACCTTAAAACATGAACCTTGGCTGTCGTCCCGTAAGGAACGCATCATAAAATGTGTTCACGTTCATTCATTCTCCCTGCGGAAGCGAATCGATACGGTCTCCAAAAGAAGTATAAAGCAGGGTTTGGCCACTCCCTCCCGGGCACGGCGGCGCATTGAGAGCTTGTAGAGGGATCAACAGTTGGCTTCCGCCTGCATGGACTGAAGGGAGGAGGACCTGGGGGAGTGGTTGGCGTCCGGCTCCCGCCAGTTGCTGGAGGAGCGCATGGTGGGGCTGCTGCTGCTCCGGTGGGCCGTGGTCATCCTGGTCACCACGGTGGTCCTGCGGAGGCTGCTGTCGGAGAAGTCCAGTTCCTTCTTGAGGTCGGCCTGGCTGCTGCTGACGTGCCGGCAGAAGCAGCAGCAGCAGCAGCGGAAGCAGCGTGCGAAGTCTCCCAGGAGGTGGCCGCTGAACACCATGTAGATCCAGGGGTTGCAGCAGCTGTTGAGGCTGGCCAGCAGCGCCGACAGAGTGACCGCTGTGTTGTCTGAGTCTGAGAGACAGGAGGGGAGAGGACAGGGTTTTACTGCTGTGTTGTCTGAGTCTGAGAGACAGGAGGGGAGAGGACAGGGTTTTACCGCTGTGTTGTCTGAGTCTGACCCTACGTTTTAACGGCGGGGATGGCGGGCGATGATAAAAGCGTCGTTGCCCGACATCCATTATTTCTCTATGGGAGCCGCCGATTCGGGCGACAGCATCTTTCCGGGCGACGTCGCCCACCCACGTTGCCCGGAAAGATAAAAATTGGCAAGCTTTTCGGCCGAATCGGCCGACGTTTGGCCGGGAATAATCAATCAGAGCCAAGAGCTGCTTTTTTTGCTTTTTTTGCCCTCGACCCAAAACCATTTGGCGCAGTTTGGTTCCTAGTTCCGTCCCACTTCCTCCTCCACCATACTATTTTTTCAGTGCACCACAGCACCGTCGTTTACGGTACTCATTTTGCATGCCATTCTAAGCGAGAATTTACGGTAATGACCATCGCCGTCGCTCATATCGGGCGACGTTTTTTAATCCATCCCCGCCGTTAAAACGTAGGGTGAGAGAGAAGACACAGTGATGATCGGTTTTCGATGAGTCTCAAGGAGTCCCACGTCAGTTATAACGTTTTTATTATTCAGGTGTAAAATGTAGGCCTGATTTAAAGGGGAAGTCCAACCATTTTCAACATTCTAATCCACATATCCACATATGTCAAACTCAAGGCCCACGTCTCATAGCGGGCCATGGAGTGGCGCGCTACGAGACGTGAAAACATTATTAAATTATTAGTTTTATTATTAAAACTTAAAACAGTTTTTAATGCAGGCAGTTTCATCTTTACAATTACCTTGCCATTAAGAGACATTGATTTTTGAAGGGAAATCACTTTTTTGCTGTTTGACAGGGACGTCATTGTGTTGAAACACAGACCGGTGTCTCCGGCCCTTGACTTGTACTTGTACAATTTTGTACAATTTTTCTATTTTGGCCAACTCTGTATTTGGGTTTGACACCCCTGTTCTAATGTGTCATTAGTATACCCTAGAGGTGCTGGGTGGACATGATAAAAAAGTCCCCCCCCGTTCTGTGTTCCCAAGAAATGGAGGTTTGAAGAAAACCACTAACGTGGTGAAACATCTTGATGACATCATCAAGATGTATTTTCACCATGTTGATGGATTTCTTTAGATGCTTCTTTTTTCTGAGTGTACAAATGGAACCAAATGAACATCATCATGTTAGGGTTAATTTGGTTGCATTTGTACACTCTCAGAAAAAAATGTTGAAAATGGGTGGAATTACCCTTTAAAGACACAATCTGAAAAAAATATTTGCAAGCAAAGCTTTTTTTGCAAACAGTCCCAGTTTTACCTAATAAATCTAATAAATCTTGGCTGTTTTTATTAACATAATATTATGCTTCAACTATGACTTCTGTGTGTGTGTGTAGTTTTTATTGTTTATAGCATAAAATGAGGTCAGATGCGGCCAAGCAAAACTATCACGTTTGTGATTATTAATAATAATAATGGATTGCATTTTTATAGCGCTTTTCCAAGTGCTCAAAGCACTTTATAATGGTCCATTCATTCATACATTGTCAAGTAGAGCGGCGAACAGTCGACGCCAGCGTCCTAAACTTCCCACATTCACACACCAATGGTGGTCAGCTCACACCGACCAACTCATTGGAGGCAATTTGGGGTTCAGTGTCTTGCCCATGGACACTTCGACAGGAGGAGCCGGGATTCGAACCGCCAACCCACGGGTCATTGGGCGACCTGCTCTACCTCCTGAGCCACAGCCGCCACATTATTTATTTTCTTTACTCTACAAATGGATACCTGATCTATAAATTGCGTATTTGGACACAGGATGGAGTGAATCTACATCAATGAAGACACTCACTACTGTGTTCTCTGAGTCTGAGAGAGAAAGGACAGTGTCACTGCTGTGTTCTCCAAGTCTGAGTGAGAGGGCAGTCGCTTATAGACTGTATTTTCTTCCACAGGCGTTTTCTACACTGTCAGATTCTATATGAAAGCTTGCCTGAGCGGCCATCATTCTTAAGAAACGTGATCATGATAAAACAAGTATAATCACATCCTCATGTGCTTCTTCTATGCATATTATATACCGTAAGTTAATCTGAGTTTAATGGAAGGTTGGCAACAGTGTGGTGCCGAGACGGCTACATTTTCCAAAGCTACGTATATTTTAAAAATAAATGAAAACTGCAAATGAAATTCCACAGCCCCCTCGCATCATAGGAGGTCAAGTGTTTTTGATTAGCCTCTTATTTTTAAAATGGAGTTCTAAGTTATAATGGGTTTGTATAGGAGGCAACGGGCAGCTAAAATGAATATTAAATAGAAAAAGTCGCCCTTCAGGGTCTGCCCTCCTGGTGGCGCTATAAGCCAGCGTGAAAAGGGTGCCATTTCCTCTCATGCCTTTGATGGTAATCGGATGATTTGAGCTATTTTCCACAGAAAATATGTTTTGCAAAAGCATTTTATAAGCATTATAAAACAGTTGACCATTTTGGCCAGCCGTGAGTGTTTCCCAAAGGGTTGCGACCGTTTCCTACTAAACCTAACCCCAGTAAAACCTAACTGTATGCCTAAACCTAACCTTAACCCTCAACCGTTCTGCCAATCGTTATTAAAAAAAAATGTTGCGACCATTATGAAAAACGCTCGCAAGATATGCCGCTGGTTGCAAAATGATGGTCATGGAAGTTTACAAATTTGTCACGGACCGTTTTGAAAATCACATTCACATGAATGAATAGGCCAGGGGTCGGCAACCCAAGATGTTGAAAGAGCCATTTTCGACCAAAAATGAAATTCAAAATCTATCTGGAGCCACATTTTCACGCATTTTCATTTTTTTTCTGAGAGTGTACAAATGTGAACCAAATGGATGGACCCTGGCGGGTCCATTTGGTTCCATTTATACACTCTCAGAAAAAAGGTCCTAAAAGAAAAATCATTAGCATGGTGAAACACCAGACCTCCATTTCTAGGAAACACAGAATGGGGGAACTTTTTTTTTATCATGTCCACACAACATCTCTAAGACATATCAATGAATAATGATATAGTAAACTGTTGAAAATGGGTGGTTCAGATTAAAGCTTGATCTCTGATACAGTACGTACTTTTTGTGGCATGGCCAACAAGCGCTATGTTAACTGATGTCAGGGTTTCCCCCAGCGCTTTATTCTTAAGGCGGCCGCCCTGAGTGAAATCCACCCCCGCCTTGGCTACGTTCCCCCCCAAAAAAACAAAAAACAAAACAAGAAACCAGAGTTAAAGTTAAAATGTGTCGTTCATACAATGTGCATGTTATCTGCACTAAGGCTGCCTTCAAACCGAAAGTGCGATTTGAAACCATGTCATTAGCAGATCGCAACGGCCGCTATTATTCAGTATTCAACCGGAGCGAGTCTGATCCAGTGTCGACACTTCTGTGCTGCGCGCTGCTCAATCAGTGCATGCAGTGCTTCGGCTCCCGAAGCAGTAAAAAGACGCAATGGTGGCTGTCTGGTTGCTGGTCAACGCATGCCGTCTGTGTCACACCCGACTCCCGCGGACCCCCGTCATGTCAGCCTAACCAAACAACATCCACGCTGAAATTATTGCGTTTCGACTGGTGTGTAGCTTCATATGCTTAACGTTAGCCTCCCTCTCCCTGTCTGTTGAATAATTAGCATATAGGCTAGCTTGTAGCTCGTGTGCTGCTTCTGAGTGTGTGCTGCTTCTGAGAGAGAGAGAGAGAGAGAGAGAGAGAGTGTGTGTGTGTGTGTGTGTGTGTGTGTGTGTGTGTGTGTGTGTCTTGAAGCGGAGTATTTTGAGGGTGACCAGATGTCCCCGTTTCTGTGGGACAGTCACAGGGTGACCAGATGTCCTTCTTTGCGTGGGACAGTGTCTCATTTCAAAGACTTTTCAGTCATCCCGCAAATTGAGACTCTGTCCCACATGGTGACTGACAGACTACAGCTGTCAATTGTCCTAAAAGTCCCCCTTCTGTTTTCTGTTGTAAAGTTTTCTCACTGTCTCTGTTAATGCTAGATGTGTTTTAAGCCTATTGAAATAACAGGTGAAATACATACTAACATGAATAAATAACAAATTCATGGCTAGGGACTACTTATGGACAAATGATAGTGAAAGAAAAATATCTACCAGTCTGCCTGTTCTGATAAGAAATGAAATATGGCCTAATAATGACATAACTGCAGTAAATGGCCATTGAATATGTGATGACCGTGCAGTCATTCCCTTATTGACAATAAGGGAATTTATAGTCATTTTTTTACTGTGGCACTCGGAGTGTCAAGGAAAAAATCATGGCACTTCATGTCAAAAAGGTTGCCTACCCCTGGCCTACGGTATTGTAATTACATCACACGCACGCGCACATGCACGGACGCGCACGAGCACAGACTCGAAGCCTCACCACCTTGGCTAAACAATTTTCTGGGGGAAACACTGAACTGGTGATGTAACTGTCAGACAGCGCATGGCGTGTTGGGTGCTGTCAATGACTGAAATGTTTATATTACGTCGGCGGATCGCCCTAATGGGTATGTACATTGCTGCTACAGCCAGGGAGCCACTAGGGCTGTGTTCTGGAGCCGCATGCGGCTCCTGAGCCGCAGGTTGCTGACCCCCGGAATAGGCCTTCACAGCTCATACTACTACTGGCTCACCGTCCCACTGGAAGCTGGCGTCCCACACCGACCACATCTGCACCACGAAGAACGGCGCCCAGCACACCACGTAGGCCACCACGATCACGAAGGTCATCTTGACCGTGCGCAGCTTGGCCCGGGAGATGCTGGTGATGCTGCTGACCGAATCCTTGCCGATCAGCGCCCCCTTCTTGGCTCCTCCCCCTCCTCCTCCGGCGGCCCCTCCCCCTCCTCCTGTGGAGGCGGCGGCGGCGGCGGGCGGCGCCCGCCTGGTCTTTCCGCGGACGTTGGTCCAGAGGCTGCGGCAGATGAAGCCGTAGCAGAGCAGCAGGACGGCGACGGGCACCAGGAAGATCCCCACCGTGATCCAGGTGATGTAGGCGCGCAGGCCCCACGGCGCCACGAAGTGGCCCCAGCAGTCGTAGACGTCGGAGCCGCGCTCCACCTCGCTCAGCGAGAAGATGAAGTACTGCGGCGCCGCCAGCGCCAGGCTCAGCACCCAGGCGGCGGCGATCATGGAGTAGGAGCGGTGCGTGGACCGCCGCAGGTTGCGCAGCGGGTGGCAGATGGCCATGTAGCGGTCCAGCGTCATCACCACCATGATGTAGGTGGAGGCGAACATCCCCGTCACCTGGACGGGAGAACAGTGGTGGTGGTTTTTACTTAAATTTTAGTCACATTTTAGTCATCAATATGCCTTAGAGGTGTTGTGTGGAAATAGTAACATGAGACCGTCCATTTTCTGTTTCCTAGAAATGGAGGTAAAAAATCATTAACATTGTGAAACACATCTTGATGACATGATCAAGTTTCAATTTGATCTAATGCTTGGAATGGATTCACATCATGAAAACCCCCTAGTTAGACATATCGCATGCTACATAAGCATGATGATATTTTGCATGTTTTGCCTTCTATAAGATATAGTATCCCGATTTTACCTCTTTTTTTTATGAGGATTGCGCTGGGTATTGAATTTCAACATTTTAGTACATGTTAGACACCATTAGAAGTCTTTCATATCATATAGGCATTAGGCAGTGTTGTAGTGGGACTTTTAGAAGTGGGGGGACGCCTCTTAAAGGTCCATTTGGTTCACATTTGTACACTCTCATCTTGATGATGTCATCAAGATGTATTTCACCATGCTAATGATTTTTTCAGGCCTTCATTTCTAGGAAACACAGAATGGGAGAACTTTTTTACAATGTCCACACAACATCTCTAAGGTATATTAATGACAGTAAAATATTGAAAATGAGTGGGATTCCTGTTTAAGATCTGCATGCACACTTGCATTTGCGTGCACCTGCGCAACACACACAGACCCGCTATTAAAACAAGTAGAGCATATTGAGAAAGATTGTTTACAATGCCTAATTGTATCCATAAAAGTAAATGACAAGACAAAAAACATAGGCCTACTTTTGCCCCAAAAATATTTTAGACATGAAAAGCGCCCCCCCCTCCACTACACATTACCCTCAGGAACAGCTTGTCTGAATTTGGTCTCACAATGATGTCATTATACTGTACGTTCCATTATAAACGGCAGACGCTCAACCTTTTCCATTTCACAGAACCCCAGAATAGACTCAGGGAATTGTGTTTTTGGTTCTCCCATGTGTGTTTTCTCTACCCACAAATAACAAAGTTTGAACAATCAGTCTTTCATACGATATCATATATATTATGGGAAAGTTATGAAAGCCTGGAAACTAAATCGTTACCAAGAAAATGTCTTCCCCAATGTGTTTCTAATGGTGTCTAATAAATGTACTAAAGATATTTTTTTTACTATATTTTTGACTACAGTCACACACAACCTATATACAGCATGTTAGAGCCAATTTAGTTATTTCTTATTTATTTATTGGTTTGCTTGGATACTTTTGCTGCCTCCCGCTGTTTGGGCAATGAACTACCACAGGCCTTCAGCTCAGGATGGAACCTCTTGATCAGGGAAGAGTGAGAGAAGGACAGGGGGAAAGGTTTGGACACGCACATGTGTGAATGAGGACAGCAGCAAACAGTTTTTGACCATGGTAGTTGACAAGTACAACAATACATGAAGAAATATGGAGAAAATAAGAAGAGAACCGTTTTTGTTTGTACATTATATTGAACTTACACAACTTACATTTACATTTATTTTGTTTTATAAACAACGATACTCAAAATTGAATTGTAAACTACTTTGAATTGTTCGTCTCAACTACTACTACTACACCGTCCCCACGTTGGCGACTTGAATTACGGTAGGACAAGTCTCTGTGACACTATATAGAAGGCAAAACATGCGAAATGTCACCATGCTTTATGTAGAATGTGATAGTCTAGGACAGGGGTTTTCAACCTTTTTGACACCAGGGACCACCATTTATTCAGCATTTGAGCCACGGACCCCCATTTGATGACATTTTATCCCCAAAGACCTAAAACTAAAGAATTCTTTTGGTTTTGTCCACAATTCCAGGCTGGAATTTGCCAACAAAACAGTGTAAACTTCTTAATTAAGTGGTGCTAGTTCAGATGACGAATATTTTAACTCTTGAGAGTGTGAAAATGAAACCAAATGGACCCGCAAGGGTCCATTTGGCTTCATTTTCACACTCAAGAGTTTTCACATTTTCACATTCAAGAGTTACATCTGGTTAACCAACTTTCCATCATTTAGCCTGGGGACCACCTGGAACCTTCTCAAGGACCACTGGTGGTCCCCGGACCACATGTTGAAAACCCCTAGTCTAAGTCTAACTAGGGGGTTTTCATGATGTGAATCCAGGAGGAGCGGAATCAATTTGCGACTGCAGCATATGTCACAACCGTTATGAAGCTGTCGCGACCGACGCCCAAAGCGGTTGCAACAGATTTGTTATTTTTCAACTTCCATGACATCATGCAACCGGGGCCTACGCATAGCGGTTAAGGTTAAGGTTGAATTTCAACATTTTAGTACATGTTAGACACCATTGGAAACACATTGGCGAGGAAATTTCTTGGGAACGATTTAGTTCCCAGATAGGTCAAATATCCGCTAAAATTCCCTATAAAGGGAGGAATGTGTTTTTGAACAATCAGTCTTTCATATCATATATGATAGGAGCTTTAATGGAAATTGCCCTCAGGAACAGCTTGTCTGAATTTGGCCTCATAATGATGTCATTATACTGTACGTTCCATTATAAACGGCAGACGCTCAACCTTTTCCATTTCACGGAACCCCAGAATAGACTCATATAGGCCTGCTCTGTCATTCTGATAGATTAGTCCTCCATCTCCTCACCCCCCCCCCATCTATTTTTAAAGTCTGTTTCCCATCGGATGAAGCTGAATAACCGGCGGATGCAGTCTTTTCTATAATCCATTTGACAAGAACTTATTTCTACCAATTCATATGTGTCAAACTATGAGTTGTATCTGCTGTCTTTCAATAGTTAAAGTATAACAATTTTATCATGCAGCCTACATTAGTGAGGACCTATTATGTGAAGATATGTTGAAAAGTTATGAAGTGGTCTTTAAATGTTTAAAAGGTTTAGCTATTGAAAAAAAATATATAGCATACAGTACAGTATATCGATCATGACACTATAAGAATCCTGCATTTGTGAAAAGTAAGTCATTCCATAAGATCTTCCGGCAAGCAAATCATGATAGACTATGTACTGTACACTCGTAGTGATTCCTCACAATCAGAAACTTAAGAGTGAAAAGCTTCTAGCGAATAATCTAGCTACATCTCTCTGATGATTTGGGGACAAATCGTGTGACAGCTGCTAGAGATAAAACACAACATTTTCTTCATTTTTTTTTTCTCTCTGTCTCCATTTTGTGTCACATTTCTAGTTATCCAGTGTCAGAGTTGCGACACTGAGGGGTTAGAACTCAGTGCTCTGGCTGAATAGGGACAAACTGTGTATGCATTGTTTTCAACGAGAGCGATGCAAAAAATAAGAGCTATTTTAGGGCATGTACGCAACATGACAACAGTTTTTAAGTATTGCACACTAACAACTAAAATATCTGTAATGTTTAATTTAAAATAAAGGGATTTTAAGAGGATTTTCAACATTTAACTACACTAGCGTTCAAAAGTTTGGGGTCACTTAGAAACGCCTGCATTTAGGAGGCAGGCATCCCACATCCAAAACCTTTGGAGTTGGACCGCATTCCATGAACACTACTATATTATATACCAGGGGTTTTCAACAGGTGGTCTGGGGACCACCAGTGGTCCTTGAGATGGTTCCAGGTGGTCACTCCCAGGCTAAATGATGGAAGGTTGGGTAACCAGATGTAACTCTTGAGAGTGTCAAAATGAAACCAAATGGACCCGCAAGGGTCCTCTTCAGAGGAAAAGAGGACGGTCCGCTGCCAAGTTGAAGAATGCGCTCAGTGTAGCCCAGCCCTTAGAGATGTTGGACATGATAAAACAAAGTTCCGTCGATTCTGTGTTTTTCTAGAAATGGAGGTCTGAAAAAATCATTACCATGGTGAAACACGACTTGATGACATCATCAAGATGTGTTTCACCATGTTAATGATTTTTCCTTTAGGACCTTTTCCCCTGAGAGTGTACAAAACATACAAATGTATTTCTACACTCTTAGAAATGTTGAAAAAGGGTGGAATATCCCACCCCTAGAGACTTTTCAAAGAGCCACTAGCTACCACCTAGTACCTACTTCCTACTGGGGATTTGCAAACACTGCGCAGTAAAGCTATGGCAAAGCTAGTCGGGGTCCACAGATTGCCCCCAGATCACCAGTTTGACACCCCTGGACTGCCATAGGCTATAGCTCCAGGTGGTCCCCAGGTAAATGATGGACAGTTGGTAACCGATAATGGACCCTTACACTGTAGATCGTAGTTTTATTATTTATAGATCTGTAACTCTTGAGAGCGTAAAATATATTTTGGGCTCCATTTTCGTTACCGCTAAAGCCCTTTATCCCTTAACCTTTTTGCCTTTTTAAACTATTCAAAAAAAAATCTCAATAGTTTAAATGGCCAGTCTACAAGCTCACAATGTGTCAATAGATTGGCACGTTGAACTATTCCAAAACGTTTTTCAAAATACTAAATAAAAAAATGATAAGGGGTTTAGGATAAGGGGTTTAGATGGTAGCGAAAATGGAGCCCTTTATCTCCCCCAAATTGTGAACACAAACTTGGTTGAAAAGAGTGCAGGTAAATAGGACAATCCTTATAGTTTTTTGGCCCGATAGACTAAACTCAACATCAAATGGTGGTCCGTGGCTAAAATGCAGAATAAATAGTGGCCCCTGGCATGGAAAAAGGTTGAAGAAACCCCCTTTAAGCTTCCTACCTGCAGGTGTTTGACTATCCTGCAGAGGAAGTCCGGCCCGTAGAAGCGGTAGGTGATCTCCCAGCAGAGCTGCGGCAGCACCTGGAAGAACGCCACCATGAGGTCGGCCAGGCTGAGGTGCCTGATGAACAGGTGCATGCGGGACGCCTTGCGCTTCTTCCTCTTCTTCTTGGCGTGGCGCATGGCCAGCAGCACGCACGCGTTGCCCACCACGGCGGCCACGAAGCTGACGCTCAGCACGGTGATCTCCAGCTTGGCCACGTCCTCGTTCCTGGCGAACGGGTCCGCGGCGGCGGCGGCGCTGGTTGTGGCGTTGCTGCTGCTGCTGTTCGTGATGGAGGTGGAGTAATTGTCAGTTGCCGGAGGACTGGTGGTGCTCCTCAGAATCATCATCGGGTCATCGTCGGTGAACATCCCGGACTTGCTAGTGTTGTTGAGTCCGTCTAACAGCCGCGCGTGGTAAGGAAAGGGGCTGTGCATGGTGGTGACGGCGCGCACATGTAATCCACCCCTGTAGTGCGCTCCAGGGCGCGACGCTGTGTTGTGTGCCGTGCCTTGCCGCGCCGTGCCGTGTTGTGTGTATCTCAACCTGGCTGGTAATGATGATGATCAGACATCCAGCTCCCCTCCTCTCTCTCTCTGGCTTTCTGGCTTCTGTTTCATCCACGGTCTTTTTAAAGTCGCGTCAAGTTCTACAGAGTGTGTGCGTAATGTGGACACACATACGTGCCATAGCCAGCCCTCCCACCCTCTGTCTGTCTGTGTCTGTCTGTGTGCATTGTGGAACAAACAGCCAGTGACGGTGCTGGCAGCCAGTTCCCACCCACTCCCCCCTTTTCAAATACATTTAAATTTTTACCATTCAGGGACGTGCACACATCGACATGAAAGGGGACAACAATCCTTGCCATAGAAAGATGACAGGATATATTGGGTACTATTATCCAAAGAATCTCATGGGAATCCTATAATCATAGGAATCCTATTTATCTTAAGATTTCTTAGGATTCCTATAAGATATTTTGGCAAATCAGTCTCATTCACTGCGGATGTACAGTCATGATTTTCTATGAATAAAGACAGTTATTTAAACCACACTATTTCATATGGCCTAGTTCTTCATAGTTTGTCTAATTTGTGGTGTGCCGGCTTGATTACATGAGTTAGAAATGTCTAAAATCTTCTTGTTTAGAAATTCATTCCGTACACCATGTCCATGCTAAAGTGTTCTGGGTTGGTTGCACCCCGGAAACTACAGTCATAGTATTTGCAGTTTTTGTGGCGCAACGATATAGTTGCTGACAATTTAAAAGTTCAGGGTTTGTCTATGTTTTCTATGTTCATTTATGGTGGAAATGTTATTCTGTTATTTTGGGTTCAATATCACTAAAATGTAAAAAACAGTACCAGTTTGCGCCAGTAGATGGCAGAGTATCACCTGGGGAACGGTGTGTGAGGTGTGTCAACTCTCCAGTTAGGCTGAGATATCACGTGGTGCCACGAGAGTTTCATACTAAACCCATGCTGCTGAGTCAATGTGCAGTGTGTGTTTCTGATGCATAAAACGTTCTATTTTGCAGGTGAGCTGGTTATACTGGGAGCATACATACTGTGAAATAATATTATGGGATCGTTTATATCTGGGGTGTGTTTCAACTGTGTGTACGAGGGTTAAGGGATTAATATAACATGAAAGAGGACTGAGTTGGGTGACCAACCATTATGAGGCCTAGCTAATGGTACTACCTGCAGCAGCATAGCAGCCAGTAGTCTTAGCCACAACGGGGCATGGAGAGACGGTTGTGCTGACTAACGTTGGGGGAGAGCAATATGATGATATGATATTATCAGAGTTGGGGGTAACGAGTAACGAGTAACGAGTAACGAGTAATATTACTACTTTTTCAGGTAACGAGTAGTGTAACGACGTTACCTCCTAGAAAATAGTAATAATATTACAGTTACTTCTACTAATATTACTTCGTTACTTTTGTCATGCTGCTGCGTTCAACAGTATTGCGTTGGTGAAGGGAGATGAGCTAATGTCAGTTTAGCTTGATCGGAAAAAAGATGAGCAGCGGACTTTTATTAGGCAGACAAAGACATCTGGTGTCAAAGCTGCGGCATTGAGGCGTCAGAAACGTAGCGCTCGAAAGCTGTTTGTGCAGCTTGTTGTCCCTATTTATTGTCCCGATCCTCAATAGAAGTATATGTAGAAGAGCCGCGCTTGGACTGGCCACTTAAAGAGAACGGAGTTGGCGCTAATGCTCTGCGCTCTTACCTCTCCGGTGAAACTCCGTGATTCTTTGTTGAGATTTGAATCGAAAAAATCTCAGTCCATTCTCACCCGATTGCAATAATTCCAACTGTGGTCCAAGTATATCCAAGGATATTTTCATTTGCCATATAAGTCATGCGTTTATAATATGAGTTTATCACACAAATAGCTGGGGGAAATGTCCACACTTGAAGCCTGTATGTATGCGCTGTCTGTCAGGGGATTTCCCATAGGCTACACAGCTGTTCTGATTACGCGATGCCAGTGGCTTAATCATCAATGAAGACACTGGAGCTATAAGCCCTCATATACTCAATATTAAATCAAAAAGATCTTATGCTTATGTATGTTTATCATACATTTTAATTTTGCATTAAAACATATTTGACAGACAGAACTGTAACTAAATAACAATCCACTGACTGAAATAACAGCCTACTGCAACTATGTAATCTATGGTAGGCTATATGTTAATCATGTGCGGCATATAAATATTAAGATATTTTAGTATTTTTTTCCAGGGTGGGATGTCTGTATTCATTCATCTAAATACATTTATCTAAATACATCCATCCATCTTCACCTGCTTATCGGTAGTCGGTCGTGGGGGCAACAGTCACCCAATTGATGTTTGGCTGATTTGTGACTCTTGTTATTCTTCTTCATTAGATTCAGCTCTAAAAGAAGCTGACAGATTGTGTAGTTGTAGCTAATTTCCTTTTTTCAGGGATCTGGGTGCAAAAGTAATATAAAAAAGTAATATGTAATATACTACATATTACTTTTGCATCCAAGTAATAAGTAGTGTAATATTATTACTTTTCTGAAGGGGTAATAAGTAATAAGTAATATATTACTTTCCTAAGTAATATTCCCCAACACTGGATATTATGATACTGTATGTTGGAAATGTGACATTCTATTGTTATACATATATGGTTCTATTAATGTTGGGTTATATAAACAGGGAACTGGGTTATGATTTGAAAGGAACTACTAATGTGAATTGTGAATATTACTATGACCTGATTATTGAGTTAATTGACTGATGACTGAATATATTGATTATTGTTTTGGTAATTGAATAATTGATTGATGATTGATTGTTACTGACACCTAACGAGAGTTATATACCGTTCTAACCCATGCTGCTGAGCCATTGTGCAGTGTGCGTTTCTGATGCAAAATCATTCTATTTTGCAGAAATTGCAACAAAAATAAAAACAAATGTGTAACACCAGTTGGAGACTGCAGTCCATCCACCTGGACCCCGTTACATTTTCACTATTACTTACTTGTGTTGTACTGTGTTGTGCTTACTACTTCACTACAGGACAGGAAGGGAAGGTCCAGTGTATGGTGTACCACTGAAGTACCGTAGGCTACATTAAGATCTTCAGGTCCTGTACCACAACTTTACTTGTAATGTCGGTGTACGGATAAGCGAAGGAAGGACCATAGTCATAGAATATGTGGACACTATCTTGGAAGTAACATCTCAAGCAGAGGAGACGTGGAGAAAGATGTCAACAACAGGATTGGCAAAGCTGCGGGAGTGTTCCAACGGTTCTGAAACATCTGGTCTTCTAAGACCATTACTATGGCCACCAAGCTGCGCCTCTATATGGTATGTCAGTAGTCATCCCAACAGTGATTTGAACTGAACTTTTTTTTATATGGCACCCTTCTCAGCACGAGTACACAGAGTTTACATAGAAAATAAAACACACCATAACAACAGCAGGCAGCCATTATTACAGCAAGGAAAATAAAAACAAAAACTCAGCAATCACTATATACAATAGCTGACATAGAGACGGTATGGCAGTGACAACAAATTAAGGAGATGGTTGCAAATGACCAAAAGCTTGTCAATTTACACCTGTGAGACATGGCTGAACACAACCAGCATCACCAAAAAGCTGGATGTCTTCCACTGACGTTGCCTCATGGTCCATATTGAAGATCTCGTGAAGAAACCACATCACCAACGAGGAGATCATGACGAGGGCTGGAGTAGCTGCACTGTCAGACACCGTCTCTGAAAGGATAAGGAGAATGACTGGCCATGTACTCCGACTGCCGAGAGAGAGACCGGCAAGCGTGGCGATGGACTGGATGCCTGAAGGTGGAAAGAGGAAGAGAGGGAGGCCAAAGAAGACGTGGAGACAGACAGCCAAGGAGGACCTTAGAGAGATGGGTGTCAGCTGGCATGGAGCAAGAAGGGTCGCCAGAGACCGGAGCAAATAGAGGAGAGTCGTCGGCCAATGTTCCAATAGGAACGGGACGAACTACCGGTGAGTCTAAGACTTACTACTTATTTACTTAATTATACTTACCTACTTAACTCTAAAAGTGCCCTTTTATAAGACTTCAGCCCCTGCCCCTCTAACAGTCTCTGCACGTCCCTGGATGACTGTATACACATGTCACTGCTCCCACCCCCCTTTCAAAATACAATTACACAACTGGCTACTTATGATCATGTAGAGTCTAACTAGGGATGGGCAGATATACCGGCCATACAGATATATAAAGTCTTTAAAAATCAATATCAGAAAATATCGCGGACAAAGCCAACGTGGGTCGTGACAAATCATGATGACACACACAATATCATCATATAGTATCTAATTAGCAAGAAGTAGAAAATGGCAGGATACAACACTTTTTGTTTCGTTTTCCATCTCAGAAATTATCTGATCGTTCCAAAAGATTTTGTGCGTCAATTCTTAATTATGCTGTGGTTCGATACGATATATCACATTTTTTGCCATAAATGACTATGCTTTTATTATACTAGAGAGCGTACAAATGGAACCAAATGGACCCGTCAGAAACGAAAAATCATTAACAAACACAACACAAACAAAACTTGATGATGTCAATGATGAAGTTGTGTTTCAGGGGGAGAGGTTTCACAGAATGGGATTCTACACAATGTGGACAATCAAATAGAACATTTTAAAGCAATTTTAAACAATATAAATAAAAAAAAGTGCAGGTATACACAACAATACAGTCTGATAACATCAGTCAGTCTTTCTGACATGAATAAATTAATGAATAGGCCTGCATAAATATAAAAAAAAAATCTTGAATTTTGAAACTGGCGATTCGATATTGATGTCACAGCATTAAGAATTGCAATATATAGTATTGGCATATTGATTTTTTGCCCACCCCTACCTCATGCTAATACACACACTGTGAGTTTGTAGATCATCCATTTAAAATTGTGAAATGCATGGGATATAAAATACTGTCTAGCTATATGTAACATATTGTGTCTACAGGGTATATGGGTCCTTATTCCTACATATCTGGCTCCATTTGTGGTCTATAAGGTCATCATCTAATTCCAAAAAGCTGATCTTACACTAGGGCTATAGCTTTTACCATATGAAAAATATATTTGTATCGACGATTATAAAATAATCCCTTTGGTTTGCTGTAGGCATAGGCTATAAACGGTTTGCACACATGCATAAAGTGATTATGAGTGTGAAATTGAGTGGCAAAGTGAGTTGAGTGGTGGAGCATCAGTGCACGGCAAGGCTTGCACTTGCTACAACAGCACTTTTTTTTTTTTTTTACCAATAAGATTTGTTTCCTTCTGTTTTACTGGGTAAACTTATCTCCTCAGTGAGGCCCGCAGAATCATCATTACATACCTTCCCCGCTGAATTGAATGGGAGCGATATAGAGATTGACAGCTTCATAGCCAATCAGATTTTGATTTTGCCCTGCTGGGCATTTACTTTCCCGTGCCAGAGCCTGCTAGCTGAGAAGGATACATGTGCTAGCTGCTGGTCCTTGTTTTCAAAGGTCAGTAATAAGTAACTAAGTAAGTAGCAAAACCTTCCAATTGTCTGCATCTATTTTTCATTACTAGGACCTTACCCGTTGTGAATATATGAACACCAAATGATCTACAGTGTGTTAATGTGATTTAGCCTAATATCAATACCAATAATGTAAGTATTTTGATCATGGGAAAAGGGGAAGCAGTCATAGCAAAGCAAGGTACACTTTAATGCAACATATTTTTGTAGCATTAAAGTAGGTGTTTGTGTGAACATCATGAAACCACTGGTTTAGAAAGTGGAGGGTGTTGAGTCTGTCACACACACACACACACACACACACACACACTCACACACACACACTCTCTCTCTCTCTCTTTCTCTCAGTGTCGCACGATCCCCCCACACAAACACACAACTTGGCGTGTGCCCCCCCCCCCCGCACGCACGCGACCAAAATGACTAATAATCTACATTCTGTAGTCGTGTAGACTTGGGCTAATTCAGATGTTTTACACTGTCAAAGAGTTATCTGGTTAAGCAAATTTCCATCATGTAGCCTGAGGACCTCCTGGAATCCTCTCAGGGACCACGCGGATCACTGGTTGAGAACCACTGTTTTAAGGCATTATGCACGTCTCTACTATTCAGCGATTCGTTGTAGTCGTTGCGCTCGCGTCTCACTCGTGTCCCCGCAATGATATTCCATGTTGGGGCGGTGTGACGTCCGGTGACAGAGCTCTTTCCCCGGCCACAGAGCAGAGAGAGAGACGGGGGAATGAGTGGACTTTCCCCCGGCCACAGAGCTCTTTCTCCCGGCCACAGAGCAAAGAGAGAGACGGGGGAATGAGTGGACTTTCCCCCGGCGACAGAGCTCTTTCCCCCGGCCACAGAGCTCTTTCCCCCGGCGCGAGGCAATGCGATGTGAGTTACAGTACATCTGGTTAACCAACTTTCCATCATTTAGCCTGGGGACCACTTGGAATGCTCTCAGGGACGACTGGTGGTCCCTAGATCACTGGTTGAAAACCACGGTGTTAGTGTAGAGTCGACACGTGCGCGCGCACACACACACACACACACACACACACACACACACACACACACACACACACACACACACACACACACACACACACACACACACACACACACACACACACACACGCATAGAAAAAAAGAAACGATGATGGCCATGATGGCGAAATGCCTGTATATGTCTATGGAGTTGTCGCAACTCTGTCTACTGTCTGTAACACTCTGGCCGTTCAAGGGCATGCAGAGTCAACGTTGCGACATCAGTGGCATGTAGTGTCATACGTGCGACATTGGGGGGTCAGAAACTGAGCGCTCGAGCGCTGTTCGTGCAGCCTGAATAGGGACAGACGCGTAGTCGAACATACATTATTATTAGACAACACAACACGTGTGTGATAAGGCATTGTTCGAAAAAGAGTGAAATACGATCGTGTTTGCACTTTGCAGTGGGTAGTGTTGGAATATGGACATTGGGCAGCAGCGGCAGAGGCTGGATGTTTCTAAGTGGATGATGGTAGCTTTGGCTGCTAGCAGGGTGACTGCTAGTAGGCTAAAGCAGCCGACACGCGGCGAGTCGAGGTTATGTTTTATTTTCTTCATTGACGGAGCAGCAGAGCAGGCAATGCAAGGCGTTGAGCGAGGGTCGGCGATTCGTTGTAGTCATTGTGCTCGCGTCTCACTCGTGTCCATTGCGCTAGCGTCTCACTCGTCTCCATGCGCAATGATAATTCCATGTTGGTCCATGTTGGGTCGGTGTGACGTGTGTGATAGGGGGCGGGTCGCTTCCCGCATATAAAGCTAATGGGATGCACAAATAAATTCATTATAAATCAACGGTGTGTTAATTTGGCAAAAGGGCTCCGTCAGTCTCTTCATGACATTATGGTGAACGGCTGTGTGAAAACTTACAGCGATTGGTGGGGCCACCGCGGAGTAATTTGTGTTTCAGACATTCATTCGGACAGACATTTCCCTGTTTTTAGTATGGATAAGTGCATTATTCTTAAACACTATAACAGCAAGTAACACCATCACCACTATTTCAAAGCTCAGGGGCCTTGAAATGGATTTTCAATAATGGAACAATCACATTTTTGATGTGTAGATCTTGTTGAGCTGCTCATTTTGAAAGTAGCTCTCAAGTCAAAAATGTCTGGGCACTGGGCAGCCCTGATTTAAAAGGAATCCTCTCTCATACGTATGCCAGTGATCACCCTTCACTGTGTCAACGTTGGCACCGATGCCTACCCATGCACTACAGTACGGCATGTTCCAAAATAAAGGCCATATTGACATGGAGGTGCTCTTAGAGCAACACTAGAACCAGGCATGGTGCCACCTCGTTGTCCATAGCCTACGTGCTGGAGATAGTACGACGAGAGTTCGTTCACAACAATTTGGGATTGAAAAACAACTCCTTTATCTGATCCATGTGTGCTTCGTACTTTGAGCTTGTCCAAGCATTACATACTGGCAAATACAGTAAAAGCAAAACACCAAAGCACAACACCACCTGGTCAAGGGAAATATAAATAAACTTTGCATGGGGCGTTTTTTTGTAACTGACCTCTGAAACTAGTTTTCTGAAAGATTTGACGGGTATTTCTCAGTCTCAGGCTAAGCAGGCGAAAACAGGAAAAACAAACACCTGGGAGCTCCAAGGACCTTTTATTAAACATTAATTTGATTATGTTTTCTTTTGCCCCCATGTGCCTACCTTCTACAAAGATTGAGAAATGTATATTTAACTATATTAAAACACAAAATGATGTCCACATTTTTCCTGCACCAGAAGTACTTCCAATTCATATGCCTGTAGTGCATCCCAGTATGGGGAAAGCTCCGTCCTCATAGACTACACATTGAAACGACACTGTAGCTACGCAGCCTGAAGCTCCCTGCAATGTGACGCTGTGTGTACAGTAGGGATGGGACGATTCACTAACCTCACATCACGATACAATATTGATAATTAGGGTCCTGAATCGATTTATATTGTGATTCTTAGTTATGCAGCGATTCGATTTGATATATCGATATATCACATTTTTCCCCACTAAGTAATGACTGTACTTTTATTATACTAGAACAAGGAGGATTCCACCCATTTTCAAGATTTTTTCTGAGAGCGTACAAATGGAACCAAATGGACCATTTGGTTCCATTTGTACACCCTCAGAAAAAAGTCCCAAAAGCAAAATCATTAACAAATGCAACAAAAAACCCAACTTGTTTTGTCATCGTCAAGTAAAATACAGTACAGTAAAATGTTGAAAATGGGCATAATTCTGGATTCTGAATATGGACCATGACGATTTCAGTCAACTAGAACATTTTAAAACAATTTTAAACAATATAATACAAAAGTTAATGAATAGGTCTACATAATAATAATAATAATAAGGGTAATAATAATAATAATAATAATAATAATAATAATAATAATAAAAACGATTTTGAACCTGGCGATTCGATATTGATATCATGCATGAAGAATCGCAATATTTTGGCATATCGTTTTTTTTTTTTTGCCCAGCCCTAGTGTACAGTACATGTGAATTTCCCACAGGCCTGAGCCGGCTTTAGCCTCAGGTTGCCATAATAGTTGCATCACAGCGGTCAAAATGAATCGTTTTATTAACTCCTTAGACCCCACGGATAACAAAATGAGTTGTAAACAAGGTTGTTTACCTGTGCCAAGGCCAATGAGACCAATGCTTACTCCATTGATTAATCCAATGGGATTGTTCTGTCGTAAATAATGGTCAAAATATGGGGCTGCCCACGCGTGGTATTTAGGTCCGTATCCGAGCATATTGGGGCAATCGGCAGCCAGATTGAAGCTGATTTACTTCTTTATGATGACTCTTGGCATTTTAGTGTCAAAGCAGTCCCTAGTAGTGATGCGTGGGATGCATTTTTTCATAACCCGCCCCACTCTGACCCGCCATGGGTGCCAGGCAGCCCGTGCACAGCAACCCAGCCCACAAAAACAAAAACTAGCCTAGTTACAGTTAAACACAAGGAAATTACCCAACATGCACTCTCCCCTGCGGTCCAAATTAGCTGGTTATCAAGGTAAAATGAGCATTGGAATGATGATTGTGTATTTGAGAGAGAGAGTGCGAGAGAGACAGACAGTGAGCGAGCGAGGTAAAAACATTAACCCGGCGTCCATCTAACCAGTGGGACAACTCACGGGACAACTCGTCCCTACACTGTGTGTGAGAAGCAAATGGCCTGGAAAATGTATGACTGCTGTTTGATTGATTAATCTAAAAAAAATCACAATCAATTAATGCATATAAATGGCACTCTGGACCAAAGGGGGGCGCTACAGGCTGGCAAAATGCCACCTAAGGAGTCAATGCAGTAGAACGTGGTTAAATGTTGTAGCATATCCCAGCGCATGGGGAAACATTGTCCAATTAGGACTGTGGGATCTGTTTCACAGTTTCTATGCTATTAAGTTCCCATGTACAGATGTAAATGACTATGGGTTGAATTATCTCGCTAACAAATTTAACTCACAAACAAACGTGGAAATAGCTGAAGACGAAGAAACAGATGTGGTGGTGGATTTACAGACTAGTAAATACTTTTTCGAGAAGGAATTACTTTTTTTTGGTGTAGCCTTCAGGCCAGACACTGGCAGCCATGGTAAGTATATACAGTACATGGTGATGGAATGTGACCCAGAGATGGTTGTCAGTCACTGGTCGTTTAGCCTCTATCTGGTTGTTCTTGTTGTTGTTTGGGAGGGATTGTGGCTGTGTGTGTGTGTGTGTGTGTGTGTGTGTGTGTGTGTGTAACGCTGGTAACGCTGCATCACTGTTGCAGCGTTACCTGGTTGTGTGTGTGTGTGTGTGTGTGTGTGTGTGTGTGTGTGTGTGTGTGTGTGTGTGTGTGTGTGTGTGTGTGTGTGTGTGTGTGTGTGTGTGTGTGTGTGTGTGTGTGTGTGTGTGTGTCGGGAGGGAGGGAGGGAGGGAGGGAGGGACCGCTTGTCTTCTGTAGGTCTGGTTCATTTCGTCTTGGGAAAGCATGTTGTCATTCACGTGATTCACGTGGCTAATGTGCTAGCCCAGTTGCTAACCAAACAAACACAACACAGCGTTACTAGCATGTGAACAAAAACAGTAAAACATGTCGGATGATGTTTATAAACCTGGCACTTCTTTAACTAAACTATTTACTATAGGTCGATTTAATATCCAGATTGATGCACTGCGTTTCACCGCAGTGGGGGGGCGCCATGTTTGGTGTTTGACACTGTTGGATGTCAGGGCTGTCGGCCAATGAGCTGCTGTAGTCGGATTTAATTTAAAACGACGGCCCCATAGACATCGTCACCAGACCTGAATTCCCAGGGAAAATAATTGGTTATTCACAGCCGAAACCAGGCAACACATTTGGTATTGTGGACTGAAAATCCATTGTGTTTACTAAAGAGTTTGAGAGACAGCCTGGGCAAAACACTCCAGCAATGACTCCTATCAGTCAGAACATTCTGTATCCAACCAGTTTCCCTGCCAGGGCACTGATGGGGAACGGAACCCAGGCAGAATACACTCATTCACACAGTGTTGACAATGTTTGCTTATTATTAACCGTTGACTTTTTAGGAATTTTAGGAACAACATTATCAGCCAAAAACACATTATTTCATATAACTCCACCAGATTGTGCAAATTGTTACACATAATCCCTAAAGTCTGGTGCTCAAGACAGATCTGTCCCGTATTTCATATTTCATCCTATTGTCTATAATTGGCTTTCAAAGTGTGCAGGATTGGCTCGTTTTGAACAAAAAAGCATTCATATGCAGCTTGCATTTTACGGGAAATCTTTCATGCACTTTCCTACTAAGCAGACAAATATAACTGCACCCTTTTCACATTGGCCTGTTATAGTTCCACCAACAGGTGGATTTTTGCAAAGCACATTTTTTTGGGGGGGGGATTAAGCCTCAAACCCTCAAATTGCCATCAAAGGCACAAGAAAGATGGAACCCATAATGGCTTCATAATGTTTAAACCAGTGTTTTCACACATTTATTCATGTCAAGAGAACCCGTCACAGGATATGTTAAATCCTTCATACAGATATCTGACCGTGTGTCTATTATTTCCTGTGTCGGGGTGCCTGTAAACACCCATTAGCTCCACATATATGGAACATTGGCAGGGGCCCTGTGTCCAGGAAGAGGCCTCTTGTGGCTTTTCCGGACATCCATGTGTCCAAACGACCGCATATGAGAGAGAGAGAGTGCGTCTGAGACTCACTATGTGGAGGCGCAAAGGACCATGTTTATATTAATACCTTCGTTGCCGGTATCAATAATAAGTAGTGGGCACTGCCAATGTTTACAGTCCAGCTGCCTTTGAAGTGCCAAAGCGTCGTAAAATTCTACCTCTCGCTCATGTTGAAAATCCGGCTGTGACAATAGTCCCACGGTCTGCTCTTGCGCACGACACGTTCTAGGGTACCGACTCACAAACAAAGATCAAAGCGAGCTAAGATCCGTGCTCCCCTTGTTGAAACGACATGAAACGCCGCAGTGAGCTCATTGGAAACTGTCATGGCGTTTAGACATGCATCTGTTTAGGTCATTTATAAGAGGAGGAAATTGAGGACAAAGAAGCAACATCAAAACACATCTGTGTCCTCCATCTCTCTCTCTCTTGTCATTGTCTGAGCGCTCCTCCTCCTCCTCGTACTCCGGCTCCAGTCGGCTCTGTGTTCCCGACTGAGAGCCTCCCACCACCACTAGTGCATCACTGAAACCATGCGTCTATTGTCATAGCACCTGTTTCATGTCTCTGTGTCCCTTTGTTGTGCCCATGCTTGTCTATGGAGATCTCGCCTGCGTCTGTCTTTCTGCCTGAGTGCTGCAAACTGACTGTGTAAAGTGGGAACGGTTAAGTAATCAATTGGCAGGTGTGGGTTTTCCCTGGCAATCAATTGGCTTACATTAGTGTAGATAGGAGACAACAAGCACTCAATTCCCCATTGACAAGTAATGGAGAATTTGCATCATGTGTGAAAGAGCAAATTGAGCAAATTTTTGTCAAACATTATATTCCCTTTGAACATAGAATACATGTCATATGTGACCAGAGCAAATAGAAGTGATAAGAGCTCCCCTCACTTCACATGGGTGTGACATTTGTTTCTCCAAATTCCCGCAACCAGCATTTTCCCCTTTTTTAAATAGTTGGGTTTGTTTAGGCTTTTGCGTCTTTATTGATAGTTACACTGTGAAAACGGACAGAAAAGTGGGACAGAGAAAAGGGGAGATACATGCAGCAAAGGTCATGATGAACAGCACTCGAACACACGGCACGCTCCCAGGCGAGAGCCTTTGTTATGTGGCATGTGTTTGGACCATTAGGCCAGCAGGCAGCAGGGCACCCCAATACTGTATTCTGTTTGAGTGGGCTGAGCTCATACAGTGAAAACAGACAGAAAAGTGGGACAGAGAGAAGGGGAGAGACATGCAGCCGAGGTCATCATGAACGGGACTCGAGCACACGACACGCTGTCAGGCGAGAGCCTTTTATGTGGCGTGTACCTGGACCATTAGGCCAGCAGGGTGCCCCAATACCGAGCTCATGTCCACACCGCCTCCATACATTATGGTTTCCTGTTCTAGACACTACTGTATACGTCACAGTTCCTGGAAAGCTGAGCTTCTTGGAATTATTTCTGGACAGCTTCCAACGACGTACAGTACATAATACAGCTGCTGGAAGAGCACACTTGATTCCTTCTAAATGCGTTGTGTACGTTGTGATCTAGCGCTCTAGATCTCTAGACGGAGATTTTTAAAACTATATATTTTTGGAATTCTTATAGCGTAACAAATCAGAAAATGTTTGATGCCATTTTTTTTTTCGAGGTTGTTTCTTACTGAGACGTGGATGGGTGAATGTTTTGCAGTACAAATGCAAAATACCCAGAGTTACCTAGAGTAACCCCCTTTTTAAATGTATGTATTTGGCCTGTTATGAAAGGTTGGCCAGAATTAATATCTATGACCCAGTAGGAATACAACGGTTTTGCATGCCATGATACATTTGATACATTTTTGTACTCCTGCCCCCCCTCACACCCTCATAAGAAATGAACAAATCAATGTTAAACTTTCTCAATTCATTTGCTTTATCATTTTACTATGCTGCAATCATAGTACAAATTAAAAAGTAAATGAATGCTTGGCTGAGCTATAAAAAGAATCCCTGCCTGATATAGGGCATTAACCAAACATGTATTTTGGTAGTCGAATCGAATACCTTGGTAGTCGACTAATTTTCGACTAGTCTATAGTGATATACAGGTACAGTTGTATATTTGTTTTTCATCCACTAAAAACTTGCAATTCTGGGCTTCTTATTGAAACAGTGCACACTACTGTAACCCAGTTACAGTATGACATGAAAAATAAGCAATCAACCAACAATCAGTCCCAACACCATTATGTCTGCTGTAGAAAAATTAAAAATATATATTAAAAATAATTATTAGCGAATAACGAATAGTGAATTAATAGTCGAATAGTGGTTTGCTAGTCGAATAATCGAATAGTCGAATATTTAGTTAATGCCCTAGCCTGATATGACAAATATGCCTGAAAACATTATTCTTTTAGTAAAATATGAATAAAATAAAATAAAAGCACCTTGATACTATTTCACTCAATGGGGACTGTTCCTGGTGCAAGTTGATGTCCATGATGCTTGGTTGAGTTTTGATTGATTGATTGATTGATTTTTCTTTAAAAGCTTGGAGATTTATAGTACCTTTCAAACACAGCTCGATATGATGCCGATAACTGTGACAGCACATTTCTACTCGTTTACAATAGTGGCTGCAATGTTCCTTTCATCAAGAGAGGTTGATGCCATGTGTACCAGTTAAGATAACCAACGACTACCTATTCCTTCAGAGCAGTGCCTGTTGTTTGTTGTCGTTGTTCAGGGGCGGATTGGCCATCTGGAGTACAGGGAGTTTTCCCGGTGGCCTGCGCCACCTAGTGGCCTGGACATTTTTTTTTTTTTTCAGGGAAGGCCAGGGCGCCAGGCCCAGGCCAGGCAAACTAGTGTTTCTATATCCTTCAAAAAAGAAAAGGTGTCCTTCACCTTTTACATCTTTTACATTCTCTGGTTGTGTAGACTAAGTTGGGCTAATTCACATGAATATTTTAACTCTTGAGGGTGTAAAAATGAAACCAAATGGACCCGCAAGGGTCCATTTGGTTTCATTTTTACACTCTCAAAGAGTTACATCTGGTTAACCAGTGGCCTGGCAAAGGCAAAATTGTCCCGGTGGGAAAACATGTGCCAATCCGCCCCTGTCGTTGTTTGAGGTGGATCTTCCGACAGGATGTTATCTTGAATATTCTTGGCATTTAGTCGAAGGCCAACCTTGGCACACCCGGACTCCATTCTGTTCAGAGCTCTGCTTGTCCTACCATATGCAGATCTGTGCATCACATACAGCATTTTTGATGTGGATGAGGCCCAGGGACGGATAGAACATTTCCCAATTGGGGGGGGCAAGATAAAATGGTATGAAGTCGCTCCCATACCATTTTCGGTTACAGGACTTTTATTAGGCATGTAAAACATCAATAATAACATCAGTTGTTGAAGTTGCAACCGACACGCAGCATGCATATAAAGCTAAAGGTCTGACTTAGAGAGTTTTCTGTTTTCAATGATGAAATGCTGTTGATTGATTTAGTGGTGCCACAACTGTAGCAGTAGTAGACTTTCAAATTATTTTAAAAATAAACATTTTAATTTGAAATGCCTTGGGTTGTTTTGGATGCCATCATGTTTGGTGGGGCAGACTGGGCATATTCATCCATATTCATATTTGTATATTTCTTGATATCTTGAATCTGTAAAGTTTGATTCTCAAGAAGTGTGAGAACTTTTTTTTTTTTTTTTTTCTGAAAGGGGAGTTCCACAACCATTTGGTTCCACAACCAGTGGACCCTAATGGGTCCATTTGTTCCATTTGTACGCTCTGAGAAAAAAGGTCCTAAAGGAAAAATAATTAACATGGTGGAACACAACCTGATGATGTCATCAAGTTGTGTTTCACTATGTTAATGATTTTTTCAGACCACCAGGACTTTTGTAGGAAAAACAGAATGAGGGCAACTTTTTTTTTATCATGTCCACACAACACCTCTAAGGTATATTAATGACATGGTAAATTCCCCTTTAAATATGTATTGGACATTTAATATCAGAATAACGCTGTAAGATCAGATATGGTTCTCTCTTGAAAAACCGAACATGCCTTTTCTGTTGCATAAGGAGCTAGAGGGGACAGTTAGAGTTAATGGTGCAATGATTATACTACAGGGGATACAGAGCTATTTAACATTTCTGCTGTTGGAAACACTAACTTCACAATTAATAGAGAGCTGTACAGCGAAACAGAGGGCATGAATCCTCTAAGAAATGAATACATCATGGTGACACACAGGGCCGGATCTAGATGTGCATCCTGCCCACACAATGAAACGTAATATCAGTGGTTTTCATCAGTGGTCCGGCGACCACCAGTGGTTGAGAGAGGTCCAGGTGGTCCCCAGCTAAATGGTGCAAAGTTGGTTAACCAGATGTAACTCACTCTCAAGAGATATTCATCATGTGAATTAGCCCAAGTCTACACAACTAGAGAATGTAGAAGATTAACGGTCATTTTGATTTGTATGTTTGACTGTTTTGTTTCCCAAATTCAGTCAGGAATTGTGGACAAAATCAAAATAAATCTTTAGTTTTGGGGTCTGTGCGGCTAAAATGTCCTCAAATGGTGGTCTGTGGCTCAAATGCCAAATAAATAGTGGTCCCCTGGTGTCAAACACATTGAAAACCACTGCTTCATATGAAAAACGTTCTTCCAGCCCACCCTAGCAGGGCTGGCTAAATCCGGCCCTGGTGACTCATGGGTCATGGAATGAGTTTACAGGCTGTCCTCTGTAAGCAGTGGAGTTTCACCATAGCACATCAGATAGAAGGGTTTGCATCATGGCAGGGTCGGGAAAGCTACTTAAAACAAAAGAAAAAGTAATCCTCTACAGTTACACATTACTAAATTACTAAAATTTGTAGTTTGTAACGTAACCAGGGTTACACATTTCAATCACATCACTCTAAAAGTAAAGATTTGCACTGTGCAAATGTGTTTTTCCCATTTTCCCCAAAAAATAGTTGATCTGGCACACTGTGGTTACTGTTTTTTTATCCGTTATTTCCCAACCAGGACCATTGGTTATGTGCTTGCTGATGCTTGTTGGTGCGAATTTAAAGGGGAATTCCATCCATTTTCAATATTTTTACCATGTCACTCATTAATATACTTTATAGATGTAAGATGCGTGGAAATAATAAAAAAAAATGTCCTCCCATCCATCCTGTGGGAGGGAGAACTAGAGGTGTGAAGAAAAGCATTAACATGGTGAAACACAAGTTGTGTTTCATGTTTGCTTTTTAGTTTTTATTTTTTATCTACCATGTTTTCTTTTTAGATCTACATTTCTAGGAAACACAAATTGAGCTTTTTTATTTCCATGCAACAGTAGATTAATGACAGAAAAATGTTGACAAGGGGTGAAATTCCCCTTTAACCCCCCCCCCCCCCCTTTAAGTAATCAATTACGCATAAAGTTATAAGTTATATTGTGTGTGGAAAGTGAACACAGTTCGTAAGTTGCAATAACAACAACCTGTGTCCTATAACTTAAAACTTTTAACCATGATAGTTCCATCAAAAACAACCAATCTTTTTTTCCCTGGTGGCTGATTTTCTCCTCCTAATACGTAATGGGGCTGTGGAATTTCATTTACAGCTTTCATATTTTTTAAAATATTGTTTTGGAAAATGTATAATAAAACGGTACAACTGAATGAAAACAGTAAATGAAAAAGCACAGCTTTTATTAGGAGTATATTAGTTACCAAAAAAGAGTTATAATGGGTTTGCATAGGAAGGGCGCTGGGCAGCTAAAATTAATATCAAATAGTATCTAAATACTGAATCAAGTAATGTAAAAACTGTCTGTGGTGTTCGCATGAGCCTGAGTAGATGATATAATGACCAGGTTTTTTAACTGAAATATCCCTTTAACCTCCATGAAACTATGCTTATAAACCTCTACCCTTAAACCTAATCTCGGTAAATTCATGCTAAACCCAACCTGGATGCTCAAATATGGAGCACAAGCGTGTCCACGGTGTTGCTGCTCCATGGAGACACCAAGTCAGCCATGTCCATGCCCAAATACGGAGTCTGGCAGTTTGGCATGGTCAAATATAGAGCATGTGGTGCATGCACACACAGACAGGCCCTGCTTTCATAGTAAGGGCTCACTGCCTTCGCAACAAGAGTAAGAGTAGCAATAACTATAATTAAAGGTAGGGTAAGTGATTTGAAATTCATCGTGTAGTACCAGCCTGGTGCACTAGGGGCGCCCAAGAGTAGCTACACTATGTGAACCTGGTGCTCGATCCTGATTGGAGGAGAATTCACCCTCCACCTGGGGAACATTTTTTATATTTATATTTTTATTAGCTCCTCTGCTAACATAGGGGAGGGGGAAACTCCATATATGGTCTGCACACCTTATAATAGAGCATTTTAACAGAAAACATTTTTTTTGGGGGGGGGTGATATCTGACAAAAGTGAAATCACTTCCCCTACCTTTAAGGTACATGAATGCTTTTATGAATCATTTTTCACAGAAATGTAGGTCCTGTATATTTATACAAGATCCAGGAGGTGAATTAAAGATGAAATGTCATGATTTTTTTTAAACTTAAATCATGATCATCAGGTATTATTATATGAAGAGAAAGAATTTTCTCAAAAAGGTGAACAGTATGTTAAAATGTTGTTTTTTATGTGGACCCCCCCATGAGTTCATTAATTGCACATAAAAAACAGAGCAAGGGTTCTAATGAAGTACCATCACCTCTTAAACATGTACATAATTGGAAAAACATATAGAAACCAAGAAGTGTCAACACTGTTGACACTTCTTGGTAACAATTTTTGTTACTATTGCGTTAAAATGAACAGTGAACACAAAAAAATCTTTGGAATGCAAGGAAAGATGTACAGTACAAGTGTGTGTGTATGGAGATGCTCAAATACGGAGTCTGCTAGCTTGCAGAGTTCTGGGTTCAGACGTGTCCCAAATACGGGGACGTCTCGGCCTGGCCTTTCATCTCACTGTGTTCGGGATTTTCATCTTCTGTCCAGGAGAGCCTCGAAGTCCGGCGTGCAAACCAGCTTGTGTCCGACGTGTCCCAACACGGTCAGGTCCACCTTTCCCCCGTCCGTCCCGATGGACACCAGGTCCTGGAGGAAGGCGCACGGCGCGCCCAGCGCCACGTCGAGCACGACGCCCCCCTGCAGCACCAGCTGAACGCGTCCGGACCTCCGCACCACCATCTTCCCCAGCCAACCCTCCCTCAGGTCGCGCAGTTTGCAGCCGCCGCCACCATGTTGTTGCTTCTGCTGTCGTGCCTCTTTGGCTGCAGGGGGCGGTGGGGGGCCGGGCAAGGAGTCGGGGAGCTGCACGAAGAGCGCCTCCTCCCCGGCGCCCGTCCTCCATCTGCGCAGGAGGTCAGGGAGGAGGTCGGACTCAGGGAGAGGGGGAGGCTCCTCCCGTTCAGCTCTGATCGCGGGTCCCTGCCTCCCTCCCCATGCGTCCCGCTCGACCTTCTCGGGTTCAGCGGTGCGCCGTCCCTGCTCGAATGCCCATCCCGAGACGGCGAGGGGGAGCTGGACGGGACAGCTTCTCTCTGCATCGCTCCTCAGAGAAGGGTCGTCAAAAACGTTGTCATCGTCGTGTGGGATCTCCTCGATCTCCATTTTGGTGACGGGCGGCGGGTGCGGCACGGCGCTCTTACGGGCGACCCTCCTCTTCGGCGTCGTCATCTCCGACGGACGCTCTTCGAAGATGGAGCGGGTCTGGACGAGCTCCGGTCGACGACCCTGGTTGTCTTTGGGTTTTTTTCGGGTGACCAGGTTTGGGGTCTTCTTCACCGCTCCCAAGGTGAGGTCTCTGGTTCTCATGGCGGGGAGGCGATGTAGAGACGTCGGTGTCGGTCTTCTGCAGCCCGGTGCGGATGCACACAGACCACTGGAGTCATTGGAGCCCATTGGTTCGGCCATCCTCAAACTGCCTCCTCAAAACATCATCAGAAAAAAATGGATGTACCTCAAAAGTTGTCGGAATGTCCCTCACCCAGATTGATGTCGATATATGACGTCTCCGAGAATGGATTCCAACACTGTTCCGTCTTCATTTATGTAGCTTGGTCATCTGTGCCCAAATTTGGACAGATTTGTTCCCACTTCAACTACACCCAAATATGGCATGGTGCTGTGTCATGCTGACTGTGACAGGCAGCGTGACATCAGACTCATGTCGTTGTGACATCAGGCGCTAACTTACTACCGCTAAACCAAACTGTGAGGATCAATAATCATTAGACATAGGCCTACTTGATTTCCCACGTGGGAGAATGAACGTCCCCATCTATAGAAGTTGGGGACGTATACAATTTAAGGTATAAAATATGTGAAATTAGATATAAAGTCCCTGTAAAAACTGAAATAACAAAAGACCATTATGGCTTTTCGGGAATTTTGCGATGTCTAATGAGATCATTATGTAGGCATATTAGGGTGTAGCTTTGTGTAATAATTAACATATCATTTCTAATTATGCCTTATTTGTCCTTATTAGTCCTAATAGTTGTACCGTAAATTGTGCTGGGACCCTTAAACGGTGAGGATCAATATACAAAGATAAAATGATAAGTGGTGTAAAAGTGGAGAGTGGTGTCATTAATTGGGCACTACATACAGCACTAGAGAGTGACACGTCGTGTCACACGAGAGTGACACGAGTGTTGATTTTAGCCATGTGTGCAACATGACGACTGTTTTACAGCATTATACAGTGACTACTGAAGTCTCTGTTCTATGTACTGTATGTCCGGTTTGGTTTCAAATATCATATTGGAAAATCTCAGCATGGCATCCCTAGCGGAGTGTACAGTAAGGTATTGGATATTGGAAGGAAGTATTACGATTTGATGCCCAGATTTGAGGGTTTGTGTGAAACACAAAGTACCGTTCTTTAGAGTTCTCATTCTCAACGGGCCTGAAAATGGAGGCCCAGTCCTAACTGGGCCCTAACTGATCAGGCCCAAAGCCCGGAATGGATGGATCCTTTCATGCAATCCGCATATTGTATATGAGAATATTATATAAGAATATACAGTATATAAGATCCATAGTATTTTTGGTAAAGTGAAACGTACCGAATATAAAACATATAATTTTGTTATTTATGAGAATCATATCATGACACACAAAACATATTTAAGAACCATAGTATTTTTTGTAAAGTAAAATGTATATCATTTTGTAATTTAAAATTATATATAGATAAAAGAATATAAAGAATTATGCAAAACAGATATAAGATCCATATTATTTTTTTGTAAAATGGTATTTATTTTTTATGAAAG
The DNA here is from genome assembly GCA_039105355.1 of Benthosema pterotum. Taxonomy (NCBI): domain Eukaryota; kingdom Metazoa; phylum Chordata; class Actinopteri; order Myctophiformes; family Myctophidae; genus Benthosema; species Benthosema pterotum. Next base: position 55,709,812 of record CM076969.1, on the reverse strand, counting down.
GTGCCACTTTCAAGAGTTCGCACATCATTTATACAAAATTTTCCATATGGGTGATGATTCGATTGTCTGAGCATGGAATGCGGTAGATGACAAGCGGGACCCTCACTTCACACAAGCGAAGCGTGTGTGCCGCTTGCCTCTACAATTGACTCTTGAAAGTACTTCATATCTTTCATCTTTCTTTTGAGCTCATGCCTGGTAGTTTGCTACAGTAATACAGTACACTCAGCTATATGGCTCTATATCAGGGGTTTTCAACAGGTGGTCCGGGGACCACCAGTGGTCCCTGAGAGGGTTCCAGGTGGTCCCCAGCTAAGTTGGTTAACCAGATGTAACTCTCGAGAACGTAAAAATGAAACCAAATGGACCCTTGCGGGTCCATTTGGTTTCATTTTTACACTCTCAAGAGTTAAAATATTCATCATCTGAATTAGCCCAAGTCTACACAACTAGAAGATGGACAAAAGCAAAAGAAATCTTTAGTTTTGGGGTCTGTAGGGCTAAAATGTTCTCAAACGGTGGTCCGTGGCTCAAATTCTGAATAAATGGCGGGCCCTGGGATGAAAAAGGTTGAAAACCCCTGCTCTATATAAAAGCCTAGTAGTTCTGCATACATAGCACCCTCTAGTGGCACGACTGAGAGATTGAGAGCCTGTGTGCATTTTCTGCACATCTCCATCTCCAAATAATCCAAGCTGCTCTGTTTTGAACACACTGCAGCTTTTCTGTCTTGCTTGCCTCTGACCAGATTGGGGCTCAGCAACCTTTAAAGGACTTTTTTTTTCTTAAGCAAGGTTCATGTTTTAGGTTGTGATCCGAGAAAGTGAAAGATTAATTTACATACACTTGCTTTCTTTAGTTTTAGAGATTTTAGCTATGGGGGTTGGCATTCGAATTCACTCGAAATTTTAAAGTGATTACTCTTTTATTATCTACTATAGTCCTAATAAACCCCAGGAAATTACATCTGGCCACAAATAATGTAGTGAATGTGACAAACTGCCATATTGAGTCTCTGGGTCAGGTATGTAGCCTACAAATAGAGTGTGTAAAGTGCAGTGTGGTGTCTGCCTCCTTCACATTCAGTAGATCACGCCACTTCCGTGGCCAGTTATAATTTCCTGGGGTTTATTAGGACTGTAGTAGATACTAAAAAAGAAATGGCTTTTACATGAAAACAAATATGTATTTGTGGACAATGTTCGAATGCCCTTAAAATCCCTAAAACCACAGAAAGCAAGGAATGTAGAACAACACTCATCTTTTAATTCTTCTAATAACAGCCTAAAACATGAACCTTGGTTGGAAAACAAAAACAAAGTTGTCCTTTAAGTAAATATGAGTCATGCTGTCATATGGTCGATACTTGGTTGGAGTTATTGAGTTTAATAAAAGCGAGAAACAGAACCTGCTGGGCTGTAGAAACACTGTTGAATAGCAGGAGATGAACCAAGCTGATCCCAGAACCCTATAGCGCTTTCATCTCAAAGTGCTATTAAAGCAATCACTGCCAATTCAGTACCAGGGCTCTTGATGACTGCACTTTCATGTTCATGTACACGTTGCCTAGCAAGTAGAACATCCAGACACATTGGTGTGCTCAGCCCAATCCCCAACTGCCTTTGAATTGAAATTTGTGAGTTTTTGTGTTATAGATACATAAAACTACAGTGTCCATTTAGGCTTGAGGCCAATTCTATAAATGTTTTCTAAAATCTAACTTCATTTATTAAGTTAGATTTTAGAAAACATTTATAGCATGTTGTGATATGATCTATTAGAATATTCCACTTAGTTGTAACACAGCTTACTTTAGGTGGCTGATAATATTTAACATGCATATGAGTATAATTTTTTTGCATAGAAATGCAAAAAATCCTATAAAATACAATATCCATTGTAAATGCAACAGTGGAATTGGCCATGTCCACATTTCTATGAATCAACATATACTGTAGTGTACATCAAAACAACTACACTATGTATTGTCTTCACCATTCTGAAGGCAAGGAGAGAGTATTGTGTATGTAGGGGTATAACAATATAGTTACACCCCTGCATACGAAAAATCGATTTTTAACAGATGGATGGATGGATGGGCACATGGATGGGCGCGCGCGCGCGCACACACACACACACACACACACACACACACACACACACACACACACACACACACACACACACACACACACACACACACACACACACACACGTAATGATACATTTTAACAACCCTGTATCACAATACATGATTGGTGATAGGATACGTGGACGATATTGGGTCATTCTGGCGATCCGATCCGATCCGATTCAATGATTTGAAATCGATATAGTAATTACAACGTATTTAAAATACATTGACATTGTCTTCAACTAAGTAATTAAACCACTCCTTTTCTTCTTTCTTGCTAAATTGCTAAATGCAAAATTTGATTAATGCAATAGTTGAAATCGAGTAAATGGTAAATGGCGCATTTATATAGCGCCTTTCACACACACATTCATACTCTGGTGCCGGGTGAAACCATGGGCAAGGCACAACCAGCACATCAGACGCAATTAGGGGTTAAGTGTCTTGCTCAGGGACACATTGGCTGTGTCCGAATGCAAAGGGATGTTCCCTACTCCCTACTCCCCATATGGGGCTCCAGAGTTAGTGAACTATAGTAGTGTGGATTCCGGACGGTATTCCCTATATAGGGAGCACCGATGCTGTCGGTAGAGGGCGCTATAAGCCCACGGCCGCGGCCGGGTTAATGTGCTTTTTATCTGCATTGTTTGAGCTAAAATAAACACATCATCCCGACCATTTAATTCATATGGATATGAAAAATCAACTGCTATAAAGAAACCAGTCAAGTGCAAATTACTGCTGGTGTGTCAGAAAGATAATCGATAGAATTAAGCTGGCCTACTAATTATTGAATGAATGAAGTAACTCTCTTTAAATAACATATGTCTGTTATCATCAATAGGCCTATATTAATATTATATCCATATTAATCAGATACAAAACGAACTACCTTGTCAAGCATTAACCAAACCCTATGCCTGGGTAATAATATTCGTTCTACAATATGACATCCGTTTGTGACATGCAGCATGATGTGATATTATGGTATCCTCATATTCTCGCAAATATATTGTACAGCAACTGATTCATCTTCTAACGTCATGTGCTGGGTCATAATCAGATTACTATTAGGGAGGAAAGAGATGGGGAAACAAACGTTTTAAAAAGTATGTTTGTACGTGTTGTTTTATTTCGCTGGATCAACTTATTCTACCTCATATGAGTTGGAGCGCATCTATGGAGCGTATGCATGCAGAAGCAGCGCACACACACCCAAACGCGCACACGTGTGCTCAAGAGGTGAAGCGCGCAATGCATTTTGGGGTAGATTTACTCCTCCGAGAAAATGTAGTGACCATCCGATGGTCCCTACAATTCCAGGTGCATTGTGGGATATTTCAGTGCACTATATTAGGGTCCAAAAAAGCTCACTGCATATTCGGACACTCAAACAAAATGGCGGAAGGCAAAAGTAGTGCCCTATATAGGGAATAGGGAATGAATTCGGACACAGCCATTGACACTAAATCTGGGGGAGCCCGGGATTGGTAACCTTGCAGTTACCATCCAGTAACCATACCATCCAGTAAGTAAAATAAGCACTTAAAGCACTCTTTCTTTTTTCTTAAAAAAAAAAAAAAAAAAAAAAAAAAAAACTAAAGCACATATAGTATTAATGCAGTCAAATATGTCCAAAGAAAGTTATTCGATACCGAGTATTGCAAAGTGTTACGCTACATAGTCAATATTGCTGTTTTCATTTCGATTTTGTTCTGCTTTGTAAAGCGCCTTGGGTTTCTTGAAAGGCGCTGTATAAATCCAAGTTATTATTATTACTATTATTGATATAGAGAGACAGGTGGACGAATGGAGTGCAAAGCGGCTACTCTCTCTCCCTATCTTTGGCCTGGTGGAGACAATACATAGTGCAGTTGTTTTGATGTATAGGAGTTAAATCGTTGATTCATAAAAATGGAGATGTGGACATGGCCAATTCCACGGTTGCATTTACATTGGATGTTGCATTTTTATGCAAAAGATTATACTCAGATGCATGTTAAATATTATCAGCCACCTAAAGTAAGCATCAATGTCAACTAAGTGGAATATTCTAATAGATGATATCACAACATAATTTATTAAGTTACTTTTTAGAAAGCATTTAAAGAATTGGCCTTGAGCCTAAATGGACACTGTAGTTTTTCTTGATATTCTGTAATACAAAAACTCCCCTCAAAATTCAATTCAAAGGTATTTATTGGCATGAGAAAATTATGTTTGCATTGCCAAAGCAAAAAGCTCAATACTATACAACAGTAGGCCCTACAACAATACAAATATGATCGATACAACAATCACAATGATTTCAGAGTCAGTCATCAATAAATCGATTTCTATGCACCAAGTTAATTTGAAAAACTCTAAGAAAAATGAATACAATTAACCCATTGTGTACTGAACGCGTTTTGGTGTTTTATCTGTTGAAAAATAGCAGATCTACAAGCTCATATCGCGCCACCGAGTGGCGCGATATGAGCTTGTAGTTCTGCTATTTTTGAAAATTTGTGAAAAGCATCAGAAACTAGAATCTGATCAGGACACAATGGGTTAAATAAATAAAAATAAAAACAATGCTAAAACACCTGAAATAATTTAAAAAAAAGCATTGAGAAATGCTGGAATGGAATGGAATCCTGATTTTTAATCAACCTTCCTGTGAACAGGTTGGCCGTGGCTCCTCTTGCTGTCGCCGTGAACGCTGGCTTTACTGCCGTTCTGGAGATGCGTCGGGGGAAGCCTCTCGCCCTTGACGTAGGCGTGGAAGAAGAAGTTGAGGAAGAGGACGCTGAAGGCCACGGCGTAGAGCAGAATGATGTACAGGAAGATGGGATACTGGTAGGGACAGTCATTGAAGAGGACCTGGATAACATGGATGGCCACCACCACAAACTGGACCTGCAGGGTTAAAGGAAGAACGTAGAAATATGTTTTTGTTTGTTTTTTGAGTTGTGCAACCACTGGGTTCCCGCGGGATCTTAAAAAGTCTTAAAAGCATTGAATTTACGAATTTGAAAATAATACCTTAAAAAGACTTAAAAAGTCTTGAATTTTTATATCTAGGTCTTAAATTTTGCGCAGTTTGTAATTTCTACGTGTCACATTGCTCCTCAAAAATTTCATTTGTCAATAACGTAGCCAGAAAACGGCGGCGTGAACTTATCAATCATCAAGTAATTGATTTCTCGGTTTCGCACCGAGAGAACAGAAAACTCTGAGTCAGACCTTTAGCTTTATGCATGCTGCGTGTCTGTTGCAACTTCAACAACTGATGTTATTGATGCTTTACTTGCCTAATAAAAGTTCTGTAACTGAAAATGGTATGGGTGCGGCTTCATCACCCGTGGCGCGAAGCGACACGGGTGATGAAGCCGCACCCATACCATTTTCTCCTGCCCCTCCAATTGGGAAATGTTACATCCGCCCTGGGTATTATGTTTTATATAAATGGACTTAAAAAGGTCTTTAAAAAGACTTAAATTTTACTTTAAGAAACCTGTAGGAACCCTGAACCAGTGTCCTTGGGCAAGACACTCAGACCCAAGCTAGACCCTCGCAATCATCATATGCATGTTCAATGGGAATGGGTGAATGTAATGCACTTTGGATAAATGTACAATTTACACATACAGGGACAGCAGGGGTTGACACTAAGGTCTCCGAGGCACTTGCCCATCGGGCAAGTGCAAGTCAGGTTCTACTTGCCCTCAGGTCATGGACACTTGCCCCCCAAAAATATATTGTAAATTTTGCATTTAAGTTTACTTCCTACTTGGGTGCTTTAAACCAGGGGTTTTCAACAGGTGGTCCAGGGACCACCAGTGGTCCCTGAGAGGGTTCCAGGTGGTCCCCAGCTAAGTTGGTTAACCAGATGTAACTCTTGAGAACGTAAAAATGAAACCAAATGGACCCGCAAGGGTCCAAAAATGAAACCAAATGGACCCGCAAGGGTCCATTTGGTTTCATTTTTACACTCTCAACAGTTAAAATTCATCATCTTAATTAGCCCATAGTGGTCACAGACCCAGTGGTCCCTGACCCCAGCAAAATGATAGTTTGGAACCAAATGAACCTGGGAGAGAGATAGGTAGAGATACTGTATCTAGAAAGCAGGGAAAGACACAGAGGCAGAGTGCAATGACTGCCTTCAAGACAAATTTATCTTGTGTTGTGTTATAGTGCACTATGTTGCACACTTGCCCGATCGGGCAACCAGGTAGTAGTCTTCACTTGCCCCACCATTTTTTTTTACTTGCCCCGGGCAAGCGGGCAAGTGTTAGTGTCAAGCCTGGACAGTATAGTAAATGAAGGGTACAAACCAGTTGGATCTTGGTCAGGTACTTCTTCCACCACAGGTACTTCTGGTAGGCAGGTCCCAGGGCAGCCAAGCCATAGTATGAGTACATGACCACATGGACGCCACAGTTAACAAGACCATGGAAGGTTCCACTGCCTCCAGGGGAAAACTTAACCGCAAACCACCAGGTGAACGGCATGATGGAATGGTGGAAGACGTGGAGGAACGTCACTTGGCTGCTCTTTTTCCGGAGAACAAAGAAGATCTGCATAGAAGAGATGTGGAGGAACAACCTTAGGCTAATGCAGAATGAAATATTTTTGTCCTCTAGAACGTTGAAGGGTTGTTCAACCTTTTTGACACCAGGGACCACCATTTATTCAGCGTTTGAGCCTCGGTCCACCATTTGATGACAATTTCACCCCAAAGACTTAAACCCAGGAATTCTTTTGGTTTTGTCCACAATTCCAGGCTGGATTTTGCAAACAAAACAGTGTAGACTTCTTAATTAAATAGTGCTAATTCAGATGCATATTTTAACTTTTGAGAGTGTAAAAATGAAACCAAATGGATCCGCAAGGGTCCATTTGGTTTCATTTTTACATTCTCAAGAGTTACATCTGGTTAACCAACTTCCCATCATTTAGCCTGGGGACCACCTGGAGCCCTCTTAAGGACCACTGGTGGTCCCCGGACCACCTGTTGAAAACCCCTGCTCTAGAATGTTGAACTGTGGTTCAGGACCTGTTCACATGCCAGTGAGTAATGCAGTACATATACCACTAGACTAGACAGTAGATAGAGTATCATAGTGCTTACCGTGTCCAGCATTTCAATTATCTTTGAGAACCAGTACAGCCAGCAAACTGACGCCATCTGTGAAATGGAACAAAACATTGAAATCAGAAAGAAACTGACTCAAGGGGTGAGTCTAAAAGCCTGGTCTGGAGCGGACGGTAAAGCTATACGTTGCGTTATTGTTTTGTAGTCATCAGGCAAGAATGATTATCCGGAACTTCCTGTTCCCCCTCAAACCCGAAGAATAACAATAAAAGCTCTCTTAGCCTGCAGCTTTTATTGAGAAAAAATAGGTTGAGGGAGAAGGAGTTTCTGGAAGATGGATACTGTAACTACAAAACAATGACTACAATATGACATAGCGATAACATCCGTTCCCTACTAGACTACCGGCCGAGTTTTGTAATTATTATATGGTTCTAAGTTGTTACTTACCCTGAGCGCCAGAGGCAAGTTGGAGTAATCCACGATCTCACAACGGAAGGAGTAGCCGTTTGCCCACCCTGACATGAGAAACTATAGGAAACACAACAGGGATAGAAGAGGTTAACCACATGAACTCTAGCATCCCTGTCTATTATAGACAAACATTCTGTAAAATGACAGATCTACAAGCTCCAACCAGCACTTCCGGAACAATTTGGAGTTCAGTGTCTGGCCCAAGAACACTTGAACATGTGGGCAGTTGGATAGCCGGGATACTAACTGCCACGGGTCATTGGACAAACTGCTCTACCTCCATATAAAAGCATGGACAAAGTTGCTTGTACAGGTATAGAGCTGCGCAGTGACGTCACCGCCCCTGTTCCGGAAGTCTTTTCCCAATTCATTTTTCTCATAGACTTTTCGAACATAATTTATATCAAGACGATTACGCCGCGGACAAAGCCAACTCGAGTCGTGACGAATCATGATGACACACACAAACTTTTGGGACAATAAAATAATTTCTAAGGTGAAAAACGAAACAAAAAGTCTTGTATCATGCCGTTTTCTACTTCTTCCCAATTATATATTATATGACGATATTGTGTTTGTTGTCATGATTTGTCACGACCTGAGTTGGCTTTGGCCGCGGCACAATCGTCTTGATATAAATTATTTTCGAAAAGTCTATGAGAAAAATGAATGGGGAAAAGACTTCCGGAACAGGGGCCGTGACGTCACTGCGCAGCTCTATACTGTATATAGTCATCATGATGAGAACCTACCTCGTAGATCATGTATAAAGACAAGGCTGTGATGCTGAAGTTGTAGAAGACCATGGCGTTCTTGAGGTCAAAGGCCTTGCGGTTCTCCATCAAACGTGGCCCCAGTTTGGTGACAAAGTATATGTAGGACAGGACGATGAAGGTCTGAGGCCACACAGAGGACATGAGGAACCAGTCCTTCACTCTGGGGTCTGTGACGCCATGAAGAAGAAAGGAGAGGAAAACAAGAAGCACATTTTTTCAACTGCATATCGGATGTCATGTTTCCTGATCATGCACACGCACACATACACACACACATCTGCACGCACACACCACTTATTAGACGTTGGGAATCATTTGATAGCGCTTTGTAAATATTTATTGTAAATTGCAACTTACCAGCATTCTTAAACCAGTCATCATGAAGCGTTGTTGAGTCGTTTTGAGCCATTTCTTACCTAAAATGTGAAAAAGACAACATGTTATTTACAGAACATAGTTTATTAACCATGAGTTCAAAGCCTAGAAACAATAAAGTAGTGAGCTTCTGATATACGTATATGTTGAGACATTGTCAACTTCTCTTTCTATATTTGGGTTATGTGTGTGTTTAGGCTATATTTAGAGGAATTAATACAAACAAATTAAAAAACAAATAAACAACAACCAAAGACTTCCTATGCCTGGCCAGTTGACATTTGCAATTAAAATGTGGTTGTTGGTCATCATATAGACCAGGGGTTTTCAACCAGTGGTCCTTGAGAGGGTTCCAGGTGGTCCCCAGCTAAGTTGGTTAACCAGATGTAACTCTTGAGAACGTAAAAATGAAACCAAATGGACCCTTGCGGGTCCATTTGGTTTCATTTTTACACTCTCAAGAGTTAAAATGAATGAATGAATGAATGATGAATGGTCATTTTGGTGGACAAAAGCAAAAGAAATCTTTAGGTTTTGGGTGTCTGTGGGGCTAAACTGTCCTCAAATGGTGGTCCGTGGCTCAAATTCTCAATAAATGGTGGGCCCTGGTATGAAAAAGGTTGAAAACCCCTGATATAGACAATATCAATGCTATCAAATATCAGTCCAGAAGCATAGCTTATGTAAACTGAGGTCAACCTACCGTGCTGTTACCAAACAGAATTCCTCCTCTTCACAGTATTTGCAGTGGATCCACACACACCTGATGCAGTCCTGAAACTGATTCTTACCGCTGTGATGATCTGAATTTATGCATTGGTGACCAGTCCCACACGGTAGGCTAATTACCATATGTATATGAGGGTGAAACCATGAAACCGCCAACCACCACCGCATGAATGACAGCCAAGTAACACAAACATTTAACCCATTGTGTCCTGCCTAGATTTCTAGACAGAGATTCAAAGATTTGCACCTGCACGTTTTCACGATTTTTCAAAAATAGCAGAGATGCAAGCTCATAGCGCGCCACTCGGTGGCGCGCTATGTGCTTGTAGATCTGCTATTTTTCAATAGTTAAAACATAATAATGCTTAGAACACCAAAACGCGTTCAGTACTCTAATGGTTAAACACATTCATTTAATATATTTTCAATTTTAAACAATTTGAAATTGACAGTGGATTTCCAATTATTAAGCACAACGTAATATTGAATAATGTACTATTTTTTTTTACCAGATGACAGGGATCATCATCATCCATTATTTTATTATTGTCAGATGACAGTGTCATTCCACGGAAGGCTTTCATTGTAGTAGTAGTTGGAAACCATTACGAAGTTGCATGAAAAAAAATGTAATGTGTTGAACTTAACATGTTTAATAAAAATGTATAGATTTGCATCTGGGCCACATTGAGACACAATGGATGTACGCTGTTTCTGTAACACACACAAGAACATACCTTGGTAGTATTTATTATACTATTTTATACTAGTGTAGCTTCAGAATAAGGTATGGAAAAACAAAAGAAAAAACAAAACATTATATAGGTATCAAGTCAAGTGTAGTTTAAGTGGAGAAAGCCTCAATATCCTGAGTCCTCAGTTTTGAATCCACTTTTAAATCTATTTTTCTAGATTACAAATAGAATCCCTTGAGGTAAGCCTCATAATACTAACAGCACTACTATAGTATCAGTAGCCAACATCACTTCAACCCTATATATACTGTATATGCATTGGCTATTTAGAAATAGATGCTCTACAAACTCACAATACATTGCGGCGCGTTGTGAGTTTGTACTGCAAGTCTATTATTTGTGAATATGCAAAGAAATCTAAAATGTGTACATTTTGCACATAAAAAATGCCCAAATTGCCCATCACATTTCTCCCCACAAGCGTTTATGTTTGTCTCCTACAATGACATTTGATGGTTTTAAATAATTTCCTGTTATACTTTATTGCAAGCAATGCTACATATGATAGATCTGTTGTATCCATTCTGCCCCTTGACACAGTGATTACTAGGTTAAAGATTTGTCTGTCCTTTGTTGATATTACTGGGTTTGCAGTGTTCCAGTGTATTTTTATTCTTAACATTAACGTTATTGACAAAACCAGGATGTACAATTCATTTGGTTGTGACTGACAAAACAGATGTACAAGCTCACAGTTTGTTGATCACACCCCACCCAATCTCTGTCCACCTCACCCTAGTGGGGTGGATCGACCCCACCAATGTGTCTGCACAAAGTGCACATGAATATGAAAGTGCAGTCATACAGTGGACCTGATACTGAAGTGGCACTGACTACTTTAATAGTGCTTTAAGATGGAAACGGGCTAGAGGGTGTGGTGAGATTAGCCTGGTTCACCTCTTCCCATGGCCAGAATGTTTTCATTTTTATTTAAAATAGGACTCAATCAGGGGCGACTGAAGTGAATGAAGTCGCACCCATACCCCCCCCCCCCCCCCCCCCCCCCCAATGGGAAATGTTACATCCTGGTCGGGGGCGGGGCTAGCCCAGACTGCCCCACCAAACATGATGGCATGCAAACAACCCAAATTATTTCAAATGAAAAAGAAAAAGTGCTTATAATTAAAATGAATTGAAACACTACTACTGCTACTAACTAACTACAGCTGTGTCACCACTAAACCAACAGCATTTCATCATTGAAAACGGTAATTTCTCTGAGACAGACCTTGATCTTGCAACTTCAACAACAACTGATGTGTTATTGCTGCTTACTTGCCTAATAAAAGTCCTGTAACCGAAAATGGTATGGGTGCGACTGAAGTGAATGAAGTCGGACCCATTCCATTTTCTCCTGCCCCCACGACTAGGAAATGTTATATCCGCCCCTGGACTCAATCCAAGTTCCTCTCCCGCTGGGGTCAATGTAGGTCAGCACATTTGTCAAAACCCGAACCCGACATGTACACCCACCACGTTTTTTATGTTAGATATGTTTAGGGTCCCCAGCATGTAGAAACTGCTAGTTGCTAACTTGCATGAGTTGAGCAACTTTCATAACCCTAGAACACTATATGTGATTTTTACCTGGACGATAATATTTTTGCAATTTTCATAATTTTGCTGATGTCTGAGATGGGTGGATCTTTCAGTAGCTTCAGGATGCTCAGTGACATCATAGAATGTGGGTTTGTTTCCCTGCACACACCCCTATATAGTTTTTTCTCGTGGAAGGTTTCGGGTGAATTTTACCTGTGTTTTGTGATAGGGTGAAAAATCCCATTCAGTCACAGTGGACTTTTTTTATACTTTATTTGTTTCTTCACTGGACCAATCTCACAGGTCTGGAATGTCTGGACCAAAGAACCGCCACGATAGTACCACAAGTTGCCATGTTTTGCTGTACTGCGTATTGTAGGGGAAGGAAATTATATTTTTTAAATAGTTTACATCGGGTAAAATATGCTCAGCATGTCAATACTATATGGTTCACTAGTGACACAATTGAACAAAGTGGCATAGGCTAGTGCTTAGAGCTCAGTTATAGGCATTACTGTTTTAATCAAGTTTTAATGTCTTTCCAAAAGCTAGTTGCATTGTTGTTAAGCAGTTTCCCAGCCATAGAATCTGCTCTCAGAGCTTGTTCATGCTTCCCCACAAATTTCACAGCATGCTTATACCTAGCATTGGTCATTTTTTTTTATAATCTAGCTCAGGCCCCTGTCTAGGTTTCCCTAGACAGGGGCCCTATGGGCCGCCTTAGCTTCCTCATGATGGCCCGCAACATTCACATTCCAGCCTGGTTTAACTTTATTACACCTCCTAGGGTGAGAAAGTAAGGGTTTACTCGCGTCTGAGAGTGCACAAACAATTTCATTATGCATAGCACACAGATCATTACAGTGAGAAGTATCATTGCAGTTGACATCTTTGCATATAGGCAGGGATTAAAGTAAAAAAAAATCTTGAGACTGAAAATGATCTTTTGCAAATAAGCACTGAGCTAATTAAATGACCCCTGTGAAATCGTCAGGACTGAAATCAGTACCCAGTACTGAGAACTTTAATCCCTGCATATACTTGCATTTATGGGTACATTAACTTGGCTTAGGAGGGTGTCTGTTCTCCCACAGTACAAAAGTACCTTCTCAGGGGAGAGCTTTGACCTATCAATCTTAGCCACATATTCACTCTTTGTATCAACAGTTCGCTCAGGGAGCCCGCCAGTGTCTATTGTCATAACCAGAGGGAAATGATCAGTAGTGGTGGCTTCATACAGTATAGGCTATTCATAGAACCAAGCGCTGCATGAGCATCTGCAGTACATATTACATGATCAAGCCCACTAGTTGAGCTGTGGGCTTCACTATAATATGAGAAGCTGTTAGCAGCAATAAAAGTGTGACCAAACACCATTAATTAAGGGAAAAAAAGTCTAAATTGTATCATGCTTTATGTAGCTTGAAATATTGTATGGATTTGTTGTGATGCTGAATCCATTGCAAGTATTAGTTTTGCCCAGAAAACTCCTTGGGGTAGGCCTAAAAACATTCATACCCATCAGCACAATGTGCCTAGTCAGTACAATTGAGCAAGTGCTGCAACGTTACAAAAAATTGTTATACATAAAAATGCCACATAGTGTAGAACACAATCCCTTGTGCCAAACATTTCTGTTTCTCTTACAGTAAAACCACAGTATGTATGTGACTGACAGAACCAGTTCTCTCAGCGACACTGCCAGTACTCATCTGGATGAACCAATTTTAATAAGTCACCTAGGTGACACTGCTCACATGGAAAAACATATATACAGATATGCAAACTCATGAGAAAATAAAGTTAATATTATATCCATAGTATTTCTTTGTAAAGTGAGTTTACACGTTTACAATTTTTTTCCATAATAATATAATATACTAATATAATATACTGTAAATGTTGCGACCAGACCAGTGGCCTTGTGGTTAGAGTGTCCGCCCTGGAACTGGGAGGCCGGGGTTCGATTCCCGATCGGGTCATACCCAATGCCTCCCTGCTTGGCACTCAGCATCAAAGGGATGGATTGGGGGTCAAATCAACTAATGATTCCCGAGCGCGGCGCACGCTGCAGCTCACCGCTCCAAGAGATGGGTCAAAAGCGGAGAACTAATTTCACTGCGGTAACGTGAGTGACTAATCTGACGACTTTGACTTTATGCTTAAAGACAAAGCACATCTTCTGCACTGCTGTATTTGAAATGGAGACATTTTCCCAGTCACATCTATCTAAAAATAAATAAATAAATTATTAATACTCATTATTAATACTCATTATTCATGAGTAAAGTGGGGTCAGGGGTGCAGCATCACAATGAATTCAGTTTTTTGATCACACCTCACCCCACCCAATCTCACTCCACCTCACCCTAGTGGGGGGTGTGCCGACCACACCAATGGGTCTGTTCAACATGTGCACTGTGCACATGAACATGAAACTGCAGTCATTAAAGGGGAACTCCACCCATTTTTAACATTTTAATATGTCATTAATATACCTTAGAGATGTTGTGTGGACATGATAAAAAAGTTCCCCCAATTCTGTATTTCCTAAAAATGGAGGTCTGAAAAAATCATTAACATGGTGAAATACATCTGATGACATCATCAAGATGTATTTCACCATGTTAATGATTTTTCTTTCAGACCCCATTTTTCCTGAGAGGGTACAAATGGAACCAAATGGACCCGCTAGGGTCCATTTGGTTCACATTTGTATCCTCTCAGGAAAATTTTGAAAATGGGTGGAATTCCCCTTTAAGAGACATGATACTGAAGGACAGTGATTGTTAAAGGGAAAATAACGTGAAATTCAACTTTTACTTTTTTTTAAAGTGTGTTTTCTATCCCCACAAAAAAAAATTGAACAATCAGTTTTTCATATCATATTGGGATAGTTCAGGTTTTTGGAACTTAAGTTGTATGAACTACTGTCCATTAATATAGTGGTGTCAACTGTATTAATTGATTGGCAGAATCCTGTGGTGGGAGTTCTGCTCTGGTTGGTCAATAGTTCCAGTCATAGTTCAGGTCATTTTGTGGGGGTCACTGGGGCCACGCAGTAAAAGTAAACAAATTCACAAAACTAATGTAATTTGTATTGTTCAGTTATTTCTAAAATATTCCCCGTCCTTCATTTTCGACCGCCCTGGAACTACTTTTTTGCCGTAGTGATATAGACACAAAATACATAGTTCCCTGTGATAGAGGGGTCAACAATGAACAAAGAGAGGATGTAACAATTTAGAATAGCTTAAACAATACAAAGGAGGTTTATTTTTGGACTCATTTATTTTTTACTGCATGGCCCCAGTGACTTCCCAAAATGACCGGAACTACTTATATATTTCACCAAAAATGAAGCAGAACTCCCACCACGGGTCTCTGGCCATCAATTAATACAGTTGTAACCACTGTATTAATGGTAGGCCTATGTCACACAGCACAACTTCAAAAAATGTAAACTATCCCTTTAACTCTCTGACAGATTAGCAAAACGCTAGGTTCACTCCAATAGGTTCAATAGTATCCTAACTAAATAATTTATAGAAAATCCTCTGTTGTGAATTTGTGCAAATGCATAATGTCCAAAGACAGCTTAAGGTGTCTACTTTAAGGGAAAACATAAAATTAGTTGATGATGTGTTTCATTTTTTTTTTTTTTTTTTTTAATACATTTGACAGTTTCCAGGGCTCATTCAGAGATAAATGCATTTAATGTTATATCATTTATCAATGTGTGTGGTCTTCAATGTAATGTGGTGACACTGACACCTGGTGGATCAACAGGAACGAAACAATGTTGTTTTCAGAAGTCTACTCTACTGTATAGGATCATCAATTGAGATTTTCTTGCAGTCTATGTTTTGAAAGGCAGGTTTCAGGCCTGAAAGCTGGTTACTATTCTATGGAGGAGTAAAGCAAGTCAACCTATCTACCTGCAGTGTTGGGCATATTAAGCCTACTTTGTTTTTCTAATATATTACTTATTAATCATTACCTCCCTTTTAAAGTAATATAGGCCTATTCATATTACATATTACTGTCTGAGTAAGTGTAATATATTATTATTATTAAATATTACTTAAAACAGCTTTTTTCCAAAATACATAGGCCTAATTATTATATTTAATATCACTATTAATGAAATATTGTGTAGGCCAAATTAATCTATTTGAAATCGAGACGTTAAAAAAAAAAAAAAAAAAAAAAGGCAAACACCAGACCTGAGAACTAGTGTACAGCAAATTTACTCTCAATCACCTACTGGAATGTAAGCATGACCTTTTGGGGCATGCATTACTCATTTGGCAGGCAGGCAGGACAACACATCTGGATGATCTGGCCTGACCAAAATGTCACTCCTGAAAACAGTACTGGTGTAAAATCTACCTCATCCTACTCAGCTATGCACAGACAGTTTACACAGGAGTTAAACGTATTCCTTGAATTCATGGAAGGTAGTAAATCATTTGATGCCATTTTTGATAGTAAATAATGTGATGCCAATTATTATTTAACTTCTGCAGTTGTCAAGATAATTTCACAAGAACACTTGTAATGAGACAGGAAGAAAGTAGGCCCAATATAGAAACTTAGACTAAAGTAAAGTAGTACTTAAGTAGTGCAGAAATGCAGAAAGAAAAGTAGAATATGTTACAGATTTTTTATATATATATATATATATATATATATATATATATATATATATATATATATATATATATATATATATATATATATATATATATATATATATATATATATATATATATATATATATATATATATATATATATATATATATATATATATATATAGTTTCGTAGTGCACATTTCCAAACATTGTCTACCTGTGATTCATGGATTTATCCCTGTCTTACTGCTGAGCTGAGTACCAGCCAATAGCCAGCCCAGGATATGAAGATTGACAGGTGAAGTTCTCAACTGTCCTGCCCCGCCCCTGCCCACACTGACGCAGTGTTGCCAACTTGGCGGATTTGTCTCTATATTAAGCTTTTTTTCAGACCCCCCTAGCGCCAAAATTAGAGAAGAACTCCTATCTAGTGCTTTTTTTTGCTGGTGAGTTGGAGCGAAATTGGTTGACAGGTGCCAGAGATGAAACCCTCGTTTTTCACCATTTTTCCTCCTATGATAGAGTCCTCCTTCCTTCTTAGAAAGGACCATTGTTAACCAAATGGGCCCTTATAGATCTGTGACTCCTGAGATCATAAAATGAAACCAAATGGCCCCGTAAGGGTCCATTTGGTTTATAATTTAACTCTCATTAATTTGGTTCATAATTTAACTCTGAAGAGATGTTTGATTATATAATTTCACTCTCGAGTTAAATTATAATCAAACACCAGAATGACCTAATTTCCAAGAATCTACACATTTCAAAATGTAGAAGAATTGCCATTTTGTCCAACATTTTGCCAGTCATCTCCTAAATTAGTCTGAAAGACTAAACCCAACATCAAATGGTGGTCTTCGGTGGCTAAAATGCAGAATAAATTGTGGGCCCTAGCTGGTATGAAAATGGTTGAAAACCACTGCTCTAGCGCATTCCAGTGCATGTTGGATGTGCCACTCGTGCATTTTGGATTTTGGCAGTTGGCAACACTGCACTGAAGGTGTACTGCACTGCAGAGGCCCCATGAGAGAGACACTGAGCCCAAACAAATGAATCATTAGAACAGTAAAATAAGCTTATAAGCCAGAAACTACAGCACATACATCTTGCCCATCAACTAAAACATGCCAGAGAGCTAAGAGTAGTCCCGGATAACCACTGGTGAGTTTATTAGTGCCACACACTTTGTAAACTAGGCCTGTAGCCATGATGATCAGCCATAGTGGATAGCCTGAGGGTTAGCAGCTAAGCTAGGCCAGTAGTGCACCTGAGGGTTGGCAGCTAATTCATTACCATGTCATCCCAAAGCATTCTATGTGTGGCTAGTTGTTAGCACTGATTACTCATGTCAATACTGATTACTTATGTGACAGTGGTTTTCAACCCGTGGTCCCGGGACCACCAGTAGTCCTTGAGAGCGTTCCAGGTGGTCCCCAGGCTAAATGATGGAGAGTTGGTTAACCAAATGTAACTCTTTGAGAGTGTAAAATGAAACCATGCTTACATTCTCAAGAGTTATAATCTCCATCATCTGAATTAGCCCAAGTCTACACAACTAGAAAATGTATTGATGGTCATTTTGATCTATATGTTTGACTGTTTTGTTTCCCCAAATCCAGCCTGGAATTGTGGACAAAGGCAAAAGAAATCTTTAGTTTTGGGTCTGTGGGGCTAAAATGTCAGTGATGGTCCGTGGCTGACATGCTGAATAAATAGTGGGCCCTGGTGTCAAAATGGTTGAAAACCCCTGCTCTAACAGAACAGAACTACTCTAACAGCACAGAACTATTTTCCTTCATCAATGTAGATTGCTGTGTATTGTTTTGATTTCAGTTTTGCACATTGTGTTACCTTTCAGCTCTTAATTTTAAAGTAAGAGTAATAAACCAGAATGAATGCAATTTTGCCCAATTGCAAAGTGGGGTTGCCCTGATGATATTGTAATCTGCGACCGAGATGCTAGCTTCACTGATGTTGTCATGGTGACGTGATGCTGCACTGGTCTCACCACTTATGTACAACTGCTGCTCTAAAGTCCTAAATCTCTCCACCGCTGTCTAGGTTTTCTAGGTTCATTCATTGAAACCCTGTGGAGTAGAGCAACATACACATTCTCAGTCGATACATATAGTACACGCTAAGGACCTACCAATTTTGAAACATGCTTTAGCTATGTCATCTAGAACAGTGGTTTCTCATTGGCTGAGAGTTTACAAAAATAAATATTGAACAAAGTTTACATAAGAAAGTTTACAGCCATCACAATAACAGTAGTTATTGGCAACCTCACTAAATAGAGCGAAAATCTTTCATTTTTAGCTGTGTGTGACTAGTGTTGCCTGGATAGCTGGTGTTCTTAATCACCTACCGAGTCTTCTGTCGTACATGGTCCCTCGCCATTTGGATAACGTTTAATACCGATGACAAACAACTTATCACTGTGATCGAAACACGTATGTTCTCCTTACACCCGCGATCCAAAGTAATCCACCCCTCAAGATATTGAGATAGTTCCACGTAGCGCTAAAGCTATTAATTATAGTTTTTAGAGATAAAACAGCTAAAACAGTTTGAACTTGAACTAAAAGATGGTTTAAAGTTGTGTGTGCACACACACATCAATAAAATACTGTAGATTAAAAGCTATAGATTAAAACCCCATAAGATCTACAGTCTCACCAAAACCAGGTCTTAGGTCTATCGTTTGGATTAAAGGGTAATCCACCCAATTCATTCTGATCTAAAGTGTTCTGATGTCAAGAGGTGACACTATTTGCATTATGTTTGAGCTCATTGTTTGTCCATGTGTGTTTGTGTATTTCGGTAGCATTCCTTTAATTTCATGTATTTCCCCCTAATAATACAGCCGGCCTTTCATTATTACATTCTAAGTACTGGTCTCCCAATCATTTAGTTCCAATGCTCCCAGAGTCGAAACTTACTGAACACTAGTCCAGGTTTAATACTTAGACCTGCGCAGTAACGTCACCGCCCCTGTTCTAGAAGTGGATTCCCCATTCATTTTTCTCATAGACTTTTCGAAAATAATTTATATAAAGACGATAATGCGGCGGGCAAAGCCAACTCGGGTCGTGACGAATCATGATGACACACACAATCTTTTTGGACGATCAAATAATTTCTAAGATGAAAAATGAAACAAAAAGTGTTGTATCCTGCCGTTTTCTACTTCTTGCTAATTAGATATTGCATGATATTGTGTGTGTTGTCATGGTTTTGTCCGCGGCACAATCGTGTTTTTATTAAGCATTTTCGAAACGTCTATGAGGAAAATGAATGAGGATTCCATTTCTGGAACAGGGGCGATAACGTCACTGCGCAGGTCTATAAATAAGTATTAATAGTAGGATACATGTGTTACTTAGGGGTGAGGGAAAAAAACTAAGGAAAAACAACAGGAGAATGGCCGCCCCTCACCCCCTGTACAAGCACATTCCTGTTAGTAGTGAGGAAGCAAAGCCCTCTGCCATTAGTCTGGAAACTCTCACAGCCGGATTTGCACTCTTTGTAGTATTCTTTTCATAAATGCTACAAACTGGAACTTTGACAGAAATAATTTTCCCGGTTTATTTTGTCATATAAACTGCAACAAATGCCTGAGAGTGGAACTGGTCTCCCAACAACAATATCTAATTTAAAACGGTTTTAACTACAACTAGCGGGCAGATTGTGAATTGTGTGATAAAAGTGTGGCACTTTTCAGTATATTCATGTATTCATCTATGGGCATAATGTACAATACCTTGGTAAGTTCTGAACAGTGTCTGTCTGTCTGTCTGTCTGTCTGTCTGTCTGTCTGTCTGTCTGTCTGTCTGTCTGTCTGTCTGTCTGTCTGTCTGTCTGAGCAAGAACTTTGACCACTGTGTGAGTAGGACCTATTGATCCTCGCAGCTGCTTAAGTCAACAACTGTGCTTCTCCCCTCTCGCTCTTTCTCTCTCTCTCTCTCTCTCACACACACACACACACACACACACACACACACACACACACACACACACACACACACACACACACACACACACACACACACACACATACACACTTGAAAGTGCACCTTTCATACAAGCCACTTTACAAGAAAAATACTATGGATCTTATATCTGTTTTGTATGCCATATATAATTCTTATAAATCACTAAACAAATTATGTTAATTTTTTATGTTAAAAATGTTATGCCATATATAATTCTTATAAATCACTAAAAATGTTTGTTAATTTTTTATGTTAAAAATGTTTTATATATGTTTCACTTCACAAAAAAAAATATGGATCTTATATTAACTTTATTCTCTTATATGAGGATTGTATGAAAGGTGCCACTTTCAAAAGTTCGGATATAGAGTTTTTCCCCCATATGGGTGGGCTTTATATTAGGCACTTTTTCTATCTTGCCCATGGTCCTTGATTTGTGTGTGATTTGATCTGTTGTTCCGGCTTAATGCAAATCCCTCTGGATTATGGGTGTCAGCTAAAATACCTAAATTGGATTTGTCAATTGTAAGTGAGAGGCCTGCAGATTGCAGGGATGAGCCAGTGGAGAGCTATAAGGTTCAAGGGGTAAAGCATTCCTCACGCAGCTGTTGCAGGGGTCAGCAGAGATTTACAGTACTTACTGTATATAGCACCGCATGCTATTATGTTTGCGTTGATATACGATGTTTTCCTCTCAGAAATCCATGCCGAGCCGGTGTAATAGTGGAGCTTAAAACCCAATGCCCGAGTAAACCCGATAACAAGCTTGCCCCGATTGCCCCGCTATCAAACAAGCTTTGGACTTGTTGAACCTGTTATCGAGCCAATAGCACCTGCCCATGCCTGGTCTAGTGGGACTCGGCAACCCAAGATGTTGAAAGAGCCATTTTCGACCCAAAATTAAATTCAAAATCTGTCTGGAGCCGCATTTTATTATTTTTTTCCTGAGAGTGTGCAAATGTGAACCAAATGGACCCTGGCGGGTCCATTTGGTTCCATTTGCACACTCAGAAAAAAAAGGTCCTCAAAGAAAAACCATTAACATGGTGAAACACAACCTTTGTTTCTAGTCCACACAACATCTCTAAGGTATATTAATGACATAGTAAACTGAGTAAACCTTTGAAAATGGGTGGTTCAGATTGAAAGCTCCACCTCTGATAACTGCTGGGCTTTTTTGACATGGCCAAGTGCTACTTTAACTGGCAACTGTCAGACAGCGCAAGGCGTTTTGGGTGACTGAAATGTTTATATTATTTTGGTGTGGATCACCCCAGTGTGTGTATGTAATAATGCTACAGCCACTGAGCCACTAGGGCTGTGTTCTAGAGCCGCATGCGGCTCAGGAGCCGCAGGTTGCTGACCCCTGGTCTAGTGGGACTATACTAAAATAAAATATGCATGTTCTTTTACAAAAAGTACATACATACATACATACCGTATTTTCCGCACTATAAGGCGCACCGGATTATAAGGCTCACCGGATTATAAGGCGCACCTTTTAAAACTGCTTTCATATATAAGGCGCACTGGATTATAAGGCGCAGTGTGGATTTTTTTGAGAAAATTAGAGGCTTTTAAGTGCGCCTTATAGTCCAGAAAATACGGTACATATTTCACCCATGTTCAAATGTCCCTGCCCCCCAGTAAAAAAAACAGCTAAAATCCCTAAAGCTAAAAATGCAACCAATCAAAAATAAAAAATAACATTTTTTTTTACGTTCTTAAATCATAAACATTGGTTGAAAAAACAACAAACAAACATACCAAAAAATACAGTTGTCATTTAAAAAAAGAAAAAAAAAAAAAAAAAAAAAAAAAAGAATGTTTAGAGTGAATGTAAACCGGTGCTACAACAATACTGGGCATTTTGCCGTTTTTTAAAATGTATTACCTATGGTATATTAAAGATAATCTGTGTGTGTGTGTGTGTGTGTGTGTGTGTGTGTGTGTGTGTGTGTGTGTGTGTGTGTGTGTGTGTGTGTGTATTTTACAGTGGGTAAAATATAGCCGTGTTTAGTGATGGTGTAACTAGTTATCGCAATAAAACTAATATGCAATAAAACATGGCGAGTTGTAAAAACCCGCAGCTTCTGTATACCAGCCGTGTGAGAGCCAGGGCCGGATTTAGCTAGCCCCTACTAGGGTGGGCTGGAATAATGGCAGGGTGGGAAAAAGGTTTTTCTGAAGCAGTGGTTCTCAACCTTATTGATATCAGGGCCCACTATTTATTCGGCATTTGAGCCACGCGCCACCAATTGAGGATATTGTAGCCCCATAGACCCCAAAACTAAAGATTTCTTTTACTCTACAATTCCAGACTGGATTTGGGAAACAAAACAGTCAAACATACAGATCAAAATGACCATTAATCTTCTACATTCTCTAGTTGTGTAGACTTGGGGCTAATTCAGACAATGAATATTTTAACTAATGGTTAATATTTTAACCAATGGATAACGTAAAAATGAAAAACAAATGGACCCGCAAGGGTCCATTTGGTTTTCCATTTGGTTACATCCGGTTAACCAACTTTCCACCATTTAGTTGGGGTCCATCTGGAACTCTCTCAAGGACCACTGGTTGTCCCCAGACCACTGGTTGAAAACCACTGTTATTAGCTTTCATTGGGTGGGCAGGATGCACTTTTGGTTGGGCTCTGCCCATCCCTGCCCCCTTTAGATCCGGCCCTGGTGAGAACCGGGGCTGTACATGTCAGGGGTTGACACTAAGGTCTCCGAGGCACTTGCCCATCGGGCAAGTGCAAGTCAGGTTCTACTTGCCCTCAGGTCATGGTCACTTGCCCCCCAAAAATGTATTGTAAATTTTGCATTTTGTTTACTTTCTACTTGGGTGCTTTAAACCAGGGGTTTTCAACACGTGGTCCCTGAGAGGGTTCCAGGTGGTCCTCAGCTAAGTTGGTTAACCAGATGTAACTCTTGAGAACGTAAAAATGAAACCAAATGGACCCTTGCGGGTCCATTTGGTTTCACTTTTACACTCTCAAGAGTTAAAATTCATCATCTTAATTAGCCCAGGTCGCAATGACCGCCTTCAAGACAAATTTATCTTGTGTTGTGTTATAGCGCACTAAGTTGCACACTTGCCCGATCGGGCAACCAGGTAGCAGTCTTCACTTGCCCCACCATTTTTTTTTACTTGCCCTGGGCAAGCGGGCAAGTGTTAGTGTCAAGCCCTGCATGTACTTTAACTCACTGTCCATCCATGAACCTCATCACACTGAAACGGAAGGAATGAAAATAGCAGTAAAGCGAGACACTTTGTTATTGGGGGACAGTAAAAGTGAGCAGCAGGGGCCCAAACACCAATCCCCACCTGCCATATCATGACATGCTGTACGCGCAATAGTACAAAGCATGTATTAGCAGGCTATTAGGACAAGTATTCCACTGGATATGATTACATACTAATTTATGTGACAAGGCATTCTGGCACCCAGTGAAGAGACCCAGCCAGTGAGCATGCTGTCACCACTCCCAAGTGATAAAAATTATTTGTATGCATTATTTTTTTTCCGTGTGATCACACCCTTGGTTACCCAAAAACACCTGTCGCACTGCTTCCACGGCATACAAGACACACACACACACACACACACACACACACACACACACACACACACACACACACACACACACACACACACACACACACACACACACACACACACACAGAGAGACAGGCAGAAGTAGCTCAATCCAATTTCTTTCTGAAATACAGTCACTGCCACACTGTCAATCTCTGCAACATGCCAAATGCATGTTTAAAAACCTAAACTCCTGTGTGTAGTAATTAACAATATTACAGGCAACAAATAAATATCAAAAAATGAATAAAAAAAGAATACAGCTACATTTTTTTGCATTTTCCCCTCTGTCACTTCTACTTTGATGCTGCAGCTGTTTCCCTGCAGACAGACACTTCCTTTGCCCTGCAGACGGTCCAGAATTTGTCCATGAAAACAAAGCTTTCGTCAGGCTCAGGACAAGCCGGTGCAAATGTGTGAGGGGCGTGCCGCCCGTGATGCAGAGTTTTAGCCAAACACAGTCTTCGGCAATTTCATAATGAGCCAATCGAGTGGAGGTGAGGTGGAGTTAGATTCTGTTTTTAAACAAATGCGTTTACAAACGGGGAGTGTGTACATACTAAAGTTACCTATATTACCTATATTACCCAAATGCTTATTTATCGATCTAGGAGAACCCCTTGTGTTCAAAATCTAAACACTTATACAGTAGGAGTCATTTTGATTTTTATAAGTGTTACCGACGATTAAACATCTTTTGGGGTATTTTGGTACTAGTGTATCTGTTGTTTATGCAATTTGCAATTAAGTGTATACAATCTAAACGCTATGGCACTATGTAGCCTATGTGTGTCCAGGCTTGTCACCGAAAATGAGAGCTCATAATCATCTGGGTATTATCCTTTTTTTAGAATGCTATAAACCTGTTCCATCACCAGTCAGTAAATCACGCAGTCAGCAGCAGTGATTCAAGTTGATAGCCCACATGGGCAATGAGACATCAGCTGCAAAGTTCAACTCAAATACCAAGTATGTGGTGTGAATGTTGGACGGAATGTGTCTTCTTAAATAGTTTTATGACTCCTTATACATGAGCTGCTGGACACATGAGAGGACCAGGGGTGGGAGGCGCAACGATTTGAGGAACTGAAGGATGTGTTTTGTGGGGTGTGAAGGGTGTACTTATCATAAAAACGTTCAAGTATACCAACATAAAGTAGATATTAAAACAATTGAGAAGCTCCTCACAATAGTTATAGATAATAGAGGCAACTTTAGGCGTTTTCACCTTGAAGACCCAATACTAAAGATTTCTTTTTGTTTTGTCTGCAATTCTAGGCTGGATTTTGCAAACAAAACAGTGTAGACTTCATAATTAAGTGGTACTAATTCATTCAGATGATGTTTTAACTCTTGAGAGTGTAAACATGAAACGAACCCTTTCGGGTCCAGTTTGGTTTCGATTTTACAAGTTTGGTTAATGCCCTAGCCCCGCCCCTTCCTATGCAAACAATTATTACTTCATACTCAATTTTAACCATGATAGATGCATGAAAACACCCGTCTTTTTTTCTAGTGACTGAAAACTGTCCTCCTAATACGTTTGTGTATTTATTAAAATATTGTTTTGCTCGTTTGGCCGCAACCAGTGTGGCACCAAGGCTGCTACATTTTTCAAAGCGATATTTTAAAAGTAAATGAAAACAGGGAATAAAAAAACATGGCCCCATGATGTACGCCGCCGGTGTATTAGGAGGACAATGACGGTCAGGAAAAGCCAGAAAAAAATGATGTGTGTTTTTGATGAATCAATCCTCTGTTCTACAGGAGACTAAAGCTGTCACAGCTGGTTGAACAGCTGTCAGAGTTCAGACCTCCCACCCACCCTCTCTGTGCTCCTCATGGTATGTGGTACATTAAAATGATTCATGTGGATGTAATGGATACAACTAATATTATGGCACTGCCATGTGACATGATGATTTTGTCATATATTTGGTAGATTTTTGCCCCACCCACTAATAACCTGTGATATCACGAGCAAAGTCCTAGTTTGCGAGTCATTAGTGTTATGAATAGATAGATTTCTCTGCATAAGCATATTGATAACCTTGACAGGATGAAGTATAGAAACTGACTGTGTACGTACAGTATAATGCAACGTACACTAGGATATGAAATGCATCCTGTCAAGTTCATCAATATGCTTATGCAGAGAAATCCTAACAATTTGCAATAAATGGCAGATGGTTAATCTTGAGCTGAAGCGCTGGGGAGCTCTCAATCCCCTACCAAAGACCCTAAAAATGGTACCCAATGCCTCCCTGCTTGGCACTCAGCATCAAGGGTTGGATTGGAGCTAAGTCCCTACGACAAAGGTGAAAGCCTGAACTAAAAGCTTTGATTTCCTCTGAAATTGAGTGGGAAATGGTGAATGTATATTAAGGCGCTATACATACAGTAATACATTACATTACATTCATACACCCGACTGTAGCAGAAACTATGCAACTAGGCATCAACCAGCACATCAGTAGAAATTAGGAGAGACGGAGCACCTCAAAATCATTTTGCTGTCTCTCATCTCCTCTCTCCAACAGGACAGACAGCCCCCCCTCCCCAGACCCAAAAGGCAATCATAAATCTATCACAAGGCCCCCTATAAAATGAGACATGTTGCAGTCTAAATTAGACATTTTCTATAAGATCCTCTATGTCCTCTTCCCAATCGAAGAAAAAAAGTTTCCTAAAACAGAATTCAAGTCCTACATAACGCAATAGATAACATTGTACAAAATAATAAATGTTGTAAACTATAACCAATGGAACATATGTCCTGCACATATACTTATAAATTAAAGTAATACAATACTACCACTGCTGCTGCTGCTGCTGCTGCTACTACTACTACTACTACTACTACTACTACTACTACTACTACTACTACTACTACTACTACTACTAATTGTGATAATAATTAATAATAGGCTACAAACTAAATGTAAGAAATGTTGCTTGAGCTTCATATAAGCTATGCTTTTGAAGCAGCTTCCCCATGACTGCTATTTTTATACCCCAGTCACATATATGGAGCGATGGACCGGTGGGCATCAACCAGATATGCCAAGTAGCACTATCAAGTTTCATGGGAATATTTCTTGACATAAGGATGGTATTGGAATGGCATTTAAGACCTTTAAAGGGCCATTCCTGCTTTTACTTTCTGCATAGCTTGCAATTAGCAGCCAATATAAGCAGGCGCTGCTGGGGCGGTCTGGTCCACAGGGGAATCCAGCGGAGAGCAGTTCCACTTGGCCGGTGAGTGAGACACTTCATCTGTCCCTCTGTTGTTCAGAGATGGCTCATAAATGTCTCGGGGATGCTAATCATAGACATAGAGATTTATTCGACATGTTAACGATTCATGTTTAACATGACTTTGCAAATAGTGCCACATACAGTAGTTACACTCATGGCTCGAGGTTGCAGTCAGACACGATGAGTGCGCACATCATAACGGATGCTGTTAATGTGCAGATTGAAATGACTTGATTGGGTGATTTATTTATAACGATTATGGTTTGGACCACATTGTAATTTGCTTTTGTGCATTATTTTCTATGGAGATTTCCACTGATTTCAATGGTGTGATGATTATTTCAATGATATTTTTGATTACTGTATTTGCACATCTACTAGAGTACTAGTATAGTAGTAGTAGTAGTAGTAGTAGTAGTAGTAGTAGTAGTGTTGGTATTGAAAATGGAATTTTCTTTTTCTTACACGGTGTACAGTTTGGCCAGACTACCCTGATGTACCGTAACCTTATAAAAAAAGATAATAAACATAAATGTAGCACTCTTCAGTATTCATTCAAAAACAACAAGAAACATGGCTGTAATGACAAACAATAATTTAAATAACTGAAATTTGGGAATGGGCAAGTAGACGAAACTAAAAACACAGAGCAGACCCACACACACCGCGAGTGCGTTTGTTTGGTGAGTTTGATGGGTGACTTCAACGAGTGTGCCTTATTTATGAATGTGACCATCCCTAGGTCCAGGTGTTAGGGTTGGTCGGGGGATGGTGGGCGTACACTAACCGCACTCGGTGCACAACGTATGGTATTTTCGAGCGACCACACACTGAATGCACCGAATAAAGGTGCAGATACACAAGTGTGTTTATAGGGCACGTTTCCGAAGGAGCCGTAAACGAACCAAATGGACGAGCATCAATTCATTTCATATTGCAATGCATATTGTACATCATGCTTGCAATAATTGCAGACACAGTGATCCATATACTATAAAAGCTAGGCAGCAATGTCTGTCTGTCTGTCTATCTGTCTGTCTGTGCGTTATAACGTTATGGATTAATATAATCTAAATTAACTTGTAAATTCAATTAATCACTTACCTCTCGTTCATGATGTGTTTCTTTCACACATAGGGGTCGCACGCAAGATTTCACTGCTGGTAGAGGAGAAAAAGTGAGTGTTCATGCTTTTCCTATTCAACCTATTACTTATAAACCATAAGAATAGTCATGCAATATGCATGTGCACAACACACACTTTTGTCATGGGAAACAATTTAGTTATTAGTAATCTAAAAGCAGATGCATACAGATGCTAAATAAATGCCTTGTTTACACTATCAGAGTTATGTGGGTCCTGGAAATTGTTCTTCTTAATTAGTGTCATCTGTAACAGCTGTTTTAGTAAGTAAGGAAGGGGAGAGGAGGTATAGGACGTTACTCTGTATGCATAGAGCCTATTATCTGCTCGAATCTCTACGCGGCAATGCGGCAGCCAGAGTTTTAACTAAAACTAAGATGAGAGAACATATTACTCCTGTCCTAGCCTCACTACATTGGCTACCGGTTGTGTCTATAATTGATTTTAAAATTCTTTTACTTGTCTATAAAGCGCTTAATGGTGTTGCACCTTCCTACCTAGCCTACATGACTGCCTGCCTAAGTATGTCCCAGGCCGTCCCCTCAGGTCTTCCACTGCTGGCCTGCTTGCGGTGCCCAAAATGGCAACTAAAAAACACGGCGAAGCAGCCTTTTGCTTCTATGGACCGACGGCGTGGAACAAACTCCCATTATACATTCGACAGGCAGCCTCTGTAGACATTTTTAAAGCACAGCTCAAGACATACTTCTATGCACTTGCTTTTAACTGATTCTCCGTGATTTTATATTTTATGATTTTATATTTTATGCCTTATTTCAGGTCCTCACTGTACTGCTTCTTTGATGTATTTTAATGATCTCTTTAATTCATTCCCACTATTTTTTCGTCTTCTTCTCTAGTGCAATGTAAAGCACTTTGAGCTGCATTTTATGTCATGAAAGGTGCTATACAAATAAAGATTATTATTTACTAGGCATCAACATTGTCTATTTTCCGTGGACAGAAAGCCGCCACCATGAGTACGGACGCAGAGATGGAGCAGTACGGCAAGGCCGCCATCTACCTCCGCAAGCCGGAGAAGGAGAGGATGGAGGCGCAGAGCGCTCCCTTCGACGCCAAGACCGCCGCCTACGTGGCCGACAAGGAGGAGCTGTACCTCAAGTGCAAGATCCTGAGCAAGGAGGGCGGCAAAGTCACCGTGGAGACGCTTATAAAGAAAGATGTACGTAACGTGGGGCAGAGGTGGATCTGTAATAAAATAGTACTGAACAGCAGGGGTGTAGTGGAGGGGGGACGCAGGGGGACAGCGTCCCCCCCACTTCTCACATCTAAAATATTTTTGCGTCTGAAAAAAAAAAAAATCATTAGCATGGTGAAATACGTCTTGATGACATCATCAAGATGTGTTTCACCATGTTAATGAGTTTCCTTTTTTCTGAGAGTGTACAAATGGAACCAAATGGACCCGCTAGGCTAGGGTCCATTTGGTTCACATTTGTAGACTCTCAGAAAAAAAATGAAAATGGGTGGAATTCCCCTTTAAGAGGCGTCCCCCCACTTCTAAAAGTACCACTACAACACTGCTGAACAGTACATTCTGAAGTTGTGCTTTTTCCTTGTATTTTTTTGTTTGTTTTTTAGACCAGGACGGTGCCCGAGGCAGACGTCACCCCCATGAACCCTCCCAAGTATGACAAGATCGAGGACATGGCCATGATGACCCACCTCACTGAAGCCACTGTGCTGTATAACCTCAAAGAGCGTTACGCAGCCTGGATGATCTACGTAAGATTATACGCCTGCATGTGGCCTCAGAGAGCTTTATGCAGCATTCTATAAGGTTGCCTACATGCTGATAATAACAATGCAGTGTTGCGCATGTCGAGATCGCAAAGAAACATGCAGAGCATGAGTCGAATCGTCTGGCGAAAACCATATAATAACTAATTCAAACAAACTTTTCGTTCTGAAGTTAACTTACCCATCAGTCGGTGCCACTAGCAACTTGCCCAGACTAGGGCTGTCATTTTCCCTCTAAAATACCATTCGAAATTCATTTCTTTAATATTTTTAATAATCGAATATTATATTCGAATATTTACGTTATTTTAGCTCATTATTTAATATAATATAGCCCAGATTATACCCCATAAAATACTCTGGTAATTAGGCATACCTGTATTCAATGCATTGTCATTGACTGCAGTCACTGCATACTCTGTCCACTAGAGGCCCCCCTTCACATGCAAATGTGGGCCATTGTGAGCATTACATGAAGCCCCATAGGTTTTGATGCCACATCAAAAGCGGTGACCTATAGAAACCAGCACCTTCGAATGAAGGTGTTATTAAGGCTAAATTCGAATGGCAATTCGGTAATCTTTCGAATACTATATGTTTTTTTTAATATTCAAACGGAATTCATTAAATGAAATTCGATCTGACAGCACTAGCCCAGACTAATTGGCTTTGTTTACATAGGGAGTACACTGCATGTTACAGTAATGTTCTCTCTCTCCTCTTCAGACCTACTCTGGCCTGTTCTGTGCCACTGTGAACCCCTACAAGTGGCTCCCAGTGTACGACCAGGAGGTTGTGAACGCCTACAGGGGCAAGAAGAGGATTGAGGCTCCACCCCACATCTTCTCTGTCTCTGACAACGCCTATCAGTTCATGCTGATGGGTACGTACTAGACAGGACTGTGTCAAACGTGTCAAACTGCAATGCTTCTGTGCGGTATCCATAGCTAAAAAGTTTGCTTCTCATTTTACAGACAAAGAGAACCAGTCTGTCCTGATCACGTAAGTATATTTCTCCGTCTATGATGTTTTGATTTACAAAACAGATCATAATTGTACACACATTCACTGCAACTTAGGGCTGGTGCCCAGATCCATACTGTTCATTTGAGGGACAGAAGGGGACAGGACAAAATGTGTTTTGTAAATTATTAACATGTTATGTCAATATTCCAAAAATCAGGATTTCAATTCAAATATAGTAAAATTAGCAATAGCAATAATAACGATCTATAATCAGACATTCGCTTTTGCTACGACACTATCCAATGTGGCCCCGTTGGAGTGAAATGTGGAAATATAGTGGCACCATGGCGGATTCTTCTCGGATTAGGAGTAAACAGAAAGCCAACTTATAAGGGGACTACAAAGTATTAATGTTCAAACACAATGTAGGACTAGACAGAATCTCAATTTGTGGGACGCTTGAAAAGTCACATCTGGTCACTCTGTAAACTGCAACTGCATTTCTCTGCCTTTATAACCAGTGGAGAATCCGGTGCTGGAAAGACTGTGAACACCAAGCGTGTCATCCAGTACTTCGCAACAGCTAGTTCTGGTGGAGACAACTCCGCAGCCGAGAAAAGCAAAATCAAGGTATATACATACTGTATACCTATACGTTTTGTTTGCTTGTTTGTATTTTAAAGTGGGTTTTCTATCCCCACAACATATCATAAGCTTTAATGGAAATTGCTCTCTTAGCTTGTTTGATTTTGGCCTCATAATGATGTCATCAATGCACTCTGCTTTGAATAATTCCTCCTTTCCTTCAGTCTTCAGTTCCAAATTTACATTTCCATTTTGTTTACAATGTCCAACATTGTTGATTTTCCAAATTGGTATGAAATGGAAACAAGCCTGGTTTTAACTATCATCAGTATTATAATGACTCAAATAATAAATAATGTGCAAATCATGCAGCGCCGACACCACCTCAGAACATTATGGTACTGCAGCTAAACTGTCCAGAAAGAAATGACGGGGCTGCTCATGTCAGAGTGGTCATTGAGGCTAAAGCCATTAAAAATCAACAGTATCAATTTTAGGAATTTATGTTTTACTTTTAAAAGACTTTTGACAAAATTCTAAACCGGGTGTATGTCTGAAACATTGCAGGGGTCGCTGGAGGATCAAATCATCGCAGCCAATCCCTTGCTGGAGGCCTATGGTAACGCCAAGACTGTGAGGAATGACAACTCCTCTCGCTTCGTAAGTGCAAATCATGCAATTGTATGAGATAACCTGCAAGAATTCCACAATGAATACAAGGGATGCAAACAAACTGTGCTATATCCAACAGGGTAAATTCATCAGGATCCATTTCGGTGGAACGGGTAAACTGGCCAGTGCTGATATTGAAACATGTAAGTAAGAGGTCCACAGATGATGAATTATATATGCCTTCTTTTGAGAATTTTATTTTGAGTTATGTACGTTGTACAACCAATTCATGTTGCTGCTGTTAGTGTTATGTTCAAAACCTTTATGAGTTATGCTCTAATCATACAGATCTGCTGGAGAAGTCCAGAGTGACCTACCAGCTTGCCCTGGAGAGAGGTTATCACATCTTCTTCCAGATGATGACCAACCACAAACCTGAGATCATTGGTAAGCAGTGTTGAGCAATATTATAATATCTTTTATGAGCCTTTAGATTAGGAGTGCCCAAAATATAGATTGCGATCTACCAGTAGATCACAAGGGCTGTGCAGGTAAGTATGCACTCTACTGAGTGCTGATCTAGTTCACTGTAGTGTTACCCCCCATTGGGGGAGCCTCTTTGTGACAACACTCAAGCTCAGGGGCCTGACGTGCCCGTGGGATAATCCTCCCCTGTTGTTACACTACTTTTGTTGGAAAAGATAATATTACACTAACTCTCCCAACACTGTATTCTTAGGGGAATTAATGATGCTGCAGCCGAAAAATGAATGAATGATTCACCCATTGTTTTTTCATCCTGTCCTTTTCAGAAATGTGCCTGATCACCGACAACCCCTACGACTTCCCACTGATCAGCATGGGTGTGATCACTGTGGCCAGCATTGACGACAAGGCGGAGCTGGACGCCACTGACGTCAGTAGACATTATGTCTTTTTTAAAATATATTTATAGTAGTCATTGTGCACTGCAGTCAGTTGTTGTGCAGAATGGATTTTCTGATAACGCTGTAAGTCTTCAGGCTGTGAGCCCCCAAAATAACCCCCTCATCCTGATGAGCACTTGAGATTGTAACAGTTGAGGCGTTTAGCTTGATTCGGTTTCACAGCTCAGTAAATACAGCCGATCCTCATGCTTTCACATTCTCACTTTTTTCGTATACGTGTAGTTTGTGGATTCCTTGATTGACTACTTATTATTTGTTTGTTTTTCATGTATTTAATAAATGTAGTCTAAAATGGATGCTTTAGAAATGTACCATGTGTTTTCACTGCATGGTGTTTTGTTGGGCTACGCAGTTTTAAATGGCGTTTGTTAATGCCATTCTTTTGAACACATCTTCTGCTCCATATGGCCATATCAGGAAGCCATCGACATCCTGGGCTTCAACGGTGACGAGAAACAGAACATCTACAAGTTCACCGGTGCTGTGATGCACCATGGAGTCATGAAGTTCAAGCAGAAGCAGCGTGAGGAGCAGGCTGAGCCAGACGGCACTGAGGGTGAGATGAACTTTATTTATATTTGCCTATTGTATAGAGGTGTAGCGATATAGTAACTGTATCGAAATTAATTCAAGTATATAATTAGGGAAACAGAAAAATATCGTATCGTATCATGACTTTATATTATATCAATTTGTATTATATCTCTATTGATTGGGCAATGAATCGCTACCAATACTAGAAGTAAAACACATCCTCCGTTTAAATACAAAGTCCTACAGTTTACACCAGATCACTGTTTTTACTTATTTATATCCATTACAATATGTTTTCCCTTAAAAAAAACTACACTATCGTCATGTTTCACACATATTTAAAGTATTTGCTAAATAGTTACTATGTCAATTTAAGATCATCGAATCGTATCGCCAGAATGAATATCGTCCATGTATTGTATCGTGAACGTTTCGTGATACAGTACGTATCGAATTGCAGTTAAAATGTATTGTTACCCCGCTGCTATTGCAGGTCACTCTCTGGATTAAGTTAAATTCCTCCATTGTAAATTACAAACTGTATGAACATTTCAGAGGCTGACAAGATCGGCTACCTTTTGGGCGTCAACTCAGCAGAGATGCTTAAAGCTTACTGCTACCCCAGGGTGAAGGTCGGCAACGAGTTTGTCACTAAGGGACAGACTGTGCCACAGGTGAGTGACTTGGTGCACCCACTTTGACCATTGTCAATCGATCATTCCCAGCAAGCTGCTTATTAGCTGATGTTCTCTATCTTGTATGAGAGCTGACTGACACGATTGCATTGATAAGACGAAAACCCGGAAATCCTCGATGAGTGTGGCCGGTTGGCCGCCTTGTTTTACGGCCTGTGTCAACATGGTGATATGCTTGCTGTTATGTTTAGGGTTAGGGTTAGAGGAGGCGCGTATATCGACCAAAATGACCGCAATAAAGTACGTAGCCAAATGTGCGTCAAAACGGACTGCATCGCAATGTGCTCGCGGTGCAGTCGGGGGCCGGGCCGAGGGGGCTTATCAACAAGATGGGGTCTGCCTGACCGAGAAGCTTAATAAGCAGCCTACTGGGAATACTTTTGATTTTCGGTAGAATCCACTGCTTGGAAGTATCCAATGTTCTGATGTCATACACACCTTATATACTCAGAAAAGAAAGAAAGAAAGAAAGCCCTATAGTGTGTGTAGTTTCAATGGTCAGAATATCGATTTCTCTTAGTTTGAGGTTTGATATATGCTGTGGGTTCATTCTACCTTGGGCCCTATAGTGTGTATAGTTTCATTTTTCAGAATTGATTTATCTTACTTTCGCTCTGGATTAAGAATGTCTGTTAAAGGCCTAAATAATTCACAAACCTACAGTACTAATTAGCTCCTGGTTTCCTTAGGTCATGAACTCAGTGGGTGCCCTGGCTAAGTCCATCTATGAGAGGCTGTTCTTGTGGATGGTCATCAAGATCAACGAGATGCTGGACACCAAGCAGCAGAGAAACTTCTACATCGGTGTGCTGGACATCGCCGGTTTTGAGATCTTTGATGTAAGCAACATTATTAACCCATTGTGTCCTGACCCTCGATTTGAGTTCCTGACACCAGATTATACAGTAGTTCCTGACACCAGATTATAGCTGCAGCAACATTCTATCTTTTGACACTAGATTTTACAGTAGTTTCCGAACTAGATTCTAGTTATTGACACTAAATCATAGTTTCTGATGATAGGATCTACTTTTGACACTAGAATTTAGTTTCTGACGCTAGAATCGAGTTTTTGACACTAGATTCTATAGTCTCTGACACTAGATTCTAGTTTTTCTGAAGAATCTGTGTTCCTGTGTCCAAGGCCAAGCCAAAGACCACCAGAATTATCCATATTTGGCTGCAGACCCCCCATCTGAAAACATGTTGTTCTAGGGATCCCCCAGATGCAAAAATTTGAGTTAAAAATGTTTGCTTCCGAAATAACGTATTCAGAGATTTGCAGCACATTTTCACAATTTTTCAAAAATTGATTATACAGTAGTTCCTGACACCAGATTATAGCTGCAGCAACATTCTATCTTTTGACACTAGATTCTACAGTAGTTTCCGAACTAGATTCTAGTTATTGACACTAAATCATAGTTTCTGATGATAGGATCTACTTTTGACACTAGAATTTAGTTTCTGACGCTAGAATCGAGTTTTTGACACTAGATTCTATAGTCTCTGACACTAGATTCTAGTTTTTCTGAAGAATCTGTGTTCCTGTGTCCAAGGCCAAGCCAAAGACCACCAGAATTATCCATATTTGGCTGCAGACCCCCCATCTGAAAACATGTTGTTCTAGGGATCCCCCAGATGCAAAAATTTGAGTTAAAAATGTTTGCTTCCGAAATAACGTATTCAGAGATTTGCAGCACATTTTCACAATTTTTCAAAAATAGCAGAGCAACAAGCTCATGTCGCGCCACTCGGTGGCGCGACATGAGCTTGTTGATCTGCTATTTTTCAACAGATAAAACACCAAAACTGGGCTAATGATACATTTTTGCACCTCTCACAGTTCAACACCCTGGAGCAGCTGTGCATCAACTTCACCAATGAGAAACTGCAACAGTTTTTCAACCACACCATGTTTGTTCTGGAACAAGAGGAGTACATGAAGGAGGGAATTCCCTGGGATCTCGTCGACTTCGGCATGGACTTGGCTGTCTGCATTGAGCTCATTGAGAAGGTATACATTTGTTATTATTAGGGCTGTTGAATGATTAAAATTAATTTAATCATGATTAATCGAACTACGTCCAAAATATGCCTCTTTTCATTTACAGGATTTGAACATTTAAAAAAGAAAAATAATCTGGGGGGAAAAAACTGTTTATTTCTTAAATATTTATCAAATAGGTGATCTACAAGCCCCCATTGTCTGTAGATCTCTCAAGCAACAATGCTCTGGTTACAGGGAGACACACATATATACAGTACATATATATGGCTTCGTAAAACCATGCTCTACCCATTTTTTTCAATGAGAAAATGCTTGGTGGGTTGAGTCAGTGTGCACGAGTTGATTGCGTCAATTTTTTTATCCAGATTAATCAACACATTTAATTTAACTAATTAACTCATTATTTTCAACAGTCGTAGCTATTGTATTACATCAATAGATTATTAGATTATTATCAACATTGAGCTCACTGAGAAATCCTTTGTCATTATCTCCTTTACACAGCCCTTGGGCATCTTCTCCATCCTTGAAGAGCAGTGCATGTTCCCCAAGGCTACGGACAAAAGCTTTTCCGAGAAGCTGATAGACCAGCATCTGGGCAAGAACAAGGCCTTTGAGAAGCCCAAACCCGGCAAGGGCAAGGGTGAGGCCCACTTCTCCCTGGTCCACTACGCTGGTACTGTGGACTACAGGTTAGCTGAACGTTCTATATTTATATGTTTGTCATACAGAACGGGAAGGGACGAAGCTATGGCAAGTGCATGGGGCGCAGGCTTTAGTTTTTTCAGCCATGGTTCATGTTTTAGGTTGTTATTAGAGAAAGTAAAAGATGGGTGTTGTTTTACAGTCTTTTTTTTTATCTTCTAGTGCAGTCCTAATAAACCGTAGGAAATCATAACTGTCCACAGATGTTCACAAGATCTACTGAATGTGAAGGAGGCAGCACACCACACTGCACTTTACACACCATATTTGTGCATGCCGGATGCACAATATGGCAGTTTGTCACATTCAGTAGATCATTTGTGGCCAGTTGTAATTTCCTGGCGTTTATGACTGCAGTAGTTGATAATGAAAAAAATAAATCGCTTTAAAATGTTGTAAACAAACATGTTTAGGACCATGTTCGAATGCCCCCTCCCATAGCTTAAATCCCTAAAACTAAAGAAAGCAAGGAATGTAAAACAATTCTCTAATAACGTAAAACAACCTTGGTTTAAAAAAAAAAAAAAAAAAAAGTCCTTTAAAGCCACCTGGCTTAAAGGGACGTTTCTATGTGATTTGTCTGACTTTTATGTTTCTCACTATGACATGTAACTCAACTCACTCTGTGGATTACAGCATCACAGGATGGCTGGAGAAGAACAAGGACCCGTTGAACGACTCTGTGGTGCAGCTGTACCAGAAGTCTTCAGTTAAACTGTTGCCTGTGCTCTATCCTCCCCCTGAGCCTGAAGGTATGTGGATTAATATGAATAGCTTACTGAAGCTAGCCCACAACATTTCTTCAGGATAAATATTAATTTGCTCTTGTTCAGCACTTTGATTCAACCTTGATATTGGAAAAAGTGATACTGTACATGAATAAGCTTAAATGTTATCATTCTAACAAATATAAACAGATACAAAGGGAGGTGGAAAGAAGAAGAAGGGTGGTTCCATGCAGACTGTGTCCAGTGCTTTCAGGGTAAGAAGACCCATTCATTAATATCAATGTTAGAGATTCTCGTGAGAATTAAGCAAATGTATTATTCTCAACATGTGGGGTAATTAAGAGATATCTGCAGGTATCTCTTTAAGATATTTCTATAAGTATTTCTGATTGTAGTATCTGTGCGCATCTAGTTTCTCGATAGGAGAACATTTTAGTAATAATAATGCTACTTGGCTCTGTTATTTACCTCTACAGGCTAACTTGGCAGTGCTGATGACCAACTTGAGGAGCACCCATCCTCACTTTGTGCGTTGCCTGATTCCCAACGAGTCCAAGACTCCAGGTACACAAAGTCAATAGACGTCTGTGCCATATATGGCTCTGGGATGGGTTAACTATAGGAGAACCAGGTGGGACAACTATATGGAACACATGAAAATGTCAGCAGACATTATTATTGTGGGTTATTGAGTCTAATTTAGCTCCATGTGTGCATTAGTTGTGCCCCAACTACTGTAGGTATGTGACACCCAAGTGAAACCCTGGGTTTGGCCCTTGTGGGTTTTAATAAGATTCTACACTAGGTCTACCTGAGCCTTCTCATTTCTGTTTGGTGGACACTGATAAGAGATAACATCAGTTATTTTCAGTTATGTTGTTTGCCAACACAAACTCCAGACTCCATTTGTATGTATGGACAGGGCAGGATTATCCAACGGGCATGTTGGACACAGGCCCAGGACCCCTGAGCTTGAATGTCTGTGTGATCGCTAAGAGGCTCAAGCTCAGGGTCCCCCCCAAAAAAGGGGTAACAGTGAATAACAGTGGTGCACACAGTCCTTGTCAGAGGTATTAACAATCTGCTTATTCATTTTGTGTAAAAAAGCAGTTTTAACCGTTACGTACGTCCTGATGAAATGCAGGTGACTGTTGCAGACCCCTGATGATATTAATGAAGAAACATCTTTGCAGGTCTGATGGAGAACTTCCTGGTCATCCACCAGCTGAGGTGTAACGGTGTGCTGGAGGGCATCAGGATCTGCAGAAAGGGCTTCCCCAGCAGAATCCCATACGCTGACTTCAAGCAGAGGTATTCATTCCTTTTCTCCAGACGATTGATGTTACAAACCTATTAACGGGAATGGCGCAAAATGACCATGAACTTCTGCAAAACAGGTACAAGGTACTGAACGCCAGCGCATGTCCCGACGGTGCATTCATGGACAACAAGAAGGCTTCAGAGAAGCTGCTTGGGTCGTTGCCCGTTCCTGTTGAGGAGTACAAGTTTGGACACACCAAGGTAAATACACTGTGACATTTGATGTTATGGACACACTGTTGTGAGTCTGTCTTGGGGGGGTCTGGTACGTATGGACAGATGATATTACAGTTGTTTAGTTACAGCGTTTGTAACATTTGCATTCAGGTGTTCTTCAAAGCTGGTCTGTTGGGTGTCCTGGAGGAGATGCGAGATGAAAAGCTGGCTACTCTGGTCACCATGACTCAGGCTCTTGCACGAGCTTACCTCATGAGGAAGGAGTTTGTGAAGATGATGGAGAGAAGGTACTAAGAAGGCATAATTTAATTTGTAATTTTGTGTCATCTGTATTTAAAATTACTGTTCGATACAATGTTGGTGTAATGCAAAATCACGAGCAAGCGTATGCGTAATTTATCGCGGTCTAACACACAACAACTGTTTTTGTTTTCCCCACAGAGAGGCCATTTACACCATCCAGTTCAACGTCCGCTCGTTCTGCAGTGTGAAAAACTGGCCATGGATGACGCTCTACTTCAAGATCAAGCCTCTTTTGCAGAGCGCTGAGACTGAGAAGGAGCTGGCAGCCATGAAGGAGAACTATGAGAAGATGACGACCGACCTGGCTGCTGCCCTGGCCAAGAAGAAGGAACTGGAGGAGAAGCTGGTGACTCTGACACAGGAAAAGAATACCCTCCAGCTGGCAGCAGCATCCGTAAGTACACAAGACATGTTACCATCCTCTGTCTCAGTTCTCAAAGCTGTTCCTGTCACACTATGCTCTGTAAGAATCCACCCCCATCCCCCCCAACAAAAGTGCTTCTCTCTACTATAACAAAATGTTTCCCCCCTTTGATCTTTCTTTGACAACCAGGGAGACGAGGCTCTGAATGATGCAGAGGAGAGATGCGAGGGTCTCATCAAGAGTAAGATCCAGTTGGAGGCGAAGCTCAAAGAGACGACCGAGAGACTGGAGGACGAGGAGGAGATCAACGCCGAGCTGACGGCCAAGAAGAGGAAGCTGGAAGATGAATGCTCTGAGCTCAAGAAGGACATCGACGACCTGGAGCTCACCTTGGCCAAAGTGGAGAAGGAGAAGCATGCCACTGAAAACAAGGTTCATGATCACACACACTTTCTGGTGAGGGGCACGGTAGGGGGGGCACGGTGGCACAGTGGTTAGTGCTGTCGCCTCACAGCTAGAAGGTCCTGGGTTCGATTCCCGCTAGGGGCGCTGCCATGGGTGCTGGCGGCGTGTCTGCTCCTCCGCGTCATCAGTGCCCATACCCGAGGCGGGGTTGGCGAAAGGGCCTTTCTGTGTGGAGTTTGCATGTTCTCCCCGTGTCCCCTAGGGTAGATACCCTCACAAAACATGCAGTGATCCTGGGCTCTAAACTGC
Source organism: Benthosema pterotum (assembly GCA_039105355.1). Lineage (NCBI taxonomy): Eukaryota > Metazoa > Chordata > Actinopteri > Myctophiformes > Myctophidae > Benthosema > Benthosema pterotum. Next base: position 55,668,888 of record CM076969.1, on the reverse strand, counting down.
CTCCCCCTGGCCAGCCGGGGCGCCCGATGGAGGGGACTGGAACTGGTTGGAATAACGTGTTCCTTCCACGCGATACGTCCAACCAGGGAAACTCCCCACTGTCAGGTGAAAAGAAGAATGCGGCGCGCGACTCCTTATGCCTTGACGGAAGCATGAGCCCAGTCCGGTTGGTGGAGGGTGTGTAGAGCCCAGGATCACAATAGGAATTGGCACTGGGTGAAAAAATGGGTTACAAAATCGTGGGATAAAAAGAAAAAAAAAAAAAGGATCACACACTTTCTGGTGTCTTATCAATACTGTACAAGCTCAGCTCGCCCGTCTGTTACTTTGGATAATGTCGGAGTTGAATCCTGACAAGTAACTGTTTCCCCACCTAACAAAGACCAAGTGCATTAACAATTTCTAACAACAAATTGTGTTCTGCTAATATTAGGTGAAGAACCTGACTGAGGAGATGGCCTCTCAAGATGAAGGTCTTGCTAAGCTGACCAAGGAGAAGAAGGCACTCCAAGAGGCCCACCAGCAAACCCTGGATGACCTGCAGGCAGAGGAGGACAAAGTCAACACTCTGACCAAGGCCAAGACCAAGCTGGAACAGCAAGTTGATGACGTGAGTGTTACCAAAGTGAATCATGGATTTTGCATTGTTTATTGTTTTTACCAGATGATGATGGCTTACAGATAATTTATCATTGTGCAGCTGGAAGGTTCTTTGGAGCAAGAGAAGAAGCTCCGCATGGACCTGGAGAGAACCAAGAGGAAGCTGGAGGGTGATCTGAAACTGGCCCAGGAAGCCATCATGGATCTGGAGAACGACAAGCAGCAGGCCGACGAGAAGCTTAAGAAGTAATGTGGACAAACAACATCAATTAATTATTTGTCATTATTACAGTATGAAATGCCAAGGACAAAACTATGCCTAAAATATCATATTTCACAGGAAGGACTTTGAAGTAGCTCAGCTTCTGAGTAAGATCGAGGATGAGCAATCCTTGGGAGCCCAGCTGCAGAAGAAGATCAAGGAACTCCAGGTATTTATATTTGCACAGCTTTTTGTGTAGGTGTGTACAGGTATGGTAGCACGAAATGTGAGGATTTGATTAGATGCGCCGAACATATTGTATGATGATGAGAGCGCCCCCTCACTCAGGATGTTGATAATGACAAGTGTTAATTATGTTTTTTAATGTGAAAGGCTCGCATTGAAGAACTGGAGGAGGAGATCGAGGCCGAGCGTGCCGCTCGTGCTAAGGTTGAGAAGCAGAGAGCCGATCTCTCCAGGGAACTTGAGGAGATCAGCGAGAGGCTGGAGGAGGCCGGAGGAGCCACCGCCGCTCAGATCGAGATGAACAAGAAGCGCGAGGCCGAGTTCCAGAAGCTGCGCCGTGACCTGGAAGAGTCCACCCTGCAGCACGAGGCCACCGCGTCTGCTCTCCGCAAGAAACAGGCGGACAGCGTCGCGGAGCTGGGCGAGCAGATCGACAACCTCCAGAGAGTCAAGCAGAAGCTGGAGAAGGAGAAGAGTGAATACAAGATGGAGATCGATGATCTGTCCGCCAACATGGAGGCTGTTGCTAAGGCAAAGGTACGATGGAATGCTTGTGCATAATATAATTCTTGCTCAGATTACAGTTACAAGTTAACATAGTGTAATCTTTGGCTATTATCAACAAAGTTTCCCCCACTTTAACAGAAAGTGTCTTTCCTGTGGGGATGTATCTCAACCATATGGGTTTAAGTCGTGATGAATAAATTAAGACGTTTCCAGTTATGAACACGACTGGCTTTACTGTACACAACAAAGAAACACGTGAAATCGGAAAACGAATTATGAGAAATGCTGATTGAATCTGTCCTATGTTCATTTACAGGGAAATCTTGAGAAGATGGCACGCACGCTGGAGGACCAACTGAGTGAAATCAAGGCCAAGGCTGATGAGAATGTTCGCCAGCTCAATGACCTTGGAGCTCAGAAAGCGAGACTGTTGACAGAGAACGGTAAATGTTCATCTTAACTCCTTGGTAGCCATTCTGCCTGCCTGTAGCCCCCCTTTTTGGTCCAAAGTGCCATTTATATGCATTAAGTAATTGAATCATATTGAAGTGCAATTTCATAACTGTCACAACCTCCGGTCGCTACATTTATGAAACTGAAATATTTGAAACGCATATTCAAATTTCTAACTAGGTGAGTTTGGTCGTCAACTGGAGGAGAAAGAAGCTCTGGTCTCTCAGCTCACCAGAGGCAAGCAGGCCTTCACCCAGCAGATTGAGGAGTTGAAGAGACTCATCGAGGAGGAGGTTAAGGTGAGGAACAGACTCTGACCCCACCTTTTTTAGGCCTAGTTTAACAGTTTTTCTTTGTTGTTGTCCGCTGATGTCCCACTGGGAGGAGACCCCGGGGCAGACGGACCAGATGGCATTGGATCGCCTCGGTTCCCCCAGGAGGAGGTCGCTAATGTTGCTCGGGACAGGGAAGACTGGAGCTCTTTGGCGGAGACCTCGGATGAAGATGGATGGATGGATGATGTTTTTTTTTTGGCATTTTCCCCTCTGACAGGCAAAGAACGCTCTTGCCCACGCCGTGCAATCAGCTCGCCACGACTGTGACCTCCTGAGGGAGCAGTTTGAGGAGGAGCAGGAGGCCAAGGCTGAGCTGCAGCGTGGGATGTCCAAGGCCAACGCTGAGGTGTGCCAGTGGAGGGCCAAGTATGAGACTGATGCTGTCCAGCGCACTGAGGAGCTGGAGGAGGCTAAGTAAGTCATCAGTGTTTTTACAACAGTTATTTCCCAAGTATTTATGTGTCAAGGGCCCTATATTTTGATCCCACATTTAACCAAAACACCAATCAGTGGTTTTCAACCTTTTTGATACCAGCACCCACTATTTATTCAGCATTTGATTTATTTCAGCATTTGAGCATTCATTTTAAGAGTTACATCTGGGTTAACCAACTGTCCATCATTTAGCTGGGGATCACCAGGAACTCTCTCAAGGACCACTGGTGTTTCCTGGACCACTGGGGGTGGCAGTGGCTCAGCGGTAGAGTCACCGGATGGTAACCACAAGGTTGCCGGTTTGAACCCGGGCTCTCGCAGAGTTAGTGTCGAAGTGTCCTTGAGCAAGACATTGAACCTCTAATTGCTCCTGATGTGCTAGTAGGTACCTTACATGGTTTCCACTGCCATCAGTGTATGAATGGGTGAGAATGTCATGTACAAGCTATATAAAGCGCCTTGGATAAAAGGTGCTATATAAAAGCACCATTTACCACTGGTTGAAAACCACAGACTTAAAGGGAAGAAAAAATATATATATTTTGATGCTACATTAACAAACTCAGCACGCCATGGAATCAATGACAACCACTGTCCAGGCACTATGCAAAAGCTATTGCCCATATTGATCATTTTCAATTCTCATTCAACTCTCTCATTCAATTCTCATCCATTGTTGAAATTTGCTGTTTTTTTTCTTTACCTTTTCCTTACCTTACCTTAGTTTATTTATTTGTATTTTTCTCTTATGTGATGTTTGTTTTCTGCAGGGTGGGCGTAATAAGCTTCGGCTTCAACCCATACCTTTTCGGTCAATTGTACTGAACATGTCAATTTTTCTGTACATACTGTATGTTGTGACTGACCGAGATAAATAAATAAACTAACTAATTAACTAACTAACGCTGATCAACACAGGAAGAAGCTGGCCCAGCGTCTCCAGGAAGCTGAGGAAGCCATCGAGGCTGTGAATTCCAAGTGTGCCTCTCTGGAGAAGACCAAGCAGAGACTCCAGGGTGAAGTGGAAGACCTCATGGTCGATGTGGAGAGGGCCAATGGTCTGGCTGCCAACCTTGACAAGAAACAGAGGAACTTTGATAAGGTGCTTTGACATTCGTCATTAAAGGACAACTTTTTTTTAGCTTTTTTTTTTTTTTCAAGTTGTTATTTGTTTTAGGTTGTTGTTATTAGAGAAGGTAAAAGATGAATGTTAATGGTTTTACGTTTGCTCCTTTCTTTACTGTTAGGGATTTTAGCTATGAGAGTGGATCATAAATGAATATTTGCTTAAAACAGTTTAAAGTGATTTCCTTTTTATTATGTAGTCCTAATAAACCCCAGGAAATTATAACTGGCCACGGAAGTTCACAGGATCTACTGAATGTGGAAAGAGGCAGCACACTGCAATTTACACATTCCATATTTGTGCATGTAGATCATTTGTGGCCAGATGTTATTTCCTGGGGTTTATAATAAAAATAATAAATTGCTTTAAAATTTTGTAAGCAAATATGTATTTAGGACTACATTCAAATGCACTCTCCCATGGCTAAAATCCCTAAACCTAAAGAAAGCAAGGAATGTAACACAATTAACACCCATCTTTGACTCTCTAATCTCTAACAACCTAAAACATGAACCTTGGTTAAAAACAAAACAACAAAAACAAAGTTGTCATTTAAAAAAAATAAAAATAAAAATAAAAACATGACTCCTCAAAATGGAGTAAAAAATAACGCATTGCTGTTGTGCAGGTGTTGGCAGAATGGAAGCAGAAGTTTGAAGAGGGCCAGGCAGAACTGGAAGGAGCCCAGAAGGAGGCTCGCGCTCTCGGCACCGAGTTGTTCAAGATGAAGAACTCCTACGAGGAGGCTCTGGACCAACTGGAGACCATGAAGCGCGAAAACAAGAACCTGCAACGTGAGTCTTTCTCTAACCCAGGGGTGGGCAATTATTTTTCCCAAGGGGCCAAATGAGATACATAAAATATTGTGGAGGGCCAAGACTAAAGGCTGAACTAAAGTCTGCGTAATATTAATTTAATTTCAAGATAGGACCAAACATTTTGACACCAGGGCCCCATTTGAGCCACGGACCACAATTTGATGACATTTTAGCCCCACAGACCCCAAAACTAAAGACTTCTTTTGCTTTTGTCCACAATACCAGGCTGGATTTCACAAGCAAAACAGGCAAATAATGACCATTCTTCTACCTTCTCTGGCTAATTCAGAGTCCATTTGGTTTCATGTTTACGCTCTCAAAGAGTTACATCTGGTTAACCAACTTTCCATATTTAAGTGGAACTCTCATATTTAACTGGACCACTGGTGGTCCCCGGGCCGGTCAGAGTCAGCCAAAGGGCCGCATTTGGCCCCCGGGCCGCATAATGCCCAGGTGTGCTCTAAGCTCATACTTTAGGGGCTCCATTTTCGTTACCTATCTAAACCCCTTATCATTTTTTTTTTTTTTTTACTATTTTGAAAAACCTTTTGGAATAGTTCAACGTGCCAATTTATCGGCACATTGTGAGCTTGTAGACTGACCATTTAAACTATTGAAAAATGTTCTTTTTTTAATAGTTTAAAAGGGCAAAGAAGTTAAGGGATAGCGGGTTTAGCGGCGATGAAAATGGAGCCCTAGATGTATTACGGGGGGGAACACCGACTTAATACAAATGCAAATACCAGTACACAATACAATAGTTAGCTGACTGGAAATCCCCTCAATCACTGTTTTCAACCCATTGCAGAGGAGATCTCGGACCTGACTGAACAGATCGGTGAGACTGGCAAGAACATCCATGAGCTGGAGAAGTCCAAGAAGCAGGTGGAGACGGAGAAGGCAGAGATCCAGACAGCCCTGGAGGAGGCTGAGGTAAGACAGCAGAAGAATGCACTAGTGCAGGGGTTTTCAACCGGTGGTCCCTGAGAGGGTTCCAGGTGGTCCCCAGCTAAATGATGGACAGTTGGTATAACCAAATGGACCCTTATAGATCTGTAACTCCTGAGATCATAAAATGAAACCAAATGGACCCTTAAATTACATTTAAACATCTGGATTACTTAATTTTTAAGAATCTACACAATTAGAAAATGTAGAAGAATTGTTATTTTGACCAACGTTTTGCCAGTTTATCTCTCCTAAATAGAGACGCGCAGTGACGTCACCGCCCCTGTTCCACTAGTGGATTCCCCATTCATTTTTCTCATAGACTTTTCGAAAATAATTTGTATCAAGACGATTACGCCGCGGACAAAGCCAACTCGAGTCGTGACGAATCATGATGACACACACAAACTTTTGGGACAATAAAATAATTTCTAAGATGAAAAACGAAACAAAAAGTCCGTTTTCTACTTCTTCCTAATTATATATTATATGACAATATTGTGTTTGTTGTCATGATTTGTCACGACCCGAGTTGGCTTTGGCCACGGCGCAATCGTGTTTTTATTAACCATTTTCGAAAAGTCTATGAGGAAAAAGAATGAGGAATCCACTAGTGGAACAGGGCTGGAGACGTCACTGCACATCTCTATTGTGGACAAAAACTTGAAAACCCTTGCTTTTGGGTCCGAGAGATTAAACCAACATCAAATGGTGGTCCGTGGCTAAAATGCTGAATAAATAGTGGGCCCTGGTTTGAAAAATGTTGAAAACCACTGGCCTAGTGTAGTGACCTCACGCAAGTGGGACTAAGGGAGACCGCTGGGGAGCTGGCGAACCGTGTTTGATCCCACCAGTCCCCTCATTCGGTGAGCTAGCTCTCTTAGTATTTCCAATTGCATGCTGGATGCCGATCAAGGTTTGTACTGAGTCCAGGCATGGTGCACTATTTGCTTTACTATATTCTACAACATACAACATACAATATGGCATTTTACTTCAATATATTTTTTCAGTGTAGCTACTATATATGAGGTTCAAGGTTTAAGTTTTTTTTTTTTTTTTTTTTCACTCGAGTGTGTGTCAACATATACACAAGGATGAAATTATGTTCCCACTCTTCCACAGTGCCACAAGACAATAGACAAAAGACAAACAAAGAGCAGCAAGTAATGGTAGTGCAACAGATGAAGGCAGTAAAGTGCTATTTAACCACCCAACTGAATTGTATGGTGAAGGTGCTAAGCTATAATAAACTATAATAAAGTATAATAACGTGGCAAGTATTAGAAAAATTAAACAGAACCTAGACAGAACTAGGACATACTATACATACTACAACTATAGTACACTACAATTATCACTATAGCAACTTTAACGTACTATATACTACAACTACTTACTGCAACTGCTTACTAATAGCTATGCTATGACAACTATGACTGACCGCCTAAGAGAGGTATTAAACTACATTAGACTACAAGGAACCAAGTGCAGTAAAGTGACAGGTTTTCTTGATCTGAGCAGAACTAACAGTACTGAGCAGAAGTGAGAGGTAGTTCCATGTGCAAGGAGAGATAGCAGCAGTAGGGTACATACTGAAATGAATACAAAGTCCTTCCCTGGTTGCGTGAAAGTTGGTTATGATGAAGTTACATTTTGATCTCGCATAACATTTCAGGGTACTCTGGAGCACGAGGAGTCCAAGATTCTGCGTGTGCAGCTGGAGCTCAACCAGATCAAGGGCGAGGTGGACAGGAAGCTGGCGGAGAAGGACGAGGAGATGGAGCAGATCAAGAGGAACAGCGCCAGGGTGATCGACTCCATGCAGGGCACCCTGGACGGCGAGGTCAGGAGCAGGAACGACGCTCTGAGGGTCAAGAAGAAGATGGAGGGAGACCTGAACGAGATGGAGGTTCAGCTGAGCCACGCCAACCGCCAGGCGGCCGAGGCCCAGAAGCAACTGAGGACCGTCCAGGGACAGCTTAAGGTGGAAATTAGAGTTTTGAAACAGTGGAGCCACGAGGGAGGGAAATCCATTTGCGACTGTGACAGCATAACAGTCGCGGCTGTTTTGTGAAACAGTCAACCATTTTGCATAACGTTTGCAACGGTTTGCATAATTGTTGAGGGTTAAGGTTAGGTTTAGGCATAGGTTTTACTGAGGTTATGTTTAGGGTTAGGTGTTGAGGTTCGGTTTAGTAGGGAAAACAAATGCAAAATGGTCGTAAACGACGGCCTTCGCAGTCACAAGTGGATTTCGCTGTCTCTCAGTTGAGCTGCTCTGAAAAAAAAAAAAAGAAATGCTCATATTCTGAAGTCTCTCGTCACCGCTTCAAATGTGGTTTCATATAGGATGCCCAACTGCACCTTGACGATGCCGTGAGAGCCGCGGAAGATCTTAAAGAGCAGGCTGCCATGGTGGAGCGTAGGAACGGCCTGATGGTGTCTGAGATCGAGGAGCTGAGAGTGGCTCTGGAACAGACAGAGAGAGGCCGCAAAGTGGCTGAGCAGGAACTGGTGGATGCCACTGAGCGCGCTGGACTGTTGCACTCTCAGGTATGTAAGCCGATTCTGAAATGGGAATGGAAATGAGTGACGAAATCTGGAAAAAGGGTCTGTTGAGGATACATTCTTGCTCTATCAATGCCCGATACCAACTGATACAGTATAAAGTCATGCACAGACTACACTACTCCAAGATCAAACTTCATAAGATTTACCCAACCACAACATCTGCACTGTGTGACAGATGTAAAACAGCAGAGGGCACCCTAACACATTTATTTTGGCTCTGTCCACAGCTACAAAGCTTTTGGTCAAAGATCTTTGACTGGTTCTCTAATGTATATAAAAAAAAAACATAATTATCAACCCACAATTAGCTTTATTTTGGTGTTCAGAGATTGCTCTAACATACACAGAAGAAGAACAAAATGCATTGATGTTCGGAATGGTAGCAGCTAAGAAAATTATACTATTGGATTGGAAAACGCCTTCCCCCTAGTTTTATGATATGGCTAAATGAAATGACATCAAACATACAAATGGAAAGAATTAGATCCCACAAATCATTCAATAAAATATGGTCTCCCTTCATAGAGTATCTTAAAATGGAATGAAACAATGGATTGAAAAAAGAAAAAAAAAAAAAGAAAAAGAATGATTGTATGAAATTATAGTATGCGTGGCATACCGTATTGTTGTCCTTTTTATTCTTATTTAGTTATTTATTTACCTTTTTTTTTTCTTTCTTAAATGTTTTGGTTACGGGATTGCTTTATTTATATGTAAAAAAAACCTGGGGAAAAAAAAACAATAAATATAATTCAAACAGGTATGTAAGCCGATTTAAAAAAAAAAAAAGAGAATCTTCAAGTGTTCTATTAAACCAAATGAACATGCTTTACTTAAGTTTTTTTTTTCAACTGAATCTTTATTTTAGAACACAAGCCTTTTGAACACCAAGAAGAAGCTTGAGGGTGACCTGGTCCAGGTCCAAGGCGAGGTGGACGACAGTGTTCAAGAAGCTAGGAATGCTGAGGAGAAGGCCAAGAAGGCCATCACTGATGTAAGTAGGAGTTACCTGTAGTCTTGTGTATACCGTATTGTCCTGAATATGACACGTCTCCGAGTTGGACTAGGAACTAACCTTATGTGGCAATGTTGTTAGTGGGACATTAAAAATGGACTGGTGAAATCTAATGGGCTAAAGTCTTATGGTGCGATTTTCGTTCCACCCGTTATGAACTTTGATAATGATATGAACTTTATTTGTAAAGCGCTTTTCAAAACAAAGTTACAAAGTGCTGTACAATCAAAAACAATATGCAATAAGACACAAACAAAGAAAGTAATAGATGAAAACAAAAGGTTATGAAGTTAAAAAGTACTCTCTAAAAAGATGGGTTTTTAACCTCGATTTGAAGATTGGGACTGAAGGGGCCAGTCTGACATCTAAAGGCAATGCGTTCCATAGTTTGGGCGCCCGGGCGCTAAAAGAGCGATCACCACGTGTGACCAGGTTTGTCCGAGGGACAACTAGAAGTGCCTTGTTCGAAGAGCGGAGGTTACGCTTGGAAATCGGAAGGGACAGCATCTCCTTGATGTAGAGAGGGGCCAAGCCATTAAGTGCTTTGTAAGTAATAAGTAAGACTTTAAAATCACATCTGGCGCTCACAGGCAGCCAATGGAGGGATGCTAGGATAGGTGTAATATGATTTCGTTTCTTCGTATTGGTGAGTAACCGGGCAGCAGAGTTCTGCACTAACTGTAAACGGGAGAGGGTTTTCTTGGGTAGACCAGAGTAAATGGAATTGCAATAGTCCAGACGTGAGGAAATGAGGGCGTGAATGACTGTTTCGAGATCCGGGGGTGAGAGGAATGGTTTGATTTTGGCGATGTTTCTAAGCTGAAAGTAACAGGATTGAACAACAGTAGATATTTGTTTATTGAATGAGAGGTCATGGTCAAAGATAACCCCAAGGTTACGGGCTGCAGGAGTGACATTAGAGGACAGGGAACCAAAATTGGAGTGAAGTGTGGAGGTTTGACTGGTGGGACCGAATAGGATAATTTCAGTTTTGGTATGGTTTAGTTGGAGAAAGTTTTGGGTCATCCAGACCTTAATGTCAGCCGATACCCGCAGCGAATTCCCTTATTGCTATTTTGGTCACCTTTTCTCTTCCCTTAGCCACTATTCTTTATGCCGACACCGTTATTTGTGACTGGAGGTGTGGTCATGGGCGTGTTTGTTGCGCAGTCCCTTAAGTTGCTAATTCCGTCAAATAGATTTGGGAACTAGATAACGCCATCTAAGAGCACCCGTTAACCGATACGAGAAGGCAGAGACACGTGCGCACGGTGCGGGCGTCTGTGCGCCTTTGGAGATGTCCACGACTCCACGTGGAAAGGCGCCAGTTCAATTCATCTCCTTATTTATGGATTGTCCTATAAACAGCTGTAGATTGCCTGCTGTCGGTCACTTCCTTGTGTTTAGGTAATGTACAGTATATAATATAATTAAATACATTAATTAACTTGTGACGCAATGCTGTAAATTGCAAAAAAGTCGGGAATTCGCGGCAAAAAAGACGTCTTTTTGATCATTCATTTCTCGGTCAATTCCGGACCATTTTTTACATTTCAAAATGCAGTGTGACGGGAAAAAGCTTCTCTCTCAGATGCTGTATAGAATATGTGGGTCTTCTCTACGATGCGGGATCTTTGTAAGTGTCTTACATTTTGCTAACCACACCTATGCATAATTTAACGGGTATAGGAGGTCTTTAAGGGAGATCGAATGGTAACGAAATTATCAACTTTAGTGTGGGAACGCCTCTTCCCCAATGCTAAGTGCGTTAATTGCGTATAAGGGCCAATGTAACCAAAATCGAGCCCTTAGAGTATACTGTATAAGACGGAGGACTTCCCGGAAGTCTCCCTCTCATCCACTTGCATTAAGTTGCTCAGCCAGAGCATGGGGCGATTTCACTCACTCCTTCAGGGTAGGGACATAGTGCATTGTTGGATACAATATTGGGTCTTATTTATGTGAACACGCTCGGCCAAGCAGAGCATTAGTGCACGTTCACGTGAATAAGGCCGCTCAGAAACTGCAATAACACCTTTGGCCTCTATTTCCATTTCGCCTCAAGGTTTCCTCCGGATGCCTGATCTAGTGTTTATATATCTATGTTTATCTATAATTTTATTAGAAAAATATGCTGTCTTTTCTTATATCCGGGACAGTACGGTAGTATGAACACAATTACTTCTTACTATACTCGTACAGAGCTGAGCAGTCCCGCACCCTTGTGACAACTTTTCTAAAATGATTTATATAAAGACGATTACGCCACGGACAAAGACAACTGACAAATCATGACAACACACTCAATCATTTGGGTCAATCAAATAATTTCTAAAAAGAAAAACGAAACAGAAAGTGTTGTATCCTGTATCCTTTATTAACCATTTTCGAAAAGTCTATGATCTATGAGAAATGTATTTCTGGAACACGGGTGATGTCATGAAAGGTGGCGGGACTGCTCAGCTCTAGATGATTCTTTTGTCATTAGCCGTCCTTCAGAATAACACACCATCATCACAACATGTGATGTTTCCAGGCTGCGATGATGGCTGAGGAGCTGAAGAAGGAGCAGGACACCAGCTCCCACCTGGAGAGGATGAAGAAGAACCTGGAGGTGACCGTGAAGGACCTGCAGCACCGTCTGGACGAGGCTGAGAACCTGGCCATGAAGGGAGGCAAGAAGCAGCTCCAGAAACTGGAGGGCAGGGTAAGATGCGGTTCACTTCAACACAGCTTATAGTCATAGAGCAGTGGTTTACAACCAGTAGTCCGGAGACCACCAGTGGTCCTTGCTAAATGATGGATACCACTAAATGATGGATAGTTGGTTAACCAGATGCAACTCTTTGAGAGTCAAATGGACCCTTGTGGGTCCATTTGGTTTCATTTTTAAAATATTCATCATCTGAATTAGCCCAAGTCTACACAATTAGAGATTGTAGAAGAAAGGTCATTGTGATCTATGTTTTCCTGTTTTCTGGTATTGTGGGCAAAAACAAAATAAATATTTAGTTTTGGTTCTGTGGGGCATCAAATGGTGATCCGTGGCTCAAATACTAAATAAATAGTGGGCCCTGATATCAAAATGGTTGAAACCCACTGTCATAGAGAAAGCAATAAGGAGAAATATCCTCACTAGAGCTGCAATGATTAATGAATCAATGAATGATCGTAATCGAATCTCTAATTTGATTAGTTGTCAACTAATTTAGTAATCGTGTAATGTGTAACTAAACTAAAGAGGATTGAGTGAGACACCTCTAACCCTAAATATGACACATAACAATGATTATGTAGCTCTATATTTGATCACTCCTTGAACATTCACTCCTTAAATATTTATTTTTAAACAACCTATTTAAGTTTAGAACAGGTCTGTTCCTTTTAGACTGACACGTGTAGCTATTCTTTTATCAAACGTATTCAGTCAGAATGAGCCACTATGAGTTGCTTTAATTAATTTAAACATTTGTCTGTTTTAATAGTAGCGTAATCAACAGCTAATCAAACGTATTTTTGTTTGTTAGTACATGTCTAAAATATGTAGTTTAAGCTGATAGTTAAAGAAGTGTCGCAATCTGATTAATCGTTTAAATAATCGTCTGATGAGTCAATTACAAAAATAATCATTAGTTGGAACCCTAATCCTCACAATGTGTCGATCCACTGTGAAGGTCCGTGAGCTGGAGGCGGAGGTCGAAGCTGCAGGGAAAGGCGGAGCAGACGCCATTAAAGGTGTCCGCAAGTATGAGAGGAAAGTGAAGGAGCTGACATACCAGGTACTGTATAACATATGTTCACTTTATTGAACATCATTCCCCCCTGACAAAAGGAATAGACTGCATGAGCATACAACTAATATATTGTGGATTGACATTGACTTCAGACTGAAGAGGACAAGAAGAATCTCGCCAGGCTTCAGGATCTGGTAGACAAACTGCAGCTGAAGGTGAAGGGCTACAAGAGACAGGCTGAGGAAGCGGTAAGACAAATTTCGCTTATTTCCATGAGCAGCAGGTCAAATGTCTAGATCAGTATGCTGATGAATCATCTGCAGTGCAGGGAATAGGGGTGTAAATCACACCCATCATGGCGATTCGATTGAGTATCGATTTCCTGACCCAACGATTTGATTTTTTTTCGATACTCAAGAATACACCACGATTCGATTCGATTTCGATTTTTTTTTTACCCTTTTTTTTACCTTACAGGCTAGACAATGTTTCAAATTTGAAATAAATCAATGAAAGCTGTAATACCGTTATACATCTGTTTTGCCTACCTCTTTTTCCTCTGCTATGTCAGCCATGACTGTTTCGCCTACTGTTTGAGTGTCTGAGTGTGTGTGTGCATGTGGAAAGAGGGTAAAGGAAGCGAGGTAGGAGGACAAAATAGGTTTAGCGCCACCCGCAGCACGGGAGTCTGAATTACGTCCAGGAGCAAATAGATAAAATAGACCAGATATTTTTATTCATTTATTTTTAAACATGAATCGATACTCTTGCGGACGTGTCGGTCGGTCGATGCATCGTATTGTCGGCTGTTGGATCGATACATCGATGCAAAATCGATTTTTTTTACATGTCTAGCAGGGAAACTGTTAATGTAGAACAGGTGTGGAAAAGAAACACAGTGCAGATGCCACACACACACAGGCAAACCAGCATAAATGTTTCAGGCAAATCAGCATAAATCTCCAAAGTGCACTGCATGAAGCAATAAAGTGGTACCACCAAAGACGTGGTACCACACCAGTGACACTTCCGCTGTACAGTATTTTTTCCTCCTCTAAGCTGCGATTTTTCCCTTAGGATGTCAAACTATAGCAAGAAGCGTCAAAACCGTGATTGTGCCGTCGTAACGAGAACCTGGTCGTACACATCATGCTGGATGGGCCTAACTATATTAGCCGCAACCACAATTTCCTGCTGTAATTGCAAGGTGCTTTGAACCATGTCTGTCGTATTGCAGGAGGAGGCAGCCAACGGACACCTGTCCAAGTTAAGGAAGGTTCAGCATGAGCTGGAGGAGGCAGAGGAGCGCGCTGACATCGCTGAATCCCAGGTCAACAAGATGAGAGCTAAAAGTCGTGACGCCAAGGTAATACGCGTTCAACATGAAGGTTTATTAAGGCGATTATCTTGAACTGTGATTTTAGAATCAGACGATCATCACATCACAGCAAGTAGAAACTGTGAAATTTGTTTTGGTACATAGTTCTGAAAACGAACTAAAGGAATCCATAATTTTATTGGATGTCTAATAGTATGTTACTGTCTTTTACAGGGACATGATGCTGAATAGGTTCTCCAATTCAAGTCACCATAAAAAGTCATAAAATATGACCCATTGTATTCAATAAAGGTTGCAATAAAATTGTGTTGTTTATTGTATTCATTCGAACAACCTTTTGGCTACAACACCTGGGGCAAACACTATTTCACAAAACTGATATTAGAGATTAAACCATGATTTAGCAGGATTTAGCGCTTTTATGAAAACGTGTTAATCTTGCCGAATTAATCTAGACAGTTAATGTCCTGGATATGTTGAGGCTTTATTGGGTTTCATGAAAGCAAAGCCACACTAGTTATCATGGAAACTAATGCTGTGGACTTAGCCTGCACCAGACTAGGCTAACAGACAGGTTTAACCTAATCCTGATTTCTTTACTCTTCATTAGGTAGTCAGTCTGATCACAAACCAGTGGGTTTTGACACACTTAATCAATTATTATGGGTTTGTGTTGCCTTATTTTACAGTAAGTTTATTAACAACTTGAATATGTAGGCTATGAACTAAATACAAGACTGATAACTGTGAATTTTACAATGGTAGCCACATTGCAAGACATTTACAGATAAGGGGGTGGGAATGTAACCATGTGACAGAATACTTCAAAACACCTATGACTGAACTAATGTCATACTGGTAAGCCTGTTCTCTTTCAAACAGCAGGTGGCGATACTGCATGTGCACTGACCAGGTGTGCACCAGGTGTGTGCCTAACCATAGTAGAAATGAAAAAATAATGTCAGGAAGCAGATATAGGAGATTGTGCAGACATGTACCTCAGACAAAACTTTATTTGCAAATACACCGACAGCATAGGGTGGGAGTAGGAGTGTTTGTACCGGACTTTAAGGTTAATATTGTAAAACGAATTCCAGATAAGCCATCAGTATACACAGCGGAGTCAGTGGTGGTAGTTTTGGGCCTTCAGTGGGTGGAGGAGGTCAGGCCAGAGTGGGTGGTGATATGCTCAGACTCCCTAGCAGTTCTGAAAAGCCTTCAGACTGAAAAGTCTGTTAGAGAGGATCTAGTTATTGAAATCAACCAGCTCTTGTTGAGGCTGCATCTTGGGGTAATAGATGTCCATTTTTGCTGAGTGAAGGGGAATGAAATGGCAGATGAGCTGGCTAAAGCAGCCACCAAACAGGAGGTGGTGATTAAAGTTCTGGTTGGAAAGGGGGTGAGGGGAAAGCCTTGATTTAAAAAGAAAGGAATGGGAATCTGGCAGAAATGGTGAGAGGAAGACCTCTTACTTTTAAGGAGTACTATAGAGATGCGCAGTGACGTCACTGCCCCGGTTCCGGAAGTCTTTTCCCAATTCATTTTTCTCATAGACTTTTCGAAAATAATTTATATCGAGACGATTACGCCGCGGACAAAGCCAACTCGAGTCGTGACGAATCATGATGACACACACAAACTTTTGGGACAATAAAATAATTTGTAAGATGAAAAACGAAACAAAAAGTCTTGTATCATGCCGTTTTCTACTTCTTCCTTATTATATATTATATGACGATATTGTGTTTGTTGTCATGATTTGTCACGACCTGAGTTGGCTTTGGCCGCGGCGTAATCGTCTTGATATAAATTATTTTCGAAAAGTCTATGAGAAAAATGAATGGGGAAAAGACTTCCGGAACCGGGGCGGTGACGTCACTGCGCATCTCTATTGAAGGAGTAGACAGGAGGAAAGAGCTATCACGAGACTCTGGGTGGGGCATGCAGGGCTGAAAAGCACTCTTTTTATTATGGGAAAGGCGGAGAACAATAAGTGTAACACATGTGGTGAAGTTAATCTGTGTAACATTGTTGCTGTTATACGTATGGTGAAGTTAATCTGTGTAACATTGTTGCTGCTGTAGTGTGTCACTTTTTGACTAGGTCAGTCACCATAGAATCAAGGGAGACAGGGAATTTGATTGATTTGAATCTTTTATTGACCGACTGCAGAATGGGCACAGTGAGATGAAGGTGCAGGTCAATACAATGCTCAGAGGATAGACGGTATTCAATTTAGGAAGAAAAAAAAATCAGATACATATTAAATGTCACCAGCCATCTATAAACATCAACGTTACAACTGTGGCATATTCTGTGAAATGTTACATTAACTTGTTTATATACATATATACTTTCCAGAAACCCCTTGGGTTAGATTTTAGCAAGCATTTAGAATCACCCTCGGGTCTAAATAAGACACTTTGGATACTGTAGTTTTTCCTGATAATCTTTGATGCAAAAATTCTCTCAAAAAATAGGCTTCATCCTCTTACAAAATAAAATGGAATAAAACAACAACAGTAAAACACTTGAGCTTCAAAAAAAGGATTGAAAACTGCTGTCAATTGAATGGAATCCTTAATTTTTAATCATCCTTCTTCTGCCTGCTGACGCTGTGAAGAGCTTTACTGCCGTTCTGGAGATGCGTCGGGGGAAGCCTCTCGCCCTTGACGTAGGCGTGGAAAAAGAAGTTGAGGAAGAGGACGCTGAAGGCCAGGGCGTAGAGCAGAATGATGTACAGGAAGATGGGATACTGGTAGGGACAGTCATTGAAGAGGACCTGGATAACATGGATGGCCACCACCACAAACTGGACCTGCAGGGTAAAAGGAAAAACATACTTGATTTAGAATAATCTTGTTTAGTTTCAAAGGGATTGGGACATATCATATTGTCCTGAATATAAGTCAACCCTGGTTATAGACAACCTCCATTTTTCAAGAATCATTTGTGTAAAAAGAACATTGAATGATAAAAAATAATATACTCCCCAAATATAAGACATTCCATTTTCAGGATATCTCCATTGGGGAGGCACTGTCTTATATTCAGGCCAATAGAGTATATACTGTATATTGTTTCTTAGTGTTTTTTAATAGTTTTTAGTGAGCTTAATTGCACAGACGGAACTGTCAACATTTTGTAGATTTTCTGTGGTCTGGAGTTTTTCTTGCTCAAACAAGTGGTTTGATTTTCCTGCTGTCTGTGGTGTCACAACCTGCAAATCCTCATATACACCAATGGAATTTGCAAGTAGATGTCACTGTTTTTCGTTGCAGCTCAAAAGCCCTTCAATTACCAGAAAATCCATTGTATGTTAAGTTCGGCTGTTCCACTCTATATGAGAAAATGAAATATGAATGAATAGCCTATTAATGTCACAAAACCTTTAAATATATTTTGAATTGTATTTGATATAAAATGCTGTCACAAAAAAAAAAAAAAAAAACACAGAAAAAATATTTTAAATACATTCTTTAAAATATGGAGCCCCCAGGATGGGAATTGGAAAGTATGTTTTGTTTTTATTCCTCTTGGCCACAAAGTAGTATCGCGTGGCCACAGATTAATAATTTATCTTGTGTTCTCGAATTAGTAACTCATGGCCACAAATTATATTTCATGGCCACAAGTTTAGAATACTAATTTGAGAACATGATGATAATAACACATTATTAATTCATATAGAAATATACACATACAAGTACTGTATATAAGGGCACCTACCAGTTGGATCTTGGTCAGGTACTTCTTCCACCACAGATACTTCTGGTAGGCAGGTCCCAGGGCAGCCAAGCCATAGTATGAGTACATGACCACATGGACACCACAGTTAACAAGACCATGGAAGGTTCCACTGCCTCCAGGGGAAAACTTAACCGCAAACCACCAGGTGAACGGCATGATGGAATGGTGGAAGACATGGAGGAACGTCACTTGGCTGCTCTTTTTCCGGAGAACAAAGAAGATCTGCATAGAAGAGATGTGGAGGAACAAATCCAGCGTAAGCGATAGTTCATGGAGGCACGGAAGGCAGATTGGTGTTAGTATTGATATTGATATTGATATCAGAGCCGTGCTCGGTTCACAGGATGCGATATCAAACGAGATATCAGATCTATGTCCGGTTCATAGATCTGTTATCTCATGGGCAGAGCCACTCCGCCATACTAACATGCAAAAGCTTTGCCATAAATGGTTTGGTCAATCTGAGCTGAAGTGTGTCAATGAACCTTAGGTTAATGCAGAACGTAATATGTTTTTGCCTCTACTGGTATGTGCCTGTTTAGTATGGAGTCGCACACCTGAATACATGAAGGGTTATTACTAGGGATGTCCCGATGCCACTTTCTTCATTTCCGATCCTGATACCACAATTTCTGTGTCAGCCGATACCGATACACCAAATTCACACGCTAAACCCCTTATCCCTAACTTCTTTACCTTTTTTATTATTTTGTGAAACTTTTCGAATAGTTCAACATGCCCATCTATTAACATGTACTGTAAGTTTGTAGACTATTTTAACACTATCTCTGCTTAACACGAGTTTCCCGCGTTTTCTTGGCCACTAAGGGGCGCCAAAATATTTTTGGGACTTTTTTCTTTCTTTTTTCTTTTTTTTAGGCGAGTGCCTAAAGCGGTGAAAGTGTTTTTAGTTTTATTTTTTAATAGTTTAAAGAGGCAAAAAAAGTAATGGGATAAGGGGTTTAGTGTTGACACATCTAGGCCAATATCACAATCTTGTTTCGGGACTCAGGACACATTCTCATGCCAGTGAGTAATGCAGTACATATCCCACTAGACTAGACAGTAGATAGAGTATCATAGTGCTTACCGTGTCCAGCATTTCAATTATCTTTGAGAACCAGTACAGCCAGCAAACTGACGCCATCTGTGAAATGGAACAAAACATTTAAATAAAAAAGAAACTGACCTAAGAGATTAGTCTAGAACCCTGCTAGCAGCTCCTAGACTACTAACCTCACATCACCAGGCTTTCTACCTCAAATTACTGGAGATTTGTAATTATAATATGGTTATGGTTTACTTACCCTGAGTGCCAGAGGTGAGTTGGAGTAATCCACAATCTCACAACGGAAGGAGTAGCCGTTTGCCCAGCCTGACATGAGAAACTATAGGAAACACAACAGGGATAGAAGAGGTTAACCCTATCCCTCTTCTGGGCATGCATGTCATTATTTTAAGCAAACATTATGTGAAAATGGCAGATCTACAAGCTCTCGACACATGCAGTATATTTCTAGATCAGCTATAGCATTTTTGGCAAAGAGAAGTGTACAAGATAATAAAAAACAAGGGGGCCAAGTATATAGGCTAAACCTATAACTACCGTATTGTCCCGAATATAAGACGACTCGTTTATAAGACGGCCCTCATTTCATTTCAAGACCCATTTACAGAAAAAAAAAAAACATTGAATGTCAAATAGTATAGCCCCTTAATATAAGACGACTCCATTTTTTGGGGATATTTCCATTGATAAAAAAACAGTCTTATATTCAGGCCAATAGGGTATATACACTACAGTTTGTAGTATAAAAGGTACATTTAAAAGTGCTTTGATCCAAAGTGCTTTGATCCAAGACAAAAAACCATGCAAGGTACCAACTAATTTGGGTTTCAGTGTCTTGCTCAAGGACACTTCTGACTACCGACCCGCGGGTCATTGGACAAACTGCTCTACCTCTATATAAAACCATAAAGCTGCATCTACAGGTATATAGTCATCGTGATGAGAACCTACCTCGTAGATCATGTATAAAGACAAGGCTGTGATGCTGAAGTTGTAGAAGACCATGGCGTTCTTGAGGTCAAAGGCCTTGCGGTTCTCCATCAAACGTGGCCCCAGTTTGGTGACAAAGTATATGTAGGACAGAACGATGAAGGTCTGAGGCCACACAGAGGACATGAGGAACCAGTCCTTCACTCTGGGGTCTGTGACGCCATGAAGAAGAAAGAAAAGGAGGAAAACAAGAAGCACATTTCATGTAACTCCATACTGTTGTATGTATCTGGAATATGCTGTTAGGATTAACGTTAGGCATCATTTGGTAACATTTTAAATCGCAACTTACCAGCATTCTTGAACCAGTCATCATGAATTGTCGTTGAGTCGTTTTGATACATTTCTTCTTACCTAAAATGTGGGGGGAAAATTCTATTAGACATGTATTTTTCACAGGAAACTCCCATAGTTGTTTGTTCACCCTGAGTTCAAACCTTAGAAACCTTAGAAAGTAGTAAGGTTCTGATGTATATGTTGAGACTTTTTTTTAGATTTTATTTTTGTGTTCTGTCTGATTCTATTCAGACCCCTATGAAGAAATAATGTTTATACAATAATTGTACAATATATACAATAAAATAACAGTTTTCTATATCTGGCAGGTTAACGTACAATAATTAAAATGTTGTTGTCATATACAAACTGGCAATGCTATCAAACTACAATCCAGTCCAGGGAAAACGAAGTCAACCTACCGTGCTGTTACAAAGCAGGGAATTCCTCCTCTTTATGTGCACTGGATCCACACACACCTGATGCAGTCCTGAAACTGATTCTTACCACTGTGATGATCTGAATTTATACATTGATGACCAGGCACACCCACACCGTAGGCTAATTACCATATGCATGGAGGTGAAACCCTGAAACCACCAGCCACAACCATGTGAATAGCCGACACCCAGGCTTTCATTTTCGTTCGCCTTGCGCGAAAACGGAAAGCCTGGACTAACGCACGTTGGAAAGTGGCCTTCAAGTGGTGTGAACCTTCCGGGGTGGGCGTCGCTCTAAATGATGTGACGTAAAACAGCAGTGGACGGGCACGGGAGGGGCCGGGGATGACGACACGTTAGTGAGATCAAATCAGAGCGCAGCTCATCTGCCGTGTGGATGCCACGGCACCCCGCCCCCCCAAGGCCAAAATCATTGAGGGCTAGACCAGGCTACCATGTGAATAACAGCCAAGCAACACAGACATTTAATAATTACGTTTAAAACAAGTTGAAATGGCCTGAGAATTCATGATTGTTGTTGAATATTGAATCATTTACTTATTTTTAGGGCAAGGATCATCATCACGGTCATGATCATCATCATCACCATCATATGCTCAATATCTCATTCTTGTCAGTGTCATTCCAGGGATGTCTTTTCTTGTAGTACCACCATTAAGAAATGACATGGAAAACATAACAAGAACAAAAATAATATACTGTGTGTGTGTGTGTGTGTGTGTGTGTGTGTGTGTGTGTGTGTGTGTGTGTGTGTGTGTGTGTGTGTGTGTGTGTGTGTGTCACAAGTATCAGTTATGTGCTACGAAAAATAGAGTATCAGTTATACTATTTTTTCTTTTAAAGTTTTATGAGTGTATGGGCTCCATTTTCGTCACCGCTATACCCCTTATCCCTTAATTCTTTGCCTTTAAACTATTAAAAAAGGAACATTTTTCAATAGTTTAAATGGCCAGTCTACAAGCTCACAATGTGTCAATAGATTGGCACGTTGAACTACTCCAAAATGTTTTTCAAAGTAGTAAAAAAAATGATAAGGGGTTTAGGATAAGGGGTTTAGATGGTAAAGAAAATGGAGCCCTATATCTCTAGGTCAAGGGGTAAATAGGTGGTGAATACATAATTGTGATCGACCTCAGGTGGAAGCTGGAACCTCATTTTGAGAAACAGCCAGTTTCGTTTCAAAGTCATGTGGTTTAGTTAATTGTAGTTTAAAAAAAAATAAATGTGTTCTCAATCCATTTTTATAATTTATTGAAAGCCTTACAATAATAGACCTGGTCATATGTATAGGCCAGCACCCCCAGGGGTTCTTGAGGTGACTCCCAACAAAAAAAAAAAAAAAAAAAAAAAAAAAAAAAAAAATATATATATATATATATATATATATATATATATATATATATATATATATATATATATATATATATATATATATATATATATATATATATATCAATATAGCCACTTGGCTATTTGGAAATAACGGATCTGCAAGCTCACATGTTGCAGTAGCCTATAGATTGTGAGCTTCTAGTGTAAACCTGCTATTTGGAAGTCCGCAAAACAAAAAAGCAATCCTTAATTTGTACATTTTGCACGTAATTGCACAACACAAGCTATACACCAAAATGCCTTGAATGTCATCACTCCCATGTCTCCACAAGCATTTCCGTCTCACACAATGAAACCAGTTCTTCCAGTGAGACCAATACTCATCTGGATGAACCCAAGGCAAGTTCAACTTGCTAGGCAAAGTGCACATGAATATGAAAGTCCTGTCATCAAGAGACCTGATGCTGAAGCTCAGTGATTGCTCTGATAGTACTCTGAAAGGAAAGGTCCATAGGGCAGTGTTGGGAATATTACTTTACCTTGTTAATATATTACTTATTAATTATTACCTTCATTTTAAAGCAATATATTATATTACAATATTACTGTCTGAGCAAGTGTAATATATTAGTATTACTATTACATATTACTTAAAAAAAAACCCCTTTTCCAAAATGTATAATTAATTATTTAGTGTCACTATTAATCAAATATTGTGTAGGCCAGTGGCATACCTACAATAAAGCAAGCGCACTTGGTTATCTGACCAAATCCATGTGAAATCAACTTGAAAAAACATCACTCCTGAAAACAGTCCTGGCATAGACTGCAGTTGTCAAGATAATTTCGCAACTTGCAACAAGACAGAAAGTAATATTGAAAGTAATGCAGTAATGCTGTAGGAAAAGTGTATAATATATTAGATTGTTTTTGTTAAGTAATATATTTATATTACAAGTTACTGCATTTTGGTAATATATTATGTAATATATTAAGTTACGTAGTGCACATGTCCCAACACTGCCATAGGGTGTGCTAAAATACTGGACTCTGTTTTAGAACCAACCACCCTCTATGGTTGCGAGATCTGGGGACCATTAGCAAAACGGGATAAAAAGCAAAATGAGACCCTACACAGAATTCTGCAAATCCATTCTCTAGACACGGCGAAAAACACCAAATAATGCATGCAGGGCAGAATTAGGACGATACTCATATTTAAAATAAAAAGAGAGCACGTATTTCTACAACCACATGAAAGAAAGTGATAGAGATGCCCTCCCAAACAAAGCACGGATGCACAGTGAAACTCTAGAGCAGGGGTTTTCAACAGGTGGTCCGGGGACCACCAGTGGTCCCTGAGAAGGTTCCAGGTGGTCCCCAGGCTAAATGATGGAAAGTTGGTTAACCAGATGTAACTCCTGAGAATGTAAAAATGAAACCAAATGGACCCTTCCGGGTCCATTTGGTTTCATTTTTACACTCTCAAGAGTTAAAATATTCAGCATCTGAATTAGCATCACTTAATTAAGGCAGTTTACACTGTTTTGTTGGCAAAATACGGCCTGGAATTGTGGACAAAACCAAAAGAATTCTTTAATTTTAGTTCTCTGGCGTGAAAATGTAATCAAATGGTGGTCCGTGGCTCAAATGCTGAATAAATGGTGGTCCCTGGAGTCAAAAAGGTTGAAAACCACTGCTCTAGAGAGATGCCCCCTCACCAAATTAGGCCTGGAACTCTGTATACAAACAGAGTCACAAGATATAACCCCATTGGACTAAACCAGATTATAAAACAGAAGAAGGAAGACTATCTGGAAAGAAGCAACACAAACTCAAATGTTCATAATTTCTGATGTGATGCATTGTCGTGAGTGTTTCTCATTTTCATTCAAATCAGTCTCCATCCAAGTCCCTTTCTTGCTGTACCGAGTTTTATTGCAAAGTATGCAGTAGGTCTCAAAATTATTTTGGGGGGTAGGCTAAAAACAAACCAACAAAAAGGCAACTGGTTGGCAGAAAGGGGGAATTGAGAGTGCAGTCTCTCAACGGCCGCGAGGCTTATACAGTATATCGAGCACAGAACGATTCATTACTGACGTCGTACGTCAGACATCCAACCAATGATAAATGCCTAATAATTCGGGCAGAGGTACGCCAACTCCGTTCCCTTCATGGGGTCAGTCAGTGAGTCCAATGGCAGCTCTTCTACTTGGATTTCTACATGAGAATGGGGACATCAAATAGGGACGTCCTCGACCTGGAGAAGGCAGAGATGCGTTGGACTCAGGCAACAGTCCAGCTTTAATGATCAAACACCCTTATTTTAGATTGTTAGTGCAACATAAACATTACAGAGACTTTAGCTGGCCTGTTACTGGCTGTACAATACGTTAAAACAGCTGTCATGCTGCACACGTCCCTAGAATAGCTCTCATGTGCGACGCCCTCATTGAAAACAATGTATTTCCATTCCAATTCCAGTATGGCCCTCTTTAAGGCTTGATGAGCGCTCAGTTTTGACCCCTCATTGTTGTAAACTCTTTTACTAGATGGCCCTGCACTGTGCTTCACTAGTTCACTCAGGCTGTGAGCACACAGCCTGAGTGCCAAAAAAGCCCCCAAAAAAGTCCACAGTCTTTTCTGCCATGTTTGGAGTTTTTGAATGGATGTGGATGGGAGATAAAAATGGCTGTTACAGCAAAGTTGTCTACAAATGCTCGTCACCCAGTGATAGACACCAGCCACAGCTGGAACAGAAGCAGCTAGCAGCTTCTCCACCGTACATAGGGACAACGTGGAGTTGGAAATACATTGTTTTCAATGAGGGGCGCACATAAGAGCTATTTTAGGCATGTGTGCAACATGTCAACTGTTTTAAAGTAGTGTACAGTTGTAGTGGCAAAACACCTTTGTCCGAGTGTGTAGCCCCTTCTTGGGCAGACTGAAAATACAAAAGACGCTTGCAAAAGTTTGTGTAAAAAGATGGAAGTCCAGGGTTTCTTCAAGCTCAAAATAATATTTATTGTCCTCTCTTTCAATGTAAACTTAAACTTGGAAAACAAAATATACTAATCAAACAAAACAGGTAAACAAGCAACACGTAAACAGGTAAACATGCAAGGTCTAAAGACTGTAGCTTCTCAGTCTGCCACACCCCTGGTGTGACAGCACATTTCCTTTTATGGATTTCCTGCAGTGGGCAGAGAGCAGACTGACATGTTAGCTGCACTTAACATCACCACCACCAGAGGGCCAAAAACTATAAATCATATTTTAGAATCCTTAAAATATAAGTAAATGGCTCCTACAACAGTAACAACTAAAGATGGTGTACTATAGCTACTAAATAATCTAAAATCAAGGGATTTGTAACACTATATGTTAATAACGACCCGCTATAAAGCATTTATAAACATTTATAAGCAGTTTGTAGATGATTAATAAACATGAATAGACTGTTCATTAACATCCATAAATAGTTATCTATAGCTAATTTATAAGTTATTAGTAAAATATGACTGAGTAGTAAACTACTCATGAATAAGCCATTTATATGCATGTGTAATTGGTTCATAAATAATTTGTAACTAATGCATTAAAGTATTTATAAAATATTTGTTGATGAAGAAATAATAACTCAAAAGCTATTCATGTACCTTCATAAATCATTTAAAAAAAATCTTCCTGTAGGAAAACTTTCAAGCTACTGTTAACCAAAACAAAAGAAAGCATACGCCCCGGATCCCTTGGCGTTCGGAATCCCACATGACTGCCACTGTCTGGCGTTCTTCTAAGTCTAATCTAATCTCCAAGCATGTTTTTACAACCCAAGCACCAGTTATCCAAAATGAATCCCTATAGGAAAATGTACGCGCCAATCCAATAACACATATTGTTTTTGTTGGTGAAAGATTACGTAATGCATGGCACAGGGGGGGCGGCATCGCACTGCATAAAACACATAACAACTGGACAGTGGATTCAGAGGAGGGGAGGGTGCATGTCGGACAGTGGATGCCTGTCATGAGGGCTTCCTTAAACGTGCTACTCCTTTGGTACTTGATGATGTTGTTCGCTTCCCTCTCTCCCCTGTTTTGCTCCTCTTCCCTTTCTTGTGAGTTACAGGCATTGTTCAATCCCTACAGAATGTACAAGGATGGAGACGTGCTCCTGGGTGGTCTGATACCGCTCCACCTGTCCTCCGTGTCCCCTGAACTCACCTTCACTCAGGCCGAGGAACAGAAGCCCTCTTGCACGCAGTAGGTATCACCGATAACCAGCAAGAGACACTTCCTACCTTGTTTTCATATGATTAAATGAAAATAAGTAACTGATCTACAACCTCATAGTGTACATTTGTAATTTAAAAATCACGTTGAGAATATGATATACTTTGA
Source organism: Benthosema pterotum (assembly GCA_039105355.1). Taxonomy (NCBI): domain Eukaryota; kingdom Metazoa; phylum Chordata; class Actinopteri; order Myctophiformes; family Myctophidae; genus Benthosema; species Benthosema pterotum. Next base: position 55,642,278 of record CM076969.1, on the reverse strand, counting down.
GATATATTTTGAATATTATAATATTTTCTGCGGTTGACGTGAAAAATGTGGGAAAACACTGGTTCAAACATTATAGGAAACAAGCTCTACTGTACACTTTAGGAACAAGCCCCAAAACATCAACCAGCTACTTCCAATAATTTATTTGTAAGTGACTTCCTACCTAAAACAAGCACACATGGCAACGTTGTGTGAATTAAGATATATTTGTGTGCTCTGCTTCTGTGCCTCACCATTGGTTTGGTAGGGAAAAACATGGATAAGAGAATAAAATTAATATTGGATTTTTTTTTTTGTGAAGTGAAACATATATAAAGCACATACTTTTTGTAATTTCTAAGAATTATATATGGCATTCAAAACATATACATATATGATCCATAGTACTTTTTTTTGCAAAGTGAAACATACATAGCATAGCATATATATTTTCTTAAATAATTCATAAGAATTATACAATATGACATTCAAAACATATACAATCCATAGTATTCTATTGGAAAGTGGCTTCTATGAAAGGTGCCACTTTCAACAATTTTGCATGTGTGACATTTATATGAAACTTTCCATCTTTGGATGATGGGAGTCATAATTAGTTCTAGCTGATACTTTTCATCAATCCAATATTCATATAACCCAATATTTGTACAATCAATGTTGTTCTCTTTAGTTTAAATATTTTCATTCTCAAAAATAGCACAACATTGTGTGTGACAGAGCTTCATGAAAACTGTGCGTGCGTGTGTGCGTGTGTGTGTGTGTGTGTGTGTGTGTGTGTGTGTGTGTGTGTGTGTGTGTGTGTGTGTGTGTGTGTGTGTGTGTGTGTGTGTGTGTGTGTGTGTGCGTGCGTGCGTGTGTGTGTGCGTGTTATAGTTTTCAAACTGGACTATTCAGATGGCCATGCACACATCATGGCTTTGGCTGTCCGTGAGATCAACAGTAACCCCAGCCTGCTCCCCAACGTGACTCTGGGATACAGCATCTATGACACCTGCTTCACGGCTGGAGTGGGCACCCGTGCAGCGTTGTCACTGATCAGTGGGAGAGAAGAGCAGTTCACCCTGAATCACAGCTGTGTTGGCTCTGCTCCAGTAGTTGGAGTTGTGGGTCCTAGTAGTTCAAAAGGTGCTGTTGCCCTCTCTAGAATATTAGGTGTATACACAGTGCCATTGGTGAGTTTCCTATCCCCTTTTACCAGAGCCAATTTGATTTAATTTGGATTACTTGGCTATTTACAAGTGTATAACATGATACATATTCAAATTGGTGTTGTTTAATCCCAGTTTTAAAGGACATATTATTGTCACTGTTAATGTTACCTTTAATGTTTTTTGAATGCCCTATCACCAAGGTCATACTGTGACATATTGTGAACTTGTAGAAGCGGGGTTAGCGGGCGGGGCGGTGTTGACACTGGAGAGAGCAAGTCACCAGTGTCAACACTCACGCACTCTTTGCTGTCTTGCTGTTTACGTGTGTATGAGGCCTTAGGTCTTTGTTGTTGAGCATATCAAATAAGTTAATAATGTGTTGATCGGGGAACAGATTATCACAGGTGAATAAATACGTGCTCAGCTGATGCCATAGCATTACCTTGAACAAATACTACAATAGCTACAATCCTGGGCCTGCAGGTTGAGTAGCACTGCACTGCGGATACCAGGCCCATGACCTAACTAGCGCATTACAGAACAGATATTATACCCTTTGTTTTTTATTCTGCTGTTCCAGATAAGTTACTCTGCTGGTTGTTCCTGTCTGAGCGACCGGTCTCAGTTCCCGTCCTTCTTCAGAACAACACCAAGTTTTGTCTTTCAGGTGAACTAATAACAAAAGATGTGTTGGTATACACAGGAATACTCAAACCCATGTGGGGTGGACAACTTTTGTTTCTGGAGATGGACACTATATTTCTACACTAACTCCAGACGGCCACATTGCATATTGTTGGATTGAAATCTACCATACTTCACATTTTACCTTTCTTTCTGCATTGTGTCGCAAAAACGTATAGATATTCAATCTACAGCTATTTTTGCTTAACCCTGACATATGCCTATAATTTTCAGAAGCGTACTTACAGTATGTTAACTTTAATCAAATGTTTACCTACTTAAATCCAAGTACTGTGGAAACAAAAAGACAATCAAAGTGGTTGCGGTTGGCCATATACTGTACTGTATGGTCTAGTCCAGGGGTCAGCAACCTGTGGCTTGGGAGCCGCATGTGGCTCTAGAACAATTACATACACACTGGAGTGATCCGCCAGTGAAGATAATATAAACATTTCAGTCACTGACAATGTGCTGTCTGACAGTTACATCACCAGTAAACATAGTGCTTGTTGGCCCTGCCACAAAAGTTTAATCTGAACCACACATTTTCAGCGGTTTAATGTATCATTATTCATTAATATACCTTAGAGATGTTGTGTGGAGTGGACATGATAGAAAAGTTCCCCCATTTCTGTATTTCCTAAAAAGGGAGGTCTGAAAAAACATCATTAACATGGTGAAACACAACCTGATGATCAAGTTGTGTTTTACCATGTTAATGAATTTTCTTTTACATTTTACATTTTTTCTGAGAGTGTACAAATGGAACCAAATGGACCCGCCAGGGTCCATTTGGTTCACACTCTCGGAAAAAACAAAAATGAAAATGGGTGGAATTTCCCTTTAAGGGCTTATTAGGCTTACATTTTTTGCGGCTCCAGACAGATTTTGAATTTAATTTTTGGTCGAAAATGGCTCTTTCAACATCTTGGGTTGCCGACCCCTGGTCTAGTCTAACCTACGTATATATCTGTCCATTCTTTGTCCACTCAGGTGCGAGCTATGCACCTGACTATGAGGTGGTTCCAGTGGACCTGGGTAGGACTGCTGTTCAGTGACGATGATGCTGGCCGTGATGCCGCCGGCATATTCCAGTCTGACCTGGACAAGTCTGGTCTAGGTTGTTTAGCTTATGCACAGCCTCTCCCCTTCCATAATGAAATGGATAGACTCCAGAGGATTGTCAGTGTGATGAAGAAATCCACAGCTCGTGTTGTCTTTGTGTTTGGATATGGGACCTATATTCATAATGTCATGGCTGAGGTTTGTGTCACGATACATGTGAGGAGGATGTTAATTTAGGCAGGGCTTGACAGGGCTTTAATTAGAGGCAGAAATACCGTAATTTCTGGACTATAAGCCGCACCTGAATATAAGCCGCACCAGCTAAATTTGGGGCAAAATACTGATTTTTCCTTGTATAAGCCGCACCTGACTATAAGCCGCACCAGACAACAAGCTTCATGTTAGAGCAGTGGTTTCCAACCTTATTGATACCAGGGCCCACTATTTATTCAGCATTTGAGCCAGAGACCACGATTTAACATCTTCACCTCACAGACCCCCAAAGTAAAGATTTCTTTTGGTTTTGTTCACAATTTCAGGATGGATTTTCACAAACAAAAGAGGCAAAACATTAAAATGAGACCAAAATGAACATGACTTATTAAGTGGTGCTAATTTAGATGTTGAATATCATAACTCTTGAGAGTGTAAAAATGAAACCAAATGGACCCGCAAGGGTCCATTTGGTTTCATTTTTAGGCTCTCAAAGAGTTACATCTGGTTAACCAACTTTCCATCATTTAGTCTGTGGAGCCCACCTGGAACCCTCTCCCCTGTGTCACCTGTAAAAATCCATAGATTGTCTGCACCTTTGTATAAGTCGCAGGGTCAAAAGCATGTGAAAAAAGTAGCGGCTTATAGTCCGGAAATTACGGTACATTTTCCCTACACTTGTCCAGGCACAAATGTCACTCGTCCGAACCACGTCCACACACAAATAGGCTGTGCTTGGGCCCAAGCACTGATGCCCTATTGAAATCTCAATGATTCGCTCAAATTAATTGCATTTTTTATGGGCTAAACATAGAAAGTTGAGAAACTTTGCACCACTCAAGTGACGAAGAATTGCATATTTTAGTTGTCTCAAAAGGAGGGTGTGGACTAATTGCTCAATTGTGAAAAGTAAAAGTAAACACTCACTATAATATCTCGTATGCAGTTTGTGTTATTATACATGTGTGGAGGATGTTAGATATATGGGATTTCATAATTAGAAGAATCTAACATATTATGAGAAATCACTGAAGGAAAAAAACACGCCTTTCATTTCATTTCCAGGTGGTTAAGCAGAAAGTGACAGGTCTGCTATGGATCTTCGCTCCAACTTCAGGCTGGTGGGACTCTAGCTTCCAGACTCCTCAGTACCATCCATACCTCAGAGGCACGCTGGGTTTTGCTATCCGTCGTGGAGAGCTACCAGCTCTCATGGACGTCTTGGTAAACCTACATCCTAGCAATGACCCTGACGATATCATAGTAAGTATTTTTGTTTAAACCATTGTGTCCTGATCAGATTCTAGTTTCTGATGCTTTTCAAAAATAGCAGAACTACAAGCTCATATCGCGCCACTCGGTGGCGCGATATGAGCTTGTAGATCTGCTATTTTTCAACAGCTTAAAAACACCAAAATGTGTTCAGTACACAAAGGGTTAATCTGATTGTTTGTTTGTTTATTTGTTTGTGTGTCTGTCTTTGGTTTTATTGCGATGCTCTTGTTCTACTAACCTAAAAAAAAATGGAACCTAAATGGAAAAACGTGACCACAATAGACACAAGGAAAGTCCTGAGGACATTTTTTTGTTATACTTTTTGCACCATGTTGCTGTACAATTAATTACTAAAGTAAATCAATCATATTCACGAGTATACTTATGAATTCAGTGTTCTTTCAGGTGAGACAGTTGTGGGAACACACATTTGGGTGTAAATTTCCACCCGTTCCACCAGAGTGGGTGGACGCTGGTGGAACAGTGTGTAGTGGAGAAGAGGACATACTAACAGCAGCGGCCCTGATGGATATTTCTGACCTCAGGGTAGCCTATAACATCCACAAGGCTGTGTATGCTCTGGCCCATGCCCTCCATGACATGTTGCAGTGTGTGCCAGGGAGAGGGCCTTTCCCTGGACACAGATGTGCCAGTTTGCAGACGATACAGCCATGGCAGGTGGGATATTGATTCTCTTAACCCGTAGGATAATTTTATTTATTTATTTTCTTAATTTTCTTAATTTTCTTTATTTTCAGAATTAAAAACAACACATTTGAAACAAAAAAAAAAAAAAAAAAAAACATATTATTGGGTCGATTTAGAAAAACCATGTGTGGGTAAGAAGCATAATCTCACCTTATTTAACAAGTATACTAATAAATCATAACAATCAAATGAATTATTTCACAGATCAGAATCATATTTTATTGTTTATTGTTGTACAACAATGGATAGACAGTATACATGTAAATATATATAAAAATATATAAAAAATATATATATATATACCGGTAGACATTAGTTCGAACAATTTGCGGGTAGTCAGTGGGTGAATGGAAGACCCTTTGTTGTTAGATTTGATCATCAAATTAGTTCTAAACTTAAATTCAAAATACTTTATTGAAGAAGAGTTTGGTGAGATTATAGTATAGTTGTTACGATGTAGAATGTAAGGAAAACTATTCCTCATTGAATACTAAGCAATAAGAAATAACAAGGAATAAGTAAATGAAGAGGCTGAATTTATTTTTGCCCACCCAAATGAACGAAACAATATTTTAAAAATAAATGAAAACAGTAAATGAAATTCCATGGCCCTCTCACGTATTAGGACGACAATAGCAGTCACCAGAAAAAAACATGGGTTGTTTTTGAATAATCTGTCATGGCTAAAATGGACTTTATAATGTTAATGTTATGTTATAATAGGTCGGATACACTACAATGAACATCAAATATCTAAATACTGAAAGGAGTAACTTATAAACTGTCTGGTGTGTTCACACAAGGGTTTGTGTTTTCTTGATTCTGCTCATCACCCTTTCTAGCTTCTCTATTACCTAGAAAAGGTCAATTTCACTGCAGCAAATGGTGATCAAGTAGCATTTGATGAGAATGGTGATGCTTTACCCATCGTCGAGCTACTGAACTGGGCGTGGCGCCCTGATGGAAGCACAAAGCTTCAATACATAGGTGTAATCAAGGGCACAGCCTCCGGCGAGGGAGAAATCACCCTGGATGAAGACAGAATCATGTGGAACTATGAATCCGGAAAAGTAATTTCACCTTTCTATTTATTCATTTTTTTATTAAGTTCATGATGTGAATGTGTAATTTATACATGAACTGGTCATGTTTACTTTCATCTGCAGCCTCCTCGGTCAGTGTGCAGTGAGAGCTGTTCTCCTGGAACCCGTTTGGCCAGGAGGAAAGGAGAACCTGTCTGCTGCTTTGACTGCATTGCTTGTTCTGAGGGAGAGATCAGCAATGAGACTGGTAGGTTTACGTTGTGTAGCAATGTAGGCCTACACAGTAAGTTATACAAAATATACGCTATGTACAGTATGTGTGTGTTCATTTTTGTCCTCTTTTTTTAGACTCTCCAGACTGCATCAGTTGTCCAGAGGACTTCTGGTCCAGTCCACTGCGTGACCACTGTGTCCCTAAGAGCATTGAGTTCCTGTCCTACCATGAGGCCCTGGGGATCTCCCTAACAACCATCTCACTGCTCGGCGCACTTATCTGTGTCATTGTCCTGGGAATATTCGTGTATCATAAAGAGACGCCCATGGTCCGCGCCAACAACTCAGAACTCAGCTTCCAACTCTTGATTTCACTCAAACTATGTTTCTTGTGCTCACTCCTGTTCATTGGCCGTCCCAGACTCTGGACCTGTCAGATGAGACATGCAGCATTTGGGATCAGCTTTGTGCTGTGTGTCTCCTGTATCCTGGTAAAGACTATGGTGGTGTTGGCTGTGTTTAAAGCCTCCAAGCCTGGGGGTGCAGACATTATGAAGTTTTTTGGTGCCATGCAGCAGAGAGGAACAGTTATGGTTCTTACATCAATCCAGGCAATAATCTGCACAGCCTGGCTTGTGTCTGCCTCTCCAACTCCAAATAAAAACACACAATACTATTCTGAGACGATAGTCTATGAGTGTGATATTGGATCAACAGTTGGTTTTGCAGTGTTACTAGGTTATATTGGCTTGCTAGCACTCCTCAGTTTCATCCTAGCATTCATGGTAAGGAATCTTCCAGACAACTTCAATGAAGCTAAATTGATTACTTTTAGCATGTTGATCTTCTGTGCCGTGTGGGTAGCCTTCATCCCAGCATATGTCAGCTCTCCAGGCAAATATGCAGATGTAGTGGAGGTGTTTGCTATTCTAGCATCTAGCTTTGGCATTTTACTGTCACTGTTTGGGCCAAAGTGTTATATAATCCTTTTGAAACCTGAGAGAAACACTAAGAAGTCCATCATGGGCCGAGGTGGCACCAAGACGTAGAAGCATACATTTACACACTCTGCTTTTTCTTAAAATATGTGTATTGGATATCCAGTATATTGTACAATGTGGATATCTTGTTTGGAATAGAGTCAATTGTCTACCTTAATAAACTATATCTGGTACAAATATGTTATCTGTTCTAAAGAAAAGTCGATTAAAAAGTGATCATTTCAGAGCTATATACAATAAAACATGTTTTCCATGTAACTTCACAAGCAGGCTTACATTAAGAACAATTGACAAATGTAGCTTTTGTGTTAAAAGCTAGTTAAAACCCTCTGCTTTCAGTGGGTTAATGTATAAAAATATTTCAATACAAGTTGATATAGTTTCATTGATAGGCTAACATCTTTCTGTGAGGCTTGTTAGCGCATTCTACCGTTATCAGTAGATAAGATCGCAGTCATCACGTTGTCATCAGCAGGACTTTTTTCATGTCAGAATGGCCATGCTCTGCAGACTCTCATTGTTCCGAGACGCAAAACCCTAGCCCCCTCCAACCGTAACCCTAAGCCTAAATCGGGCATTTAGGATTAGGATTACGGTTGCAAACGGCTATAAACATTGCTACACCCTTCTCTAAACCTACCCCTAAACCTAACCACAAGCAGATTTGACTGTTATCAGTGGATAAGAAGATAGCAGTTGTCATCTTATCAGTGAGTAGGCTCCCAGACAACATGCCTCCTCGATAAGATGGTGCTGATAAGCAGCCTACTGGGAATTAGCGCTTGATAACAGTAGAAGCGGGTGTTGTTAGTGTTCAGCATTCACAGCCATAGAGGAGAATGGCTGCAGAGAAGAAACTCATCTTGATGTGCCGGGGAAGGAACAGAGTAAAAATCACCTTTTTTGGTGTATTTGAAGCATTTGTACACCCTTGACTAAATCACCACTGAGGACATTATTGTTCAAATATGACTTAGCCCAGGGCAGTTGAGACCTGTTTTAAAAATTCCTATAGGCTTCTATTGGAATCCTATTGGAAATCTAATAGGATTGTTCCAAAATCTGATAGGACTTTTCTATTGGAATCCTATAGGATTTTTTGACTAGGGGTAGGCTACATGGAAAATCTACATGCATGCATGCGACAAAAACTGTGGGAGGAGTAGCGTGCCAAAGTTTCCCAAATTACAATTACAATAGTCTGGTTGCCCTTTCGGGCCACCACACTAATAATTATTTGGTAAGCCCCAGCCCAGGGCTGGTGGTATAGGCTTTTGGCCTATCACAAGGCCCCAGACTTGATTTGTTGACATGCAGCCAATGAGAAGACTTACAATGTACCTGGCTACACCACAGCAATCGAGAATACCAGGCAATGACTGTGATAGAATTTACAATTTGGGCATTCAGCAGATATGCTCTTGATCCCGAGTGACTTACATTAAGCAATGAACAAAAGAAAAATCAAGTAGTTAACGTGAATCATACATATTAAGCTACAGAGATATGTTAGTCCTGTCCATACTCTCTCCAACTTCTGAACTTTTCGGAACGTTGCATCGGAAAGTTGAAGGGTAAAACCTGTGGAGAAGAGGAAAGGGAAAGAAAAGGGTTAACTCAACAAACATAGAAATAAAACAGAAAGAAACTAGTTTTCTAAAATTTTACACCTTTCTAAACTAGTTGACTAAAATAGGAAACTGAAACCACCTCAACTTAGTTTACTACTAAAATAAGAAAGAAAGAAAAAAAAAGGGAAAGTGGAAATTACTTACCTAGGATACCTGCGGGATTTTATTTTGTTTTTTGGGTCAAAGGTCAATGTGTGTTGTATGTGTGTGTGCGTATTCTGTATGCCCTTCTTCAACTAAAACAATAAAACTTGTTGCCGACTTACATATAAGCATTGTGTCTCTGGTCTAATATTTTACACCCCCCCCCCCCTCACACACACAGCGTTGCTGCTGCTTCTACTACTACTGTATATACTGTATATTGTATTATAGTTGTTTAGTTTGTTTTGGATCCACGAAACGGCACAACAATCAGCATGCATGAACATTGTAGAGAGAGGGCCAGTTGTCGTTTATATTCGGCAGTGTGACGATGTTGTACAGCAGTGGTTTTCAAACCTTTTCATGTCATGGGCCCCCAGAATGATACTAAATAGCATGCGTACCCCCCACTATGCTCTAGCAGTGTTTAACCAATCTATCAAGAAAGTCTCGCTTTATTTTTTGTTTTCAGAAAATAACAAAAATAAATGAGTGATCTTTCCGACGAAAAGTTCGGATGTCGTGAGAGCATGAACAGGGCTTAAGTCGCACACTTGCCTGATCAGGCAACCTGGTAGCAGTCTTCACTTGCCCGACCATTTTTTTTACTTGACACCGATCCTACCGGTGCACGCAACGGGAGAAGAAGCCAATCAGGGTAACCAACAACCAATAAGGGCCATTGATTCGAACTCCCACTGTTCCCACAGATTTGATTTAGAAAAACTCTCTCACACGCTATACCAGCCTGTTTTAATTGACCAAAAAATGCTTCTCGGGTCAGATATTGGTATGCGATTAATTGAGATTACTTAATTGAAAGGCTTCAAAATAATTACATCATTTTTTTTTAATCGAGTCCCACCCGTAGTAGACAAATCTAAAGCAAACTCCACATGGCCCAACATTTAATTTCATTTGCCATAGTGTCAACCCCTTACCCCTGTGTCAGAACTCTCCCCCTGAACACGCGTGCGCATGCACACACACACACACACACACACACACACACACACACACACACACACACACACACACACACACACACACACACACACACACACACACACACACACACACACACACAGGTGGCCACTGCCACTCTCCTAATTACCAATTAAAGGTAGGGGAAGTGATTTCACATTTGTCAGATATCACCCCATTTTTTTTCCCTGCTAAAATGCTCTATTATAAGGTGTGCAGACCATATATGGAGTTTCCCCCTCCCCCACGTTAGCAGAGGAGCTAATAAAAGTTCCCCAGGTGGAGGGTGAATTCTCCTCCAATCAGGATCGAGCAGCAGGTTCACATAGTGTAGCTACTCTTGGGCGCCCCTAGTGCACCAGGCTGGTACTACACCATGAATTTCAAATCACTTACCCTACCTTTAAGTGTAAGAGAAAGCATCTTCAGCTCACATGACAGTCCCCCCCCCCCCCCCCCGACACACACACAATGTTATTTAATTAACACAGGCCTTCGAGGCAAAAAAAAGAAACATCATTGCAGCAACACCAATTAAATGCAACATGGTTCAATGCCCCAGCTGGTTAGCTGATATGATTGATTGTTTACTTCAGGTGGAGCAAGTACCACCATTATTCATTAACGTAATTGTTAATTCACATTGTGTGTGTGTGTGTGTGTGTGTGTGTGTGTGTGTGTGTGTGTGTGTGTGTGTGTGTGGGGGTGTGTGTGTGTGTGTGTGTGTGTGTGTGTGTGTGTGTGTGTGTGTGTGTGTGTGTATGTGCATGACCTCTGTATTACTTCCAGCAACACCCTAATTTTGTGTGATCGGAATATACGCAAGGCCAGTCTGTTGACCTCTATAACAGGGGTTTTCAACAGGTGGTTCGGGGACCACCAGTGGTCCCTGAGAGAATTCCAGGTGGTCCCCAGGCTAAATGATGGAAAGTTGGTTAACCAGATGTAACTCTTTGAGAACATAAACATGAACCCAAATGGACCCTTGCGGTTCCATTTGGTTTCATGTTTACACTCTCAAGAGTTAAAATATTCATAATGTGAATTAGCCCAAGTCTACACAACTAGAGAATGTAGAAGATTAATGGTCATTTAGATCTGTATGTTTGACTGTTTTGTTTCCCAAATCCAGCCTGGAATTGTGGACAAAAGCAAAATAAATCTTTAGTTTTGGGGTCTGTGAGGCTAAGACGTCCTCAAATGGTGATCCGTGGCTCAAATGCTGAATAAATAGTGGGCTCTGGTAGGAAAAAGGTTGAAGACCCCTGCTCTATAACAACACCCTGAGCCATGTCTTGGACCTTCACACACCTGTCAAAATAAAAACAGTCACCATCTCCTCCTGGCTTACCAGGGAGCTGCAGAAGCTGAGGGCAGCAGGCCGTGTCTTTGAGTGCCGTTTTATGGCTTCAGGAAGCTTACACTGAGCATCAAAAAGCTTATAGGCCAACTCAAAAGCCCTCAGAGATGTCCGGTCACAATTTGTTTCCAGTATTATCAATAGAAATCCTGGTAACCCCAGGAAACTTTTCACCACCAATAATTTATCCTCCTCAAACCCCAATCACCCACAGTGACACCACAGAGGACCAATGCAACAACATTCAGGTCAAAGGTCAACACCATCTGCTCCACCCTACCCCCTCCCCCCTTTAGTGCTTGGCCAGTGTCTCACAGGTTGAGGCCATCATCGCCAAAATGAAACCTACCTTGACCCCATCCCCACCGCTGTACATTGTTTGCTATTTCATCATCTCAAATGTAGCAGTAATGCCAGTAATAAAATATATTAAAAAAAAATATACGAATAAAATTTCACTTTGAAGCCCCAAAATTTGTATGAGCTTCCATAGCATCCGTAGGCCACAACACAGTTGACGTGTTTTCTGTCATTTGGCAGGGTACACTCCCAGCCAAAAGCTGTCTGGTGGCATGATAAGAGTTTAAAAGTCCGGCTGCTCTTGCAGACCCCTTCCGCGGAACCCCACGTACCACCACCCATGCACCCTCCTGCGCTTGTTCCTCTGTGCACTGGGAGAATAGTGTCGACTGTGATATATTTGATACTGCAATAGAAATAACCTCTCGCCAACATCATTTGCATTCTAAGTTAGAATGCAACCTGGGTGTCCCAGCACCACCCAGGTTGAGTGTTTGAGGAAATTTTCATTTTTGTTTTATCATATCACGTGAAAGCAGGGAATCATAGCTACAATTTGACGTATTGGTTGTGCAGTTTGACCCACCAGTTGTTGAGATATGGTTTATAGAGTCTCGCAGAGAAACAGAAATTTCAGAATTTCGCTTTTAAAGATGCAGTTCTTGGTCTGTGGCATTGAGGGGGCGCTGTTTCCTCTTCTTTGCTGAATAGTTTGGGCATGAGGATACCTCCCCAATACTGTGGGGGCAGTGTTGAGGAACATCAAGGTGTTTGAATAGTAGCCTAATATACTGTAGTACTGTAACTTAATGAATAGTCCAGTAGTAATAGGGTTACACCTGGAACAAATTAGTAACAAGCTGAATTTTTCAGGATATGTTCAGAATACCTTTAGGAATGACATACTAAAAGTCCCCGTGAATCCCCCTGGTGCTCTCTGAGATATTCAAGATGGCGTCCAACTTGCCTATTAGATATAATGGCCCTAATCGGGGGTGAAAAAAGCAAAATTTTAAACTGAGAGATATTTCTACGAAAATTCACAGGTTGATCAATTATATAAATACAAGCATTTTTTGTATTGGAACTTTCCATGAAATCCAATATGGCTGTCCAATATGGCGACCACAATATTAGTGTATTGGCTATTAGATATAATGGGGGGTGAATAGGGCAAAAAATTTAACTGAGAGATATTTCTACAAAAATTCACAGGTTGATCAAGTATATAAATACAAACATTTTTTGTATTGGAACTTTCCATGAAATCCAATATGGCCGTCCAATATGGCGACCAGAATATTAGTCTACCCGTATTAGTATTAGTGCTAATATTAAGAATATTGGGCAGCCATATTGGATTTCATGGAAAGTTCCAATACAAAAAATGCTTGTATTTATACAATTGATCAACCTGTGAATTTTCGTAGAAATATCTCTCAGTTTAAAATTTTGCTTTTTTCACCCCCGATTAGGGCCATTATATCTAATAGGCAAGTTGGACGCCATCTTGAATATCTCAGAGAGCACCAGGAGGATTCACGGGGACTTTTAGTATGTCATTCCTAAAGGTATTCTGAACATATCCTGAAATTTTCAGCTTGTTACTAATTTGTTCCGGGTTTGACTACATTTTGAGCTAATGCTCTTGGACTAGAATAGATTAATACATTTTGCCTTTATAAGACTATTTTTACTTTAAAAGGATACTAATGCATATTAACCATTATACAAGTGTACCTTACAGTCCAAAACGTTACACCGAATAGGTGCATTTGGTTACTTACCTACTGGGAATTCGACCCATTTTTTCTGAGATCATACAAATGTACAAATTTGTAGCCTACACTCAGGATCCTAAAAGAAAAATCATTAATATGGTGAAACACAACTTCAAGGAATATTCCACTTTCAAAAATGTTTTTGGTCATTTTATGGTCAACCCAGCCTCATGTTAACACCCCAGACAGTTACTCCATTCAGTATTTAGATATTTGAATGTTCATTTTAGCTATCCGCCTCCTATAAAACCATTGTAACTTAAAACTCCATTTTAACCATGAGAGATTATTCGAAGACAGCCCATCTATTAGGAGGACAATATCAGTCACCAGAAAAAAATGGGATGTTTTCGAACAATCTGTCATGGTTAAAATGGAGTTTTAAGTTACAGTGGGTTAGGAAGAAGACAGATACTCTAAAATGAACATCAAATATCTAAATACTGAATGGAGTAATGTCTGGGGTGTTCATAATTCACATTACATTAATAACACAACTTGGCTACTAATAGTGTGTGTGTTCGGGTGTTATTTAAGGTCAAATTAACGTGAATCGCCACAATATATTAATGACGGCGGGCATTGCGTATTTAACAAACTAGAGGCACTTCAGATTACAACCGTTAGCATAATTAAGCTAACTAACTGCTACTTTCCCGCTAACTAATTAAGCTAACGGCCCAGTACAGTATTTAGCTGCCAATCCCATAGCCTGTTTAGGACATAGCTATGGGACTGTCGCCCATAACAATGCCATGGCAACGGTGCGACTACACTGGCCTACCAACCAACCTACCAACCTCCGCAGAAAACCGCTTATTGGAGTCGGCCGGACTGATCGTCCGGAGAAAACCACTTATTGGACTCCAATAAGTGGTTTTCAAAAACCCACTTTACTGCCATCATGTTCCACCCTCCCTGAAGACAGCAGTCATAACATTAATATGTTATGCAGACTCAGACAGTAATATGTAATATAATAATCCTTTTAAATTAAGGCAATAATTAATAATAGTCTATTAGAAATATAAAGTAATATGTCCAACACTGCCAACCTGCCTCTGACCGCCAACCTGCCACCACTGATAGCTATGTACTGTATGTCAAGATCTGCTTTTGTGTGTTCCAGTAGGTACAGGTCACCAGGTCTGATAGCTATGTACTGTATGTCAAGATCTGCTTTTGTGTGTTCCAGTAGGTACAGGTCATGAGGTCAGTGTTGTGAAAGACGCAATGTCATGCAAAGGTGCACACAGGGGACGGCACAGTACTGTATATAAAGCAACTGAACAGTGGATAGAGAGGGGTATTTGTTACACAGAGGAGGGCAGTCATGAGGGCTTCTTTAGACATCCAACTGCTTTCATATTTGTTGCTGTTCTCTTTCTTCTCTCCCTTGTCTTCCTCCTCCTCTTCTTGTGAGCTACAGGCACCGTTTAATCCCGAAATAATGTACAGGTCTGGAGACGTGCTTCTGGGTGGTTTGTTTCCATTCCACCAGTACTCGGTCTTCCCGAAGCTGACTTTCACACAGCCCAAGGAACAGAAGGCCCTGTGCATTCGGTGGGTATCACTCACAATCAGCATAGAGCGCCAACATTGTTTTGATGTATTGAAACGCGATTAGTTGGTGTGTATTTCTACAAAGATAGGCTGTCGAACAGAAACCTTATCAGAACTTTAGTTCGGATGGATATGGGATAGTTATTATTTAGTCACTGGCTCTTGCTAATGCTTTTCATTATTTCCATATTAACCCAACTATTTGTATAACATTTCTCTTTGACTTAAATATTTTGACAGCATGAGGCACAAAGGTTATAAAGTAATTGATGTAACAAAAACAGCAACATGTCTGTAGATCCAGTGTTACAATGTCATTTTGTATGCTAGTTTTATGATCGGAATGTTCAGATGGGCACAGATCATGGCTTTTGCCGTCCATGAGATCAACAGAGACCCCAGCCTGCTCCCCAATGTGACTCTAGGATACCGTCTCTATGATACCTGTTATACGCTTGGAGTCGCGTCGGGTTCAGCGTTGTCACTGATCAGTGGGAGAGAGCAGCAGTTTACACTGAATCAGAGCTGCGTCGGCTCTCCTCCGTTACTTGGAATCGTGGGTCCGAGTACCTCAAAAAGTTCTATTTCCATCTCCCGAATGTTAGGTGTATACAGAGTGCCCTTGGTAAGTTTCCTAACCCCCTTTCACAATGGCCTATTTTATTTAAATTGCTTAGTTGACTGTTTCTATAATATGATAAATATTGAATTTGGTCTTTATTGACTTTGAAAGGCATAGAACATAATCAAGGAGAGACTTTATTTCTCAATATTTCAACTTTTAATGCTTTTTAATGCATACTTGTTTTTACTTAATGTAAGTCACTCAAAAACATTTCAATACATCATATACATATTTGAATTAGCAATTTACATTACAGTTTGCAATTTAGGCATAATTTACAATTTACTTTACAACCTTACTAATAACACCATGTTGGCCTAATAATGTTCATTCTAGTGCTTTTGCTAATGCCTAGCAGAAAAACTCTGCTTGATCCAGGGAATCTGAATGGGATTTACATACTGTACTGTATACTGTAAATTATAACACCTTGACTGAGACTGGGGCAGTGGGAGAGTGAGGTGGCCTGAGGGCATGGATTTTTCCACTTTCTCTTGGCGCATCTGCAAGCGAGTCCAAAGCCACAAGTGAAATTATTAAGCTGTGGTTCGGAAGGTGTGCTTTGCTCTTTAATTTGAGTTTAAAAGGGACGCAAAAGTGCTATATTCTTAATCAAACAAATACCTGTAGAGCAGTTCCTCAGTGCTAAAAGTGAACTTCTCACTGAACTGTTCTGTTTCTGACACAGCACTAACAATCTACTGAAATGTTCTGTTTCTGACCATGCATTCGACCAAACTGTCTATGGTATGGATATTCAGATGCATCTGCACTTAAGGAAATTCGCCAGATACCCCTGATGGCTTCGTCATTCTGAATCGGGGAAACAGCAGCTGTTGAAAGTGTGATCAAATTCTTCATTTTTTTTCTTATTGTTTTTTCCAGATAAGTTACTTTGCTGGTTGTTCCTGTCTGAGTGACCGGACTCAGTTCCTATCCTTCTTTAGAACAATGCCAAGTTTTGTCTTCCAGGTAAACTTCTATTACAATAAACGTGTTCATGTTTCACAAACTGGGATACTCAAACCCTTTGGGTGGACAACTTTGATGATGGAGAGGGATTCTACATTCTTGCTGAAGAATGACTGTAGTTCCACACTCACTCAAGAGGACCACTATAGTTCCACACTCATTCCAGAGGAACACTATAGTTCCACACTCATTCCAGAGGAACACTATAGTTCCACACTCACTAGAGGACCACTATAGTTCCACACTCACTAGAGGACCACTATAGTTCCACACTCATTCCAGAGGAACACTATAGTTCCACACTCATTCCAGAGGAACACTATAGTTCCACACTCACTAGAGGGCCACTATAGTTCCACACTCACTAGAGGACCACTATAGTTCCACACTCATTCCAGAGGAACACTATAGTTCCACACTCACTAGAGGGCCACTATAGTTCCACACTTACTAGAGGGCCACTATAGTTCCACACTTGGGCCACTATTCCACACTTACTAGAGGGCCACTATATTTCCACACTTACTAAAGGGCCACTATAGTTCCACACTTACTAGAGGGCCACTATAGTACACACTCACTCTAGAGGGCCACTCTAGTTCCACATTGTATAAATATATCTTATTTCTTTGTCCGCTCAGGTGCGAGCTATGCTCCAGACTATGAGGTGGTTCCAGTGGACCTGGGTAGGACTGCTGTTCAGTGACGATGATGCTGGCCGTGATGCCGCCCGATTATTCCAGTCTGGCCTGGACCGGTCTGGCCTGGGTTGTTTGGCTTATTCAGAGGCTCTGCCCTTCCACAATGACCTGGATAGAGTCCAGAGGATTGTCACTGTGGTGAAGAAATCCACAGCTCGTGTTGTCTTTGTGTTTGGATATTCAACCTATATTTACAATGTCTTGAATGAGGTTTGTGCTATGATACATGTGAGGAGGATGTTCATTTAGAATGGATGAATAGAAGAGGATGTAATGAAAGAAAGACAAGCCTCATTTCTTTCTGAACAATCAACAGGTGGTGAAGCAGAATGTGACAGGTGTGCTATGGATCTTACCTGCCACTTCAGGTTGGTGGGTGGACGGATATCTCCAATCCCCTCATCTCCGGCCATACCTCAGAGGCACGCTGGGTTTTGCCATCCGTCGCGGAGAGATTCCAGGTCTCAAGGACTTCTTGTTAAAAATACATCCCGACAATGGCCACGAGGATGACATAGTAAGTATTTTGTTTTATTTGAATGCATAATTTAAATGTACTAGGACCTTACGCGTTCGAATATATGAACACCAAAAATGTACAGTGGCAATGTGTGTGTGGCTGTGGCTGTTTGCCCCCTATGGCGGAAATGGTCCTTTGAATAAAAGGCCTCCGTCACTCTCTTCATAATAATATGGTGAACGGCCATGTGAAAATTCACAGCGATTGGTGGAGACAGCAAGGAGTTATACCGGTTTCATTCATTCATTCATTCATTCATTCATTCATTCATTCATTCATTCATTCATTCATTCATTCATTCATTTCCTTGGTTATAGTATGCAATCATTTTGTGTACAATGATGCTTTTTGCATCATTGTATAATTAGCCCTTCACTAAGCCCTCCCCAATTCGGCCTTGTCCAATAGGCATGTTAGAATTGAAAAGCCTGACCAGGAAAGCTTGACCTGCATAGCAATAGTTGCTAAAGTATTTGGATTGGCATTAGACTGGGTGGGGTTAGAGGAGGGCTCATTATAGTACAAACGTATCTGCAAACCGTGAATATATCAATCAATTAGTCAATAAATAAACCTGAATACTTTTACAATACAATGTTGTCCTTTCAGGTGAGACAGTTTTGGGAACACATATTTCAGTGTAAATTTCCACCCCTTCCACCAGAGTGGGTGGACGCTGGTGGAACAGTGTGTTCTGGACAAGAGGACATAGGGACAGCTGAAACTACCATGTTGGATGTATCCAACCTCAGGGGAGAATACAATGTGTACAAGGCTGTGTATGCTCTGGCCCATGCCCTCCATGACATGCTAGAGTGTGTGCCAGGGAGAGGGCCTTTCCCTGGGCACAGATGTGCCAGTTTGCAGACAATACAGCCATGGCAGGTGAGATACTGTAATTGTAGGATGAAGTTGAAGATCTTAATTTCTTCTTCAGCCCAGTGGTAATGTGCATGCAAGAAAATCACATGATGTGTTCCTGATTTGTGGCATTTTGGTTGAAACGAAGCACTACAGTGAACTTTGAAAGGCGAATCTTAGCCAATCAGGGTGGATTATGAGGAATCGCACAAAACCAAATCTGGCCAATATGGAAACTTTGGGGCAGAGGTTCAGTCTGGCATTCAGGGACGGGGTGTGTAGAATTTGACTGCGATCAAGCCAACGGTGCCAGAGATTACCGGTAGCTGTCCACACATAGATGGAGTGCAAAACCTACTATCTTCCCATGCCTTCACCCTGGTGGAGACAACAACAACAGTGCACAACAATATTATTCGGTTGTGCAAGTGAGACTCCATCCTTTTAAGTATTTTTGTAAATCATGCTCTCTCTGATTTCTAGCTTCTCTATTACCTGGAAAAGGTCAGCTTCAATACATCTGGTGGTGATCGTATATACTTTGATAAGAATGGTGATGCTGTGCCAATCTTCGACATATTGAACTGGGCGTGGCGCAATGATGGAAGCACAAATATTCACAATGTAGGCATGGTCAAGAAGACAGCCTCTGGAGATGAAGAATTCACCCTTGATGAAGACAGTATCATGTGGAACTTTGAATCACCAAAAGTAATTTCAGGTTTCAAGTTTCTTTAATTGAGCTCATTATGGGAATGTAATACATACTGTACTTAAACTGGCCATTTTTACTTTCATCCGCAGGCTCCCCGGTCAGTGTGCAGTGAGAGCTGTTCTCCTGGAACCCGTGTGGCCAGGAGGAAAGGAGAACCTGTCTGCTGCTTTGACTGCATTGCTTGTTCTGAGGGAGAGATCAGCAATGTGACTGGTAGGTTTACGTTGTGTAGTTACAATAAGAAGATAATGTGCATGTCCGTCCTTTTAATTTTGTCCTTTTTTAAGACTCTACAGAGTGTACCAGCTGCCCAGAGGACTTCTGGTCCAGTCCTCAGCGTGACCACTGTATCCCAAAAAGTATTGAGTTCCTGTCCTACCATGAGACCCTGGGAATCTCCTTAACAACGATCTCTTTGCTAGGCACCTTTATATGTGCCATTGTCCTGGGAATATTTGTCTACCATCGAAGAACACCCATGGTCCGCGCCAACAACTCAGAACTCAGTTTCCAACTCCTGCTTTCACTCAAACTATGTTTCTTGTGCTCACTCCTGTTCATTGGCCGTCCCAGAAGCTGGACTTGTCAGATGAGACATGCAGCATTTGGGATCAGCTTTGTGCTGTGTGTCTCCTGTATCCTGGTAAAGACTATGGTGGTGTTGGCTGTGTTTAAAGCCTCCAAACCTGGGGGTGCAGACATTATGAAGTTTTTTGGCACCGCACAGCAGAGAGGAACAGTTCTGGTTCTTACTTCAATCCAGGCAATTATTTGCACAATCTGGCTTGTGTCTGCCTCACCCACTCCTCATAAAAACACACAATACTATTCTGAAAAGATAGTCTACGAATGCAATGTTGGATCAAGAGTTGGATTCGCAGTGTTACTAGGTTATATTGGCTTACTAGCACTCCTCAGTTTTCTCCTAGCATTCATGGTAAGGAATCTTCCTGACAACTTCAATGAAGCCAAGCTGATTACTTTTAGCATGTTGATCTTCTGTGCCGTGTGGATAGCCTTCATCCCAGCATATATCAGCTCTCCAGGCAAATATGCAGATGTAGTGGAGGTGTTTGCTATTCTAGCATCTAGCTTTGGCATTTTGCTAGCACTGTTTGGACCAAAATGTTATATAATCCTTTTGAAACCTGAGAGAAACACTAAAAAGTCAATTATGGGCCGAGATGTCACCAAGATGTAGAAACGGCCTGTGTATTGTATTGGACATACAGTATATTGCTGACCTTGTTGTTAACATTCAGAGTTCAACATTATAAAACTGCACCTAAAAACACCTTTTATCTGTGGTGTAGAACATTTGATTAACATCCTCAACACAGTTTTATCATACAATATCTAATTGGCAAGAGAAAACGACAGGATACAACACTTTTTGTTTTGTTTTTCTTCTTGGAATGTCCCAAAACATTAAACAGTTTGGTCATCATTTGAGTTTGATTACTGTTATAGAAACATAATAAATCTTTTTTCAGAAAAATGTAAGGATTCAAGAAAAGCAGAATCTGATCTTAGTCCTAAATCAGGTTAAGTAGGGCGGCTGTGGCTCAGGAGGTAGAGGAGGTCGACTAATGATCCAAGGGTTGGCTGTTCGAATCCCGGCTCCTCCTGTCTACATGCCAAGGTGTCCTTGGGCAAGACATGAAACCCCACCTTGCCTCCAGTGGTTGCCACCACTGGTGTGTGAATGTGGGAAGTGGGGACGGTGGTGTTGACTGTTTGCTGCTCTACTTCCCAATGTAAGAATGAATGGACCATTGTAAGCGATTTGAGTATACTCATAGTGCATAGAAAAGCGCTATAAAAATACAATCCATTATAATACATAAACTGAAAATAGCTGTTAAAAAGATCTATACAAGTTGTTCAATTATAACAATAAAGGCAAAGCAAAAAATAGGATTAAATGAATGTTTTTAATATTAAAAAAATATATTATTTCAGTAATCCTCAAGTACATCTACACACTTGCCTCAGAGACACAGACACACTGAGGAGCCAGTCGTCACACAACAGAATCCAACATAGAGAGGTTGAGTGAACGTGGACTGGAAGGTGTGCATGTGTGCGAGTGTGCCAGAGAATACTGTGTAGAAGGACACAGTGCCAACAGAATGATCTAGATAGACTGCTACCCTGTTGGAGTAGGAGGAGGGACGGACAGGGAGGACGGTGTGCTCCTTATTGTGCCACACAGTGTAGATTCTATTAACACCATCACAGGTCAGCCTCCATGATTTACCATCGGCTCCGAACACACTGTCACCAGCCTGTCTGTCGCTCTCTGTGCGTGTCAATGTCACTGCCACAGCAACACGTCCACTACACAGTGCCTCAAAGTAACAGCGTCCACCACTCAGTGCCTCTTTGCACATCACCTGAGGCCAGTACTCAAATCTGTCTTCATGATGAGGATACTTCTGATCCACTCCCACATTCCTCACCGTCTTGTTGTTGTCGGACAGAGAGAGGTAGCAGTGTGCTGTGTTTGGATCCAGTGTGAGTTCATGCACATCTGATGAGAAGAACAACATGCAATGCACAACGGTTTACAATAGCATAAATTAAACACATAATAATAAGAGAAAGAAGAAAATGCTGGTGTGTGCGCGTGTGTGCGTGCACGTGCATGTGATATTTTGAGTGTGCATGCACGTGCATGTGATATTTTGTGTGTGCACGCACATGCATGTGATATTTTGTGTGTGCACGCACATGCATGTGATATTACAGATGGACGGGTCTTTGTCTTTGGGCAAATGCCAACAACGTTCATTCCTTTCCAAATGTTTAATGTGATGACCAGCCATTATCATTTGCCAAACAGAGCAGATATTTATTTATGGGGACATAATTTTCAGGAACTGACATTTGATTCAGTTGCTTGTTTCCACTTCAAGGCCATTCTACAACCTATTAGCTCACCTTGCACCTTGGTCAGATTGGCCTTTGTGGCCAATCTGTTGAACAGATTGGCCACAAAAGCCAGATTGAGTTCCGGGTGGCCACTGACTACATCCATCGGAGTGACAGACTGGCAGCAGCCCAGCCTGTCGGCTTGTTGCAGCATGGCCTCTGCCCTCTTCAGGTCCTCTTTCTCCTGGAAAATACATAAGATTCAGGTCAGGGATAAATCATCATAGCATAGCACCCATCTGAGTGGTCATTTTGTTCTTTCTTCATTCATACTCAGGGTCAATGCAGAAGAGGCTTTCATATTAATCTGCATTGCGTGAAAATGGAAAGCCTGGATTAACAATTGGAACCGTAGGAGATACAGACATGTACGGTACCAAATCGTCCGTAATGCCCAACTTTATATTAGCGTTCAATATATTTATGGGACGTAAAATCAATGCATGCAAGTTATGAATGAAAAAACTTTGGTTTTTCATTCATAACTTTGGTCAGAACTCTTGGATCCGTTATTTTTTTTTTTTAAATTCAGCACCCCAAAATACCCCCAGATGCAAATTTTCCCGCTTTCTGCTGGAAGTGCACAACTCAGCCTATTTTTGTAACATATTTCTCTGACTACTTGTTTCATTTGAGCACCTGCCCTTCAAAATGTCTGTGCACGCCACTGCCTTGCTGTGAGCTTATAGATGTGATATTTTTCAACAGTAAAAATTAATGGTTACAATTAAAGGGATATTCCACTTTCAAAAAAACCTTTGGTCATTTTATGGTCTACTGCTCAGTCTCATGTGAACACACCAGACAGTTTATAAGTTACTCCTTTCAGTATTTAGATATTTGAAGTTCATTTTAGCTGCCCAAATGTCCTTCCTATACAAACACAGTATAACTTAAAACTAACCATGACAGGTTATTCGAAAACAAAACATCTTTTTTTCCGGTGACTTATATTGTCCTCCTAATATGTGAGATGGCCGTGGAATTTCATTTACAGTTTTCACTTATTTTTAAAATATTGTTTTGGAAAATGTAACTGCCTTCATACTGTATCTGGGCATGCCCACCCAAATGAATGAAACAATATTTTAAACATAAATGAAAACTGTACATGAAATTCCCTCTCACGTATTAGAAGGACAATATCAGTCTCCAGAAAAAAGATGGGTTGTTTTTGAATAATCTGTCATGGTTAAAATGGACTTTTAAGTTGGGTTTGTAAGGAAGGGGGTGGGGGAGCTAAAATGAACATCAAATATCTAAATAGCCTACTGCATGGAGTAACTTATAAACTGTCTGGTGTGTTCACATGAGACTGAGTAGACCATAAAATGACCAAAAGCTTTTTGAAAGTGGAATATCCCTTTAAGGCTAATGTGAGGCCCATGTAAACATGTGCGCTGGTGCACTTACGCTGAAGCCTGCCATGCTGATGTCTACGTGTGGCTGGTTCTTCTCAATGCCTTTAGGGGAGATTTGGTTCAGAAGGTGGAAATATGCCTTGGAGTCCTGAAACAATACACAGATGGATAAATGAAACCTTCTACCTCAAATATTAGCATTTTTCCCAGCAAAGTGTGCACTAGCAGTGCACACTTTTTCTTGTTGAGTCCAAATCAATGATCAACAGAATCAGTGTTTTGCTGATCAAAGCAGAACACGCAAAGCAGACTCACCTTTATGTCGGAGCTGAAGTTGTTAATCTTCTGCCAGTCGGCATTCTCCAGCTGGTAGTTGACCCAAAGCAACAGATGTTCTTCGGGTGCCAGCTTCATGAGATCGTCCAGGGTCTGTCCATCTCCTAGCGGGGCTGTCAAATCTGAAGGTGAGATGTGTAGAGGTATTATATTTAATTGTTTGCACAATTATAATGGACACAACTAAAGCATGGCCTGCTGCACCTTCGGGGTACGATCATCACGGCCCCCATGCCGAGTAATGACATGGCACTGTACTGTACATAATAGTCCTATAGTACTTTGGTTTTCAATCAGTGATCCGGGGACCACCAGTGGTCCTTGAGAGGGTTCCATGGGGCCCGCAGCTAGTTAAATGAGGGAGAGCTGGTAACCAAATGGAACATTATTAGTGCTTTACCTTTGAGGGCGCATAAATTAAACCAAATTGACCTGTACGGGTTAATCTGGTTTAATTTCACACTATCAAGAGTTACATTATTGTAAAACATTTGAATTACTTAATTTGATGAATAAATCAAATTAATGAATTACTTATTTTGTCTACAATTAGTCAATGCAAAATAATAATTGTTATTTTTTATTTATTTTATTTTATTTTTTATTTTTTTTTGTCAATGCCTGCCTGTTATGAGACTGTAACCCAAATTTTGTTCCGTTCGTACACTATCATAGTTAAATTAAATGATTAACTCTAAGAGTGTACAAGCCGTAGACTTAAGTCATGTCAAACAGACATGCATTAGACTAATGCATATCAAACAGGTGGGGGTCCTTAAAATTAAACAGGCTTAGAATATCTGTTAGCGCTGTAAAAATATTATTCTATGGAGATCCTTGACACATATTTTCAAATAGGGGGTCTGCAGGATTATGGGTATCATTTTAGGGGTTTCTTGACATGACAATGTATGGGAACCACGGATAGAAAACACAACATAATGTTAGAAAAGAGGCTATATGAAGCACAATACCAAGTATCAACGCATCCTACAAAGTCACAGTCAAATGACGAGCACTGTGGGGGGAAAAATACTCAATTAATTTTGCTCAAGTAAAGCAAAAATACTACAATATAGAACTAGTCTGGATTTCAAAATGTATGAGTAAAAGTTCAAATGTATTGGCCTTAAGATGTTCTTAATGTGACAAGCTCACTATGCAAAAAATGTCCCGAATTAATCTATGACAAATAGCAGATCTACAAGCTCACAATGATAGTGATCGCCTCTTTTCAACTGGTTACAATGTACAGTATACAGGGCTGAACTGTTGCTGTAAGTACTTCATAGTCTACTTATGCATTTTCCCCCCCATCAGTCAGTTAATAGCAAAAATAACTCACCAAATTTCCCAAAAGCGTCTCTTAATTTGTCCAGCTCATCTGGTGAGATCTTTCCTGGCACGGCCATCGTGATCTAACCTGTAGCGGTCGCTCAGAGAGTGGTGAGCAGGAGGGAACTGAAGAAATGTACGTGTCAACGTGATGGCAAACCTGGTGTGGTTCAAAGAACAACAGAAAATGACACTTTTTATTCCCCACCCTATGTTCAGATGGCCAAATATTAAACAGACATGATGCGTCTGATATGGTTGATTAGGTCAGGTGACTACAGAGCCCATTGTCTATGAACAGTGCTTAGAGATGCATCTTAGCAAACACTATACATTCCAAGGATGCCACGTCAATGACCTCATTAGTCTGAAGGCTTGTTTGAAAAATACGAACCCTGTCCCTAAATACTAACCCTACCGTAGGAAGGAAGGGAACGGAACATGTTTGGTTTGAACTAACAGGTCTTCGGAACTGTTTGACGCCATTGAGTGACGGGGTGCTGGCCAATCAGCTGCGGCTGTTTGGATTTTTTTTTCTAATTCTCCCCTTTTAATTTTCATTTTTAAGTCCATTCATTATTCTTAAACACTGTATAACAGTAACACCATCACCACTATTTCAAAGCTCCCACTTTCTAGGGGCCTTGAAATGTGATTATCCCAGCAATGGGATAATCACATTTTTAACATGTAGATCTTGCTGCTCATTTTGAAAGTAGCTCCCAAGTAAAACAAGTGTGGGAACCCATGATGTCTCCCTAATTCCAAGAGTTTTTAACACTGTCCCACACTGTGACTGGCAGGCATCACTATGGCTCAAATACCATAATCTTTATCTAGAGAGAAATAAATAGTCTGCAACACTGGTATTAAAACTCAGCTCCTATGGTTTATTTAACGTTTCAATGACTAGAATTTTCTTCCTGAAGAAGATCAAAGATCAAAACATTGAATTAACCAGAGGAGCATTTGCTGTTCCAAAAAGATCAAAACGCTGTATTCTAAGTATATGTAGTAGGGGTTCCAGGTCAGGAACGACAGCATAGCCACGGAGGTGCGTCTCAACCATAGAGTTATAAATATAGAGAGCGGACTGGAGCGACAGCCCTGCCCCCTTGCCGTTCATTTCAATACAAGTTGCTCAGTGGCGCTTTGAAGCACCCGGAAGACCGCCGGAAGTGTGCCTATTTCCGCATTTGGACACCAAAATTTGGTGAAAAAAAAACTAAACAGCATCAAAAAACAAGCTTGTGGATTAGTGGTGAGCTTATTATCTGTCATATAATACGTCACCGTCGTTATGTTTTGAGAGGTATATGACGTGGGGACCGGTGGTTCATTCAGAAAACAACTTAAACACAAACTGCCCTGTCCACGTGCACAAAGCAAACCATGAATTCCATCCGCCTGCAGTACCAAACTTGGCCACCAGGGCCCGCCTGCTTCAATCCTGGAGGCGCTATCTGTGGATGTGGTCCCCACGTGGCTGTGGAGGTCATTCTAGGAGTGAGTGGTGAGTACAGGCCTCAGTGATGCAGCATTTATACCCGGGCATTATGCGGCTCAGGGGCCAAATACGGCCCTTTGGCTGACTCTGACTGGCCCATGAAAGGGTACCGTGGTTTTCAACCAGTGGCCTGGGGACCACCACTGGTCCTTGAGAGAGTTCCAGTTAAATATGGAAAGTTGGTTAACCATATGTAACTCTTTGAAACCAAATGGACCCACAAGGGTCCATTTGGTTTCATTTTTACACTCTCAAGAGTTAAAATATTCACCATGTGAATCAGCCCAAGTCTACACAACTAGAGAATGTAGAAGATTAATGGTCATTTTGATCTGTATGTTTGACTGTTTTGTTTCCCACATCCAGCCTGGAATTGTGGACAAAAGCAAAATAAATCTTTAGTTTTGGGGTCTGTCTGGCTAAAATAGAAAATTTGAATCAAATGGTTGTCCTCTGTGGCTCAAATTGTGAATAATAGAGGGCCCTGGTGTCAAAGTGGTTGTTCTTACTCTTATTTTAGCTTAAAATTAAATTAATATTATGCAGACTTTTGTTCAGTCTTTAGTTTTGGCCCTGGAACCCACCAGATTATCTGGCACAGAGTGTTTCTGAACCAATCAATGCATGCATCCCTTTGGGCAATGGGATTACATAGTGCGAGGGACAGTTTGCGCTGAGCTATATACACGCCTCGCTTGGAATGTTTGTTTACAATTTGTTTCTCAGCTCACATAGCATATTACTGCTATGTGTCTTATTTCTACCATACAATGTGTTCAGATATAATTTCTAATGTGCTGATTGGGTTTAAACCCAGTAATACAATGTTTGGATGCCAGAATGGGATTAAAAACAGAGTATTTCTGGCTCTAATCAAGACACCTGTGAACTACTATTCAGACATGGGATTAAAACTGGTCAGCATAACTTCTATTGTTTTTTTTATTGACGTGATAATGGATATGTCATCACGCAGCAGTTTTTTTGTTTTCAGGAAGTAATTAAAACGTTGACTTTTAAGGAGTTTTTATTTTACACAAAAGTGAAAATTTTCGGATTTTTTGGCATGTATTATTGTGTATGGCTAAAATTGGCTATTTAATCACCGCAGATGTGGTCTAAAAGTGTGAAATATATTTTTCTATTCACTCTCCTTTAAAGTTTTGTGTTGCCCACAAAACAAACTTTCTCTTCAACGTCAGTGTGTTTTTTGAGTGGTGCCTACACAGCACAGCACCACCACAGTTCACACTTTGCTGTGATTTGTGTTTTTTTAAACAAATGTTTGAGCTATAAACAAACATTAAACTTGCATACAGTAGGAGGGACTAGCAGTGCACCACTCCAAACCGGACAGACGTCTCACGCGATCACAAGACACATTTGTGTGCCGATTTGCGTGAGGTTTGGACTGGGCAGACCCTATCGTAGCATCAAAGGATCAAAACGACAAAACGTTTATATAGCACACTACTGGTGCTGTATAACAGGCAAGTTTGCGTCATGCATGAGTGAAGCAAATTTGACTCTTATCTTCCTTGGAGTGTCTGCATGTAAAGTTTCACCCAGTGGCGTTTCTAAGCACTTTGGAGCCCTAGGCAAGATTTTCCCTGGAGCCCCCCAGGGGCTCCAGGGAAAATCTAAGGGGGGGCTCCAGGGAAAATCTTCTGTGACGTCATACCTATGACAATCACAGTAAAATGGCGCCACCCAAAGGATAAAAATATGAACAATTTTAGAACATAACATAGGCCTACAAGTGTTTTAAATGTTCAATTCTAGAGGACAAGTGTATTTATCCAAATGAGCCTTATTAGCCTGGGATCCTTTTAAAGCATGTCTGGTGGTTGCCCCGGTGCCCCCCCCCCCTCCCCTCATGGCGCCCTAGGCAACTGCCTAGTCTGCCTAATGGCAAAACGCCCCTGGTTTCACCTGTATGGTAAGTAAGTAAGTAAGTAAACTTTATTTATATAGCACCTTTCACAGAGAGGCCTCACAAAGTGCTGTACATGCAAAAACATACACCTGTATGGTTCAGCATAGCGTCTGAGCTTGTAGCTGTTCATAGAGAGACAGACAGACAGACATACAGGAGAGATGGGATTACTCCGATTAAAAAATCGTTCCTACATTTTCACGATGCCTTGCATTTAAGGCACTTAACCCATTGAATAGGTGCACCCCTGCATTAAGGAAGGGACTTCCGTTAGCACAACTTTATTGTGCGCATGATTAAAGTGATGTGTTCCGGCTTGCCCTCCTCTATTGTGAAAGTGTGTTGGAACTAGAAATGTTGATTTAAAAAACGCAGCAGCGCAGCTTTTCACTCATCACTCCACTCCTGGACTACGTGTTCACCATGTTTGTTCACTACAGTTTCACCATCCTGCTCATCTTCACAGGTAAGACGTATGTTATGTATTTATTTTGAAATGCATGCATGCGAGTTTCTGTTTATTTTATTTTGTGCGTAATCAATCGTTTTTGCAGGGGCGTCACTGACCTTTTTTTTTTTTGGTCGCCTCATGCAGGATAATGTCCTACGTAGGATAATGCTTTTTTTGTGTAAACACAAAACTGTGCAAAGTAGGCCTACGCATCATCGGCTAACACACTGAAGTGAGGGCAGAAATGTTGTGAGGGATGATTTGTGATTGGTCGGAATGAGACGATGTATGTGTGATTGTACCAGTGCCCTCACTTCACACAGGTGTGATCTTATTTATATATTTATTTTAATGATATTATAATATCTTATATCATATCATATCATATCATATCATATCATATCATATCATATACTGTAGCTGATCTACAAATTCATGAGCTTGATCTATTTTTCAATAGCTAAAGGGTAACCTAATCACGCTTAAAACAACAAAAGTGTCTCCTTCATGAATGATTCGGTTAATCCTGTTTCATCTCATTTACCTTTCCCGAAAGACAATGGGCCTCATGCGCCAATAAGTTCTTACATTT
This sequence comes from Benthosema pterotum, assembly GCA_039105355.1. NCBI lineage: Eukaryota > Metazoa > Chordata > Actinopteri > Myctophiformes > Myctophidae > Benthosema > Benthosema pterotum. The sequence goes on along the minus strand of CM076969.1, from coordinate 55,612,316 downwards.
TCCTCTTAGATTTCTACAAGAGTAATGGAATGTGCTGTGAGCTTGTAGATGAGCTATTTTCAAAGTAAAAAATCGGGATTAGAAGAGTGGTAAAATGTTTGCTTTGGACCGCCTGGAATGTCTTTATGGACCCCTTGAGGTCCCCACACCAGACTTTACACATCTTGTAGAGGGTGCTGTTTTCCCTTTTCTTTTCAGATTGCATTCAAGAACAAAAAAGCCACCCTAAGAGTCCTCCTTAGAGTGCGTAGATTTTGTTCTTACCTACATACGAATCACAGCTAAGAAAACATTGAGGCATCCCAAAATGTTCTTAACAACTTCTTAAGTGTGCCTAAGAACAAATTTCCTCTTAAGAACATCTTAAGAACGGTTGGTGCATGAGGCCCAAAATTGCTTCTCCGAGGTTGTTTTCTCTACCCAGAGATTCCAGCCAGCTGATTGGTCACAGCTGGATGACAATAAGCTGGATGACAGAGACGTGCAGAGAGTGTTAGAGGGTAAGGGGCTGAACCTTGTAAGAGAGGGCACTTTCGGAGCAAAATCTACAAGCTCAGAACGCATTGCGCTGCGTTGTGTTGAGAGCTTGTACATCTGCTATTTTTTGTTGACATAGCGGCGGCCAACAATTTTTTAGGGGGCACAACCCAGCACTCGTTGGCTAGTAGAGATGCAGGTGGACTTTTAAACAAGTTTATTCAACACAAAACACTTTTAGGAGACTTATTTCATGGGAAAATCCTGAATGCTTGGCATGGAAAGGAAAGGAGTGGCATTCTGGAGTGGCATTCTGCATTTCTTTCACCATGTACCTTTTGTAGTAGTAGCAGCCTGAACGCTGCGTTTGTGGTTTGCAAAGGGTGATCGTTAGCTAGGACAGAGGCTGAAGCCCCTTTGATGTGTGCACAGAGTGTGCAGTCAGTCAGTGAGAGGCTGCAGAACCGGATTAGAAAAACAAATACTCACATTGAAAACTTTGATGTTTGAATGAGTCTATATCCTGCAGGAAAGTGGAGAATGCACTTTGCACGCTGTTTTCTTTTGTATAGCGCAGTGGTTTTCAATTTTCTGTTTTCAATGATGAAATGCTGTTGGTTTAGTGGTGACACCGCTGTAGTTAGTTGGTAGCAGTAGTAGTGTTTCACATCGTTTTAAATAGAAGCACTATCTTCTATCTTAGGTTGTTTTGCATGGCATCGTGTTTGGTGGGGTAGACTGGGCATTTAGGGGGGCATTTGCCCCCCCCCCTGGCACATGCTGACACAGAGGTTCTGTTCTTGTTTCTCCAGCTGCTGTTGTTTCTCCATCTGAGCTGACCTGTAGTTACCCTGATCTCCTGACCCACCTGGACCTGATGAACGATGCTCTGCTGTTGACCGCTGTACGACCGGTCAGAAACCACACCACTCCCACACAGGTGGACCTGGTCGTTGCTGTGGAGGCCATTCTAGACGTGGTGAGTGAGAGAATCAAAGACAGTGTGTCTTTCATTCATCAGTGCAAGTGTGATCAGCAGTGTTGCCAACTGCCAAAATCCAAAATGCACTAGTGGCACTTCCAAAATGCACTAGAATGTGCTATAGAGCAGTGGGTTTTCAACCATTTCATACCAGGGCCCACTATTTATTCTGCAATTTCTGGGACTAATTCGGGAGAAATAACTGCCAAAATGTTGGTCAAAATAGCAATTCTTCTACATTTTCTAAATGTGTAGATTCTTGAAAATTAGGTAATTCAGATGCTTAAATATTGAGAGCGTAAAATGAAAACAAATGGACCCGTAACGGTCCATTTAGTTTCATTTTACGCTCTCAAGAGTTACAGATCTATAAGGGTCCATTTGGTTACCAATGGTCCTTTCTAGGAAGGAGGACTCTATCATAGGAGGAAAATGGTGAAAAACAAGGGTTTTATCTCTGGCGCCTGTTAACCAATTTCGCCCCAACTCACCAGGAAAAAAGCACCAGATTTTCCGCAAGGAGTTTTTCCCACTAATTCTGAAAAAAAGCTAAATATAGCGACAAATGCACCAAGTTGGCAACACTGGTAATCACTGTGAAAAGTATGGGCTCTATCTATGCTCTCAGAATAATTCTTGCTACTTCTAAAACCTTTTTTTATTTTTTTTAAAGGACCCATAAGTCTGAGATTGTAGAAATGGAACCAAATGGACCGTTAGACCCACTGGTGTTCAGTTAACACTGACTCTGTTCGAGTCTTCATTAGCATCATTAACTAAATTACTTTTCTGGACTAGGGCTTCACAATTAATCCAAATCAAATTGAAATTGTTTCAGAGTTTGGACAATAAAAAAATATGACAATCGAAAATTGAGATTTCCCCTTCACTGGTACATTTACGGTAGAACTGCGTAACACTGGCTCACTGCCTATCGGTTCCCTGCCTTCACTCTTCTTGTTGCGCAGTGAAAAGAAATGTTCTGTTAAATTAGAAAAAAAAACATCTGCTGTTTACTAGTAGTCCAACACAACAAAAAGAGAAAAGAAATGCAATTTGTGTTTAACTGTTTACCTTTACATATGTTCATTAACAGGAAGAAAAGTGAAGTTTGGACTTTATCCATTTTGGAGGGAGGAGAATCAAATAAAACATATTTAATTAATAATCTTTTTTTAAAATTAGTTTTACCCCCCAAAAATCAAAATCGGAATCAAAATTGAGGTTTCAGAGAAAAAAAATCGAGGTTTTATTTTTAGGCAAAATCGTGATGCCCTAGTCTAGACTGTATTTTCATCTGCTTATATAACTACAAATGTGTCAGTTATGTGAGTTGTGATTATTGGGCTGGACAATTAGCCCTTCACTAAGTCCCTCCCCAATCCGTCCTTGACCAATAGGCACGTTAGAAGAGGAAAGCCTGACCAGGAAAGCTTGACCTGCAAAGTTTTGTGTAGGGCTCATTCTCATGATACAATAACAGTATGTTTGTTCATTGACAGGTTGAGAAGGAGCAGAAATTAATGTCACGCATCTTTATTCAAACGGTGAGTTATACCGTCTATGTTTAACATGAGATCATATGAATTACTGTCCCATTATACTGACCTGCTTGCATACTCATGTATCTTTTCCTTCATATAAGTAAGGGATAACACCCGACGAACCACCGGTTCGAAGGGCGATGTAGTGTACAACGTAGGATTATATTGACACACTGAAAGAGCAGAATACTAGTGTCTCCAATACCACCACATTCACAAACTGTTAAGAACCGTCATTCTCTGTAGCTGTAGTAGGACAGTAGTAGGACTATGCAGAAATGCATTGGACTC
>CM076969.1:55516522-55604022 GCA_039105355.1 Benthosema pterotum | reverse complement strand
GATGCCATGGAAATGTCCACTGTATGACCAAAATAAAATTGACCTGAACTGAACTGAACAAATAGTTAGCGGGTGCTATGACAGGCCCGTACAGGTCTGCTCGGAGTAATGCATGGATCTGAATCATAAAGGTGGAGGCCGGGGTGGTGGACCTCGGGGTCGGGTGCGATTCCTCCCAATGTGAGCTCTATAGGCTGACCTCCTATATACTGCAGGGGTGTCAAACTCAGATACAGACTGGGCCAAAATAGAAAAATTGGTACAAGTCGAGGGCCGGTCTGTGTTTCAACGCTGGTTTACGATGACGTCCCTGTCAAACAGCAAAAAAGTAATTTCTCTGCGAAAATCAATGCCTCTTAATGGCAAGACAATTGTAAAGATGAAACTGCCTGCATTAAAAAACTGTTTTAAGTTTTAATGAAAAATAGCAGGTGTTCACGTCTCATAGCGCGCCACAGAGTGGCGCGCTATGAGACGTGAACACCTGCTATTTTTCAGGGATTTTTTTTTCTTCTATGATCCTCACCAAGTAGTTAATTGAGAAAGTATAGTTAATTGAGAAAGTAAATGAGACTGAGTTGAGGAAGTAAAACAATTCATTTCTCATCACAGGCCAGTTCTAATACTAATTCAATATCATCCCGCGGGCCAAAGATAATTCATTCACGGGCCTGATTTGGCCCCCGGGCCTTGAGTTTGACATATGTGCTATACAGTAACATCTCCACCTGTAGATCACCATGAAGAGGAAGGCCGTCCTCTACATCGTCAACTTCCTGTTGCCCGTCCTGTTCTTCCTGTGTCTGGACATGGCGTCTTTCCTCATCTCAGACACCAGCGGAGAGAAGCTGAGCTACAAGATCACCGTTCTGCTGGCCGTCACGGTTCTGCAACTCATTCTCAACGACATCCTGCCTGCCACCTCCAACAGAATGCCCATCATAGGTATAACACTCATCTCTGTTGGAGATCAGGTCTAAGGCAGGGGTTTTCAACAGGTGGTCCGGGGACCACCAGTGGTCCCCAGGCTAAATGATGGAAAGTTGCTTAACCAGATGTAACTCTTGAGGTGTAAAAATGAAACCAAATGGACCCGTAAGGGTCCATTTGGTTTGGTGGTTTGGTTAAAATATTTGTCATCTGAATTAGTGGCACTTAATTAAGACGTTTACACTGTTTTGTTTGCAAAATCAAGCCTGGAATTGTGGACAAAACCAAAAGGAATCTTTAATTTTAGGTCTTTGGTGTGCAAATGAAATCAAATCAAATCCGTGGCTCAAATGCTGAATAAATGGTGGTCCCTGGAGTCAAAAAGTTTGAAAACACCTGGTCTAAGGCATGGTGATGAAGAGTATGTTTGCACTCCATCGGTCTGTGTGTGTGTCTGTTAGTGTGTGTCCCCGTCCAGCTAAGGTGTGTAAAGCTAATCTCTGGCAGTGTTAATCCAGTTGATGTCACACTTTGCACACACACTCCCTGGATGCCAACAATGAACCTCTGCCCCACATTTTCCAGAATGGCCTTTTATAGCGCCACCAGGAGGCTCATCTTTGTAAAATGCATTATAGCTCCTCTTGATTTGGTCCCGCAAATTGTTACACAGAATCTTCATATTCATGTGCTCAAGACAGATCTGTTCGATATCTTATTCCATCCTAATTGTCTATAATTGGCTTTCAAAGTTTGCAGGATTGACTTGTTTTGAACGAAAGGCATCGAATCATAAATGCAGTGTGCAATTTACATGAAATCTTAAGCGCGCTTTCATACAAGGTAGAAAAATATGACCACAGCTTTTTCATATTGCCCTATATAGCGCCACAAGGATGCCACAGCTCGACCTGGTGGACACCTGTGCCCTGAAGGCCACTTTTTCTAGTCATACATATTACCCTCAACTTTCCTACAACCCATAAGTCCTTGCGTTTGTGTGTGCTGAAGTTCCTGTTATCTTGGGATTTGTTGCCAGATTTGCAAAAGAAACAAGTGACCAGGTGTATGAAATCCGGCACAAATGAATTATTAAATAGCTGATCTACAAGCTCACAGTGACACATTGTGAAGTTGTGCATCTGTAATTCAAAACCACAATATTTTGAATACGTTTTTTTAAACATTTGAATAAAGAAGGCACAAAACGTTTTCAGATGGATTGTGTGTGGACTGAGTGTGGACAATTACATGTTAATCTGTAACATGTACAGTAATTGTCCACACTCATCCATCTGAAAAGGTTTTGTGCCTCCTTTATTCAAATTTCAAGGTTTCTTGATGTGAAAAAAATGTGCGAACCTCTGGTTTAAACAACATTAAGAAGAAAGCCCAAATAAGTTCTACATGTACACTTAAGAAATAAGCCCAAAAAACATCAACCAGCAAATATTTGCAAGTGACTGAGTGAGTCAAATGTTGCTTAGAATAAGTAGACATGGCAACACTACCCAGTGAATTTATGGGGGAAATCGTGGATACACAGTGTGATGATGGATATGGTGATGTATTTAGAAGGTGATGTATTTAGAAGCCATAGTTAAAACCTGCGTCTTGCTCACAGCGATGTACTGCATCGGGACTTTCTTCTTGATGCTTCTGAGTCTGCTGGAGACGGTGGTGGTGTTGTACCTGCTGGAAAAAGACTCCCAGAAGACAAAGACAGACAAAGACAAACACCTGGAGAAGGACAAGGCCAAAGGATGCAGATGTACATGTGACAGAGGTGAGTCACTAGCCTATTTAAGATTGGTAGAACGTTCGACCTTCGACGTCAGTAATGAATGGCTCTGTGCCTGATATATAATCCTCGCGGCCGTCCGATCCTAAAACGCAGCTCTTAGTGTCGTGTTAAAGATGTGGACCAGAGCTACGCTGTAGAGGACCGTCACCATGGAAACCAGAGACGCCAGTAGAAGAGGTGGATCCGGTCGGCGTCGCCTGCTTTCTTAACTATGTTGGCGCAACTGCGACGGAACACGCCCACGTTCTCGTCTTGTCCAAGTCCTAGAGATGGCAACTTAAATTCCCTATTCTCTCATCCAGAGCCACTTACAATGAACTGCTGTGATGTGCATCTCAGCATCTCATTAACCAGGACCAATTATCAACTACCAATGGTAGTTGGGACAGGAACCCAAGAACTACCTGGGTTTGCAGGGAATTAGATGAACTCCAGACTAGGTTTCAGCCTGAATCGCTGCATTAGTGAATTGTCATTTGCTACTCAGTCTATCTAGTGAGTAGCTACTCACTCACATTTCAAAATGGCAACTAGTATGTACCACCTGGTATCTGGAAAAGGAGAGAGTCACGACACTCCCCGTTGACACCAATTTCGACATTTTTCGAAAATCCTCAAAAATCCGCAGAACGATAAAAAACGGCATGCTGTGCAAGGTGGTAAGGCTATAGCCTTGCACTTTTGCCAGGTTTCGTCATGTTTTGTAATTTTGCGAATTTTTGCGAAAATCCTTAAAACGAAAAAAAAAAAAACGTAAGGCTATAGCCTTGCCCTTTTTCGAAATTTTGACATTTTTCAAAAATCCTCAAAAATCCTCAAAACGATGAAAAACGGCATGCTGTGTAAGATGGTAAGGCTATAGCCTTGCGTTTTTTGCCAGAATTCGTCTTTTTTTTTTTTTTTTTTTTTTTCATTTTTCGAAAATCCTGAAAACGATAAAAACACGGCATGCTGTGCAAGGCGGTAAGGCTATAGCCTTGCACTTTTGCCAGATTTTGATATTTTTTGGCATTTTGCAAAAATCCTCAAAATGACGAAAAAAGGTAAGGCTATAGCCTTGCGCTTTTTTTTTCGAAATCAAAAATCCTCAAAACGATGAAAAACGGCATGCTGTGCAAGACGGTAAGGCTATAGCCTTCCATTTTTGCCATTTGTCATTTTTTGGCATTTTTTGAAAATCGTAAGGCTTGAGTTTTTTTTCTGAAACTTCGTTTTTTTTTTTTTTTTTTTTTTTTTTTTTTTCAAAAATCCTCAAAATGATGTTAAACGGCATGCTGTGCAAGACCATAATCTATAGCCTTGCGTTTTTGCCAGAATTCATCATTTTTTGTCATTTTTCGTAAATCCTCAAAACGATAAAAAACGGCATGCTGTGCAAGGCGGTAAGGCTATAGCCTTGCGCTTTTGCCAGATTTTGTCATTTTTTGTCATTTTGTGAAAATCCTCAAAATGATGAAAAAAGGTAAGGCTATAGCCTTGCGCTTTTTCGAAATTTTGACATTTTTCAAAAATCCTCAAAACGATGAAAAATGGCATGCTGTGCAAGACCATAAGGCTATAGCCTTGCGTTTTTGCCAGGTTTCGCCATTTTTTGTCATTTTGCGAAAATCCCCAAAACGATGAAAAAAATGTAAGGCTATAAGATCCGCTTAAAAGAGACAGCTATTGGCTGAAAAGCATCATGTGACTCCTAGTAAGGAGGGATTCAAGTTCCAAACAAAACATTAGAAACTGAAACAAAGGAAAAGTACGCACATCTTTAGAAAAATGTTTGGGTGCTGAACAAAAAAACACATTGTTGCTGATCATCATCAACCAGCGTCTTCTCACTTTGGAGGAAAATAATAATAAAACTGTCCTTGAGAAAGACACTGAACCCCTAATTGCTCCCGATGTGAAGGATAGGCTGCCTTGCTTACGATAAAAGTGCCATATAAGTGTAGCATGCATTAATGCCGTTAGACACTGTCATATCTTCTGATGCTATGGTGGGATTAGGCTGCACCCAGGTGGACCGTTTTATTTTTCCTCTTTGGGATTCAATTCATAGATCATCATCCCTGAACACTGAATCATATGTGAACTCATAATGTGCTGTACTGTCGTTCCAGAGAAGAGAAGCAAAAGCAGTCTGTGCTTTTACCATGTCTCTGATGATGATGATGGTGAAAGAGAGAGAATGCAGGAGCTTCAGAATGTGGATGAAGAGGTTAGCATGAAGTCACCATGTATGGAATGTCTTAATAATATATAGAATAATATCGTACTTGTCATACCTTTTAATCCAGTGGTTTTCAACCTTTTTGACACCAGGGCGGCCCACTATTTATTCAGCATTTGAACCAAAGACCACCATTTGATGACATTTTAACCCCACAGACTAAAGATTTATTTTGCTTTTCCCGCAATTCCAGGCTGGATTTGGGAAGAAACAAAACTGTCAAACATACAGATCAAAATGACCATTAATCTTCTTCATTGATCTTCTACTACATGATTGTGTACACTTGGGCTAATTCAGATGGTTAAACTCTTGAGTGTAAAAAACATTTCTACGCTCTCAAAGAGTTACATCTAGGCTAATCAACAGTCCATCATTTGGCCTGGGGAGCATCTGGAACCCTCTCAAGGACCACTGGTGGTCCCCCCCGGCCAAGACCACTGGTTGAAAACCCACTGATTTCATCCATGGAATTCGAACTGTAGTTTTAACTGTGTCCTTCACAGATCACTGGCCCAAAAAATGATAATCAAAATCTAATCTAATCTACGTTTCAGGAGAATAAGCTCAAGGGAGATTCTCATGGATTCCAGGTGATCCTGGATGAGTTGAGAGATCTGGAGAAGAACCTCCACAAGTTCTTGGAGAACAAGGAAGACGTCAGCAGGCCTGCAGGTTACTGGAGCAGAATGGCCAACAGGATCGACCAGGCATTCTTCTTTTTCTATGTGACGACTATCATCGTGTTTCTGGTCTACATATTTAGTGAATGGAGCCCTGAATGAATGGAAACACGACACATCGATGTAGAAATTAGGGGTGGGACTCGATTAAAATTTTTAACCTAATTAATTTGAAGCTTTGTAATTGATCAATCTCAATTAAATCGCATACCAATATTTGACCCAAGAAGCATTTTTGGTCAATTAAAACAGGTCGGTATAGTGTGTGTGTGTGGTTTTCTAAATAAATCAAAAATGTGTCCATACAGTGACATGTTATGTTGAGGGTGAGGGTTAAAGATAGCGTTAGTCATTTTGGACCAATGGGAGGATGGAATAGTGGGGGTTTGCATCGATGGCAGCCCTTATTGGTTACCCTGATTGTCTTCTTCTTCCATTGCATGCACTGGTGTGATCGGTACGCTTGAAATCCGTCCAATGAAAAAGGTCATGGAGTTCAAAATTTATGTGTGATTAAATTGAGTTAATTTTGTTAATCGCATTATTGTTTCTTTAATTAATTAATTAATCAGTTAAAGTCCCAGCCCTAGTAGAAATATTGATGATTTTGCCTCTCCGTTGAATATTGTTGTTTAGGAAGTTTTTAAACAAAAGCCTGCAGTTTGCTCATACTAGCTACAAGATTATTTTATAATTGGACTGAATTCAATTCAGTCCATCCACTCAACCATGACAATAATTTTCATCTGGTCGTATTAAAAAACGTTAAACTCACCAATATTGCAGCTGTATGGAAAGGTTGAATTATCCTCTTTCTATCTGCAAAGCATTTGTTTGATAAAAATCCACAGTAGGTATAGGCATGTTATGAGCTACTTTTTGTCAGTAATAAAAGTGCTGGACCTGGGAGGCACTTGTTTGTATTAACGGGTTGGGCTGGTGCCTCCTGTATTATGAGCAAATTCAGGGCCGTTCAGTGACTAATGATGAGCGCTTCCCAACTCCATCACTAAAAAGAATGACATGCAGATCATTTATTGACAGAAAGCTCATAACAGGTCTACGGTGGATTTTTATCAAAAATATCCTTTGCAGATAGTGGAGGATAATTCAACCTTTCCATACAGCTGCAATGTCGGTGAGTTTAACGTTGTTTAATACAAGCAAATCTAAAGTAGAAACTTTTGTGTATAATAATGCTGTCCGTTTAAATGCAACTAGACGTCACCAAATTCTATATACGGGGATGGCACAGAAATGATGAAATATGAAAATGTATTGCTTATTATATCAAGAAGCTTGTTGACATGAGCATTTAGAAGAACCAGTGTCATCTGTCATAGTCTGTAGTAGAGTTCTCAAACTCTGCCCGAACCCGACCAGGACCGGTCCCAAACAGGCCCAACCCGACATTTAGGGCCGGGTCGGGCCTAAAATTTATGATAATCAGTCGGGCCGGGTAGGGCCTCGGGCCCCATGAAATAATAATAAAGTAAAAATAATAGTTATTGTCTGTATTTAGGTATTATGAAGATGGTGCTGATTGCCATTTCATTTTTAATCTGTGGCGAATTAGATTATAAAATAGACAAGGAGTGTAGCTCACTACATTTTCCCACACACATTTTCGAATTCCACCCATTTAATAGGTATCCCAAAACTTAGAGATGCCACCATCCTACACCATCCTATACTGTATATATATATATATATATATATATATATATATATATATATATATATATATATATATATATATATATATATATATATATATATATATATATTACTGGTGTTGATTTTTAACGCGTTAACGGCGTTGATTAAATTTCTACGTTGTTTGCGTTAAATCTTTTAACGCAATTAACGCACATGCACGCTCTGTCTCGGATGTGATTCCACTCGCTGGCGACTCTATCAAAGGGGGACAACAAATAGGGACAAAGTTGCGGAATGCATTGGAGTCAGTCTATGGGCTCGAGCGAGTATATCAGGGCTACTAAACTGGTGGCCTGACATCTCCGTTCACTTCCATGGAATGGTCTAATGGCGGCTGCTCTTCATTTCCACTGAGCATGAGTACAGCTAAATGAATAGCAGCGCACGCTCTGTTCTGTGACCCCTCAATGTCGCTAGTCTGTCACTAGTCTCTATGGTCCCTTCCACTTCCCTTCCAGAGGAGTTCTACTTCCTCCACGTGAAGTGAGATGTAAACAAAGTTACAAACCAAACACGGAGCTCTTTCGGATCACTCCCAACTATTGTGGTGTGAATGAATGAATGAACAAATGAATGAATCGTGTGTTTGTTTAGCCACGTCGCCATCGAAACTGAGAAGAAAAGTTGATTCAGAAAATCGCCAGTTTAATAACGAGTGGACCGAGAAATAATGGCTAAATTGAAACTCCATAGGGAGCGCAGGCAGACGTATTTGCTCTGTAACCAAGTCAATGCTGTCGCAAAATAATCCGATGGTAAAAGACGCCACTGTTGCATGGATTATTGTCAAGAAGAAAAAAAACACCCAGAGATGCTGAGATGAAGAGTCGAGTGCATGCTGGCTGCAGGAGGTAGATTTCTATTTCTTTCCCTGTTTACCTCTACTATGATTTTCTGCTTTTGGCGTTGCATTAGTGAATATTTGTATTTGTCTGTCTTGATGAAATGAACGTGGTGGGCCCTATTGTATGGCCACTGGCCAGTCAAAGATGTGCCATCACTGTCATTAGTTGCCTGTGTGTAGGCTAGTCCTGTCCCCTGTTGCAAGCCTTTTGAGAATTAAAGAGAGAGCACAATAAGTGTGCCTTAGATGTTGTGATTTGCTGCTGTTGTGCAGATATGAACAACCTTTTCATAAGCTGCACTATAAACGTGTATTTTGATTTGGTTCAAATATGCTGCATTTTAGAAAGACCAGATGCACATTGCACTTTTCTTATAAATGGAGCATTTTAAAAGTGAGATACTTTAAAAAATGTGGCTGTGTGTGTACACATGTGTCATGGTAGAGAGTAGTCTCTGTGGCAGTCTGGCCCCCAGGCCCCTTGGGTTTTTGGCAATGCGGACTCCTGAACAATTTAGTTGAATAGCCCGCTGTCTTTCCATTTCCGCAACGATACACAGGAAAACATGGCATATTGTCCGAAATAGTCCGATTGGTGATTAATCATGATTAAATTAATTTTGAAGGTGTGATTAATTTGATTAAAAATTTTAATCATTCAACACCCCTAATATATATATATATATATATATATATATATATATATATATATATATATATATATATATATATATATATATATATATATATATATATATATATATATATATATAGTGTTGATGTAGCAAGCTACTTTTGTCATGTAGCTTGTAGTGTAGCTTGCTACAATTTTCTGGGGATAGCTTGTATTGTAGCTTAGCTACATTTTTTCGAGAGTAACAAGTAGTGTAGCTTACTACAATTTCCCAGTAACTTGCCCATCACTGCTTATACGTCGCCCGACATTGACAACAACGGCTGGTCTGCGGTTCACTGACAACTCGCCCATCAAGGACACAGAGGCGATGCTCTGTGTCCGTCATGGACACAGTAAAACAAAACAGCCCTTAAACCTGCATGTAGACCTCCCCCACAAATCGTCTCACACCATCAGAAGACACGGCACACATTTATGTGCAGATTTGCATGAGGTTCGGAGTGGACAAACCCTGTGGTAGCGTAACGTTTATACAACACACTACTGGTGCTATATAACAGGCAAATGTGCTTCACGCATCCTTGCATCTTGGGGCAGACCTGGGAGTCTGTGGTTGCAAAGTTCACCTCCAACTGGTACAGTATACTAGACTTGACTAGATACATCACTGAAGACACGTCCCAGGTTGCATCCATTTGATGTATTAAAAAAATGATTAACCTATTTATAGTGACTCATAGGAATAGACTACGTCAGGGGTTTTCAACCAGTGGTCCGGGGACCACCAGTGGTCCTTGAGCTAAGGTGGTCCTCAGCTAAGTTGTTTAACCAAATGTAACTCTTGAGAACGTAAAAATGAAACCAAATGGACCCTGGCGGGTCCATTTGGTTTCATTTTTACACTCTCAAGAGTTAAAATATTCATCATGTGAATCAGTCCAAGTCTACACAACTAGAAGATTAATTGTCATGGACAGAAGCAAAAGAAATCTTTAGTTTTGGGGTCTGTGGGTCTAAAAATATCCTCAATTGGTGGTCCGTGGCTCAAATGCTGAATAAATGGTGGGCCCTGGGATGAAAAAGGTTGAAAACCCCTGGACTACGTGACAACCAGGGAAAGACTTGGTGACCACCGGAGAGACGGGTGGCAGCCGGAATGTAGACGGCACCCGGCTAGCTTTAGGAGGGCCGTTTGTTCACTGCTCATGGAGTCTGTCATGTCCAGCGCTGGGAGTCTGGTGCAACACACAGGTCCTGTGCCTCCTGGTGAGAGTAGGAGGCACAGGCCTGGTGAGACGTAGGAGGGGCACGGACAGGTGTCAAACCACAGAGCCTATAGTCCCTCCACGCATCAGAACCTCCCAGTTTTGGCGGAGTATTTCAGGGGCGGTGGATTGGACGGCCTTGGCTTTGGCCTTTCCCTTGTGGGACTGATCAGGGGTAGCTACTGGAACGTGAGTCGGGGCGTCATGAACCCCGGCTGGGTCACCTGAGTGAGGGGCTAAAAGCAGTAGTCTGTCGTCAAGACATGACGGCGGGCTACTGTTTGTTACATTCAATGTTGTCATGTTTACTTGTCTTGGTTTACTTGGTGTGTGTATGTCTTTGTGTGCGCGAGCGCGTGCTCGCGCACACAAAGACATACAATGGGATTGAATGATCACAATGAACTATTATTATTATTATTATTACCACTATTATTATTATTACCCTTATCACCCTTATTAATGCCCATAAAATCTAGCACATTCTATGATTTTTCTACAAGCTAGTTCAACTCCTCTCTGCTGCCTTTCAATTCAATTCAATTGAGCTCTATTGGCATGAGAAAATAAACGTTTATTGCCAAAGCAAGTGTCACAAATACAATACAATAAAAACAGTTGAAAATGGGGAAAATAATGCAGTTGGAGAAGAGTTTTGTAAACAGTTATGTCACATAGCATTTTTCTGATTTTTATTTTTTTATATTTTTTTATTTTAGGGATGCTGTATACTGTATATACTATCGGAAAACTATCAGTACTGCCCCTGTATTTGTCAATTGCTCATATATTAGCAACTAAGCCAGTCTATCCACAGATCCAACACAAATGTGTTGGGTAACTTGGGGATTCATTCGGTATTGGCAAACACAGAAATGTGGATTGGATCAGAAATTAAAAAGTGGCGCATATATATATATATATATATATATATATATATATATATATATATATATATATACAGTGAGGAAAATAATTATTTGATCCCCTGATGATTTTTCATGTTTTTTCAAGTTTTCATGATTAGAAGGAAATGAGAACTCTGTCATTTTTATGGTACTTTTATTTAAACAAATAGAGACAGAATATGAACAAAAATGTCCATAAGAAAATAATATTTAAAGGTTATAAATTAATTTGCGTTAGATTGCGTTAATTAGCTCGTGAAATAACCCTAGTGGAAAAACCCTTGTTGGCAAGCATGGAAGTCAGAAGTTTCTTGTAGTTGGTCACCAAGTTTGTGCACATCTCAGGAGGAATTTTGGACCACTCCTGTTTAGATATCCTCCCCTAAACCTCAAGGTTTCGAGGCTGTTGCTTGCCAACTCAAAGCTCAATCTGCCTCCATAGATTTTCTTTAGGATTAAGGTCTGGAGACTGGCTAGGCCACTCCATGAGCTTAATGTGCTTCTTCAAGACCCATCTTTAGTGCTCTGGCTGAGGGAAGGAGGTTCTTGTCCAAGATGTTACAGTACATGTCTCCATTCATCGGCCACACAATGCGGTGAAGTTGCCCTGTACCCTTAGCAGAGGAACAGCCCCAAAGCATAATGTTTCCACCTCTATGCCTCACGATGGGGATGGTGTTGTTAATGATTTGAAGGCAGCTGGGACCACAGTCACCAAGAAAACCATTGGTAACACAGTACACCATAACGGATTGAAATCCTGCAGTGCCCAGTCATGTCCCTCTGCTCAAGAAGGTGCATAGAGGCCTGTCTAAAGTTCACCAATGAACACCTAAATGATTCAGACCAGGCTGCGGGGAAGGTGATGTGGTCAGAAGAGACCAAAATTCAACTCTTTGGCGTCCATTTGTGCCGTGTTTGGCACAAATGGACGCCTCCAAACACTTGCCGTGTTTGGAGGGAGTGAAATGCTGAATACAAACCCAACAACACCATCCCCACCGTCAAGCATGGAGGTGGAGACATTATGCTTTGGGGCTGTTTCTCTGCTAAGGGTACAGGGCAACTTCACCGCACTGTGTGGCGGATGGATGTGGCCATGTACAGTACCGCAGGATCTTGGACAAGAACCTCCTTCCCTCAGCCAGAGCACTGAAGATGGGTCGTGGCTGGGTCTTCCAGCATGGCAACAACCTAAAACATACGGCCAAGGCAACAAAGGAGTGGCTCACAAAGAAGCACATTAAGCTCATGGAGTGGCCTAGCCAGTCTCCAGACCTTAATCCTAAAGAAAATCTATGGAGGCAGATTGAGCTTTGAGTTGGCAAGCAACAGCCTCGAAACCTTGAGGTTTTGGGGAGGATATCTAAACAGGAGTGGTCCAAAATTCCTCCTGAGATGTGCACAAACTTGGTGACCAACTACAAGAAACGTCTGACTTCCTGCTTGCCAACAAGGGTTTTTCCACCAAGTATTAAGTCAGGTTGTGCTTAGGGATCAAATACTTATTTCACGAGCTCTAACACAAATTAAATTATAACCTTTAAATATTATTTTCTTATGGACATTTTTGTTCATATTTTGTCTCTATTTGTTTAAATAAAAGTACCATAAAAATGACAGAGTGCTCATTTCCTTCTAATCATGAAAACTTACAAAATCATCAGGGGATCAAATAATTATTTTCCTCACTGTATATATCCAGGGGCGGATGTAACATTTCCCAATTGGGGGGGGGGGGGGGGGGGGGGGGGGCAGGTAAAGATTATATGATTATATGGCTTCATCGCCGATGAAGCCCCACCCATACCATTTTAGGTTACAGACTTAGGTTATAGGTATTAGGCAAGTAAAGCATCAATAACAACATCAGTTGTTGAAGTTGCAACAGACACGCAGCATGCATAAAGCTAAAGGTCTGTTTTCAGTGATCAAATGCTGTTGGTTTAGTGGTGCCACACAATTGTAGTTTGTAGCATCGTGTTTCAAATGACTTTAATGAAGGACTTTAAGTTGAAATATCTTTGAAATGTGGGGGCTGTTTGGCCCTGGGCAAACCAAAGACGTCACGTTCATTCAGTCCTTCTGCTGTTGCCGTCCAAGAGGCCAATGGCAAGACGGTCATACTCATGTTGCTTGCTGACTCTAGAAGGAGGGGGGCGGGTACAATGTTGGGAGACGGGAAGTATGTTGGAGACTATTCCATTTCCAATGGTAGAACGAACATGACCACAACATGATCCATTCCTTCACTCCATGGACCCTGAAATTTCACTTTATCAATCATTCTTTAACTTTAACCAGAACAGTGGCCTTGTGGTTAGAGTGTCCGCCCTGGAACTGGGAGGCCGGGGTTCGATTCCCGGTCGGGTCATACCAAAGACTCTAAAAATGGGACCCAATGCCTCCCTGCTTGGCACTCAGCATCAAAGGGATGGATTGGGGGTCAAAATCAGCTAATGATTCCCGAGCGCGGCAAGCCGCAGCTCACCGCTCCTTGGAGCTCACCACTCCAAGTGATGGGTTAAAAGCGGAGGTCCAATTTCGCTGCGGTAACGTAGTGACAAATCATGCGACTTTGACTTTGACTTCACACCAAGCAACTCTCGCGAGATTTGTTAGGGGTCAGGAAGAGTCTCTTTGTAATCTGCAATGTGACATACGACAGATACGGGGCTCTGAGAGAAACCGTCACTACTTAGGAGACCATTTGTAGGCTTTGTAGTCCCATGTCGCCTATAGACCTGCGCAGTGACGTCACCGCCCCTGTTCCAGAAATGGAATCCTCATTCATTTTCCTCATAGACTTTTCGAAAATGCTTAATAAAAACATGATTGCGCCGCGGACAAAACCAACTTGGGTCGTGACAAATCATGATGACACACACAATACTATCATGCAATATCTAATTAGCAAGATGTAGAAAACGGCAGGATACAACACTTTTTGTTTCGTTTTTCATCTTAGAAATTATTTGATTGTCCAAAAAGATTGTGTGTGTCATCATGATTCCTCACGACCGAAGTTGGCTTTGTCCGCGGCGTAATCGTCTTTATATAAATTATTTTTGAAAAGTCTATGAGAAAAATGAATGGGGAATCCACTTCTGGAACAGGGGCGGTGACGTCACTGCGCAGGTCTATATGGTGGCGCGAATGGGAGTATGCCTATCTTTATGAACATCTTCGGTTGCCGTCACCCGCTGCAGTCAGACGCCACGTTGCTCCCACTGTCCCCCAAAAGTGCCGCCACGCCCAGCAGGTCGCCCTCCTCGGCCAGTGAGATTCCAGAGTCCATGGGTGAGTGCTGCAGCCGTCGCTGCTGCTGCAGATTGGCCGCCTGCGGCAGTGGAGGCGGTGTCGGAGACGGCCCTGTGGCGGTGGTGGTGGTGGTGTTGTTCACGTTGTTGATCCCGTTGGTCGTTGCTCCTCGCTCCGTGCCGCCGGAGTTGCCGATCAAGCTGCCGACGGAGCAGCCGTTGCAGAGGGTGGTGGCCGCTGACAAGCTACCGGGAAAGACAAATGAACGGGACAGAATCAGGGGATCAGTGTTTTCTCTGTGCGTCGCAGCTTTACAATTAAACCCTTTCTGTGCCGTACACGTTTTGGTGTTCTAACAAAACAAAACAAAACAAAACAAAACAAAACAACAAGGCTGTTGAAAATAACAAGTTCAGTGTTTCCCGCAGCATTCTCTTGCTAAGGCGGCCGCCTTGACTAAACCCCACCCCCGCCTTGCCTACGTTTAAAAAAAAAAAAAAAGCAAGCTAACCCTTAGCCACGGACAGCGGCTAAGGGTTAGCTGTCAGCGGTCCATCAGGACGGCGGTGGCCAATCCGCGGCTCTTTGACTGGCTTTGTGCGGCTTGCGGCAGGGCTTTCATGACAAGCCTCAAAGACGCTCGGCCTGGCGCAGCTATTCATTCCCTACAGTGCTGCCCAGACAAAAAAGAGAAGTTTGACTGAACGGTGCGCCCTCTGTAAGCGTTTCCTGCGCTATTTCGTGGTGGTGGTCGGGATGGAATCGGACGGTGCACGTGTGCCGCCGTTTCATGTTGGTGGTGGTAGGAACGGTGTGTGGCGCGCGCCACCGTTGCCGCCGTGTCGTGCGCCGTGTGTCGTTTGGAGGTGGTGGTATATCACCCCCCCCCCCTCCAGAGACTCGAAGCCTCACCGCCTTGACTAACCAATTCATCTGATTAAAATTAACACAATTAACTCATGTGCACACTGACCCAACCCACTGAGCGTTTTCTCATTGAAAAAAAAAAAAAAGGCTACAGCACGGTTTTACAGAGACATATAGCTATGTGTCTCCCTGTAAGCAGAGCCATAGAGTATAGCTTGAGGGATCTACAAGCACTGGGGGCTTGTAGATCACCAACTTTGATGAACACTTAAAAGATAAACTGTTATTTTTTCCAGATTCTGCTTTTTTATGTTCAAATCCTGTACAGGAAAACAATAGTTTGGACATAGTTTGAATGGTGATTAATCGTGATTAAATTAATTTTGAAGTTGTGATTAATCTGATTAAATGTTTTAATCATTCAATGGCACAAAACAAAACAGAACAGAACAGAACAGAACAGAACAGAACAGAACAGAACAGAACAGAACAGAACAGAACAGAACAGAACAGAACAGAACAGAACAGAACAGAACAGAACAGAACAGAACAGACAGTGAAGACAGTGATTTACCCTGTGTTGAGGCTGCCAGTGCTGGCGGTGTTGCCGTGATTGCTGGTGTGGTTGCCGGGGGCCGCTGCCACTGTCACAACGTTACGAGAGGGAACGGCACCGAAGGGGAACCTAGTCTCTGCCGCTCCGCACGGCGGCCCCCGGGCGCTCAGCGGCCCGGCTGCCACCGCCAACGGCGCGGGGTCCAGGGTGAGGCGCAGCGGCGGAGGTCCTGCTCGGGGTCCTCCACTTCCACGCGGACCCGGGCAGAGGTCCGCCGCCACCGTCGTCACTGCCGCTGGCGTCGCCGGCTCGGGGAAGGAGAAGAAAGCCTCGCCGCCGCCATCTGACCCGCCGCCCAGCCACGGGAACGCCGAACACGGGGGAGGGGGAATGCCCGCTCCGAGCAGCGGCAGCGGGGGTCCTCCTCCCACCAGGGTGGGATCCCAGTCACCGCCGCCCCCGCTCCCACCGAGGCGGGACAGCGGCGGCGGCTGCCTGGCGGCAGGGCGGTGGCGTGGCAGAGTGGGCGGCACGCAGTGGATGGGCGTCTGTGGGCAGCTGGAAGACACGGAGGAAGGCGAGGAGACATTTACTGACTGATTCACAGGCCCCATACCTTGTTAAGGGGTCACGTCCTCAGCTCTATATGTTGCCTCAAGCTTGGGGTGAGGTTTAAGCAGGGGTGGATCTAGGCATGGCAACGCCCAGACTGCCCCACCAAACATGGTGGCATGCAAAACAACCCCAGATATTTTAGTGCTTATATTTAAAAGGATTTGAAACACTACTACAGTATACTGCTACTAACTACAATCGTCTCACAACTAAACCAACAGCATTTCATCATTGAAAATAGAAAACTCTTGAGTCAGACTTTTAGGGCGCTAATGGCCAATGGGGAGTGACGTTGTCACGTGCCGGTCATCTTGTCAGAGTATAGCGTAACATTGTGTCTATGAGCATATACTTTTTAAATGACGATAACTTGCTTATTCTTCGACCGATTTTCAAACGGATTGGTTTGTAGTAAACGCCAGAGACGTCCGTATACACACGAGCCGTTATATGATATTTTGGGGGAAAAAAAGCAAAAATCATAGCCACGTCAATAGTGTTCATAATAAAGCAATCCGTTTGTAAATCCGTCAGGTTTTGAGCGAGTTATAGCTGTTTTTAGTTTGGACTGCCGTAGAGCATAGTGTATTGAGTACTCTGGCCTTCAAGATGGCCGCCGTGAACGACGTCAGAGGCTCCGCCTCAAGCCATCTAGCCTTCAATATGTACCTATGGACAGACAGACAGACAGACAGATAGACAGACAGACCTGTAGAAGCCGGGTCTGTCGTACGTGGGCATGGAGGAGAAGGCAAAGTCTGAATCGGCTTCGCCACCACCTCCTCCTCCTCCTCCTGCTCCTCCTCCTCCTCCTGTGGGCTGCGGGTGGTGCTGTGGGACATGTTGTCCCGCGGGGCGCAGCGCCTCGGGGTGCAGGTACATGAAGCGGCCGGAGGGCGCGGCGGGGCGGCGGCGCAGCAGCGAGAGCCGCGCCGAGCGCGGGAAGCTGGGAGACTGCACGGCGCCGCCGCCGCCACCGGCCAGCAGGCGGCCCAGGCCTCCCAGCAGCGGCGTGGTGGAGTAGCTGGCCTCCTCGTTCTCCTTGATCTGCTCCAGCTGGTTGCTCTGGAAGTCCATCTCCTCCTTGGGGACGCTGGTTCGACAACCATGGTGTATATTTTATGTATATACACTCAACAAAAACAGAAGCACAACACAACACTATAGGAAAACATAACATCTTTCATGATTCAATTCATTTTGAAACTGTGATTAATCTGATTAAAAAATGGGATCATTCAACAGCCCTAGTTTTTAGTTACATTTCCTTCCACAATGTCCCGACTTCAATGGAATTGATTTTACTCTGCAATTTTGGCAGAGTGAAATCAGCACACTATCTTTTTTCTGGAAAAGGTATTAATATTGCCGTAATATGTCATTTGTTACTGCCCAACACTGATAATAACCTTATATCCAGAGCAGAGCCCATGAAGGAAGGTTTCCGGTGCTCAGCGCTGGCTGCAGTGTAAGGAGGCTGAGGCTCCGCTTCATTCCAGTACTTGTCTCTCTCCACCAGGGGGAGATTGTCGTACATCTCATCCACACACAGCAAGGACACCTAGTGGAGCACAGGAAATAACCATCACCTCACCAAAGACGGTTTATATCATACCGCGACACTCTACAAATATTGGAATCACCACTAGATGGCGTAGCAGTAGCGCATAGCGGTTGGGCCGCTGACGCCATTAATCCAAGATGGCGGCAACACTGCCATCTACTGTAGTGCCGATTCCAAAGACTGTAGTCAGAATAGAGCGGCTGTCCAAGTTTATTTGCGCATGTAAGGTGTTCCATAGAACGAATCGCTGCAGCCATATTGGAGTCATACACCGTGGCGCCATCTGGGGTTGAGTCCAAGTATTTGAGCAGTGTTAGCCTGGCTAGGGCCTGAATCTTGGCCTTAAAAAATAATATATTTTTTCCCTGTGATTCAAGGACTGGCTTCCCTGCCTTTGGGGTCGTTGGTGCCCGTTGAAACAGCACCGACACAGCACCTGATTGGCCTACAGCCCTGTCACACACTTCATTTCACGACATTATTCTTTAAAGAATCATCAGGTTTTATAAACGTCATTATCCAACATATTTTACTGCTTTTGTTCACATGCTAGTAATACTCATCGGCTGTGTTTGTTTTGTTAATGCAACCAGGGGGGTATTTCACGAAAGGTGGATTAGAAAATCGGGGATTTAAGCCAAATCCACGCTTTTTATATCCTGGTCTTTAGAGCCTGGTTCATTCTGTTCCACCAAAGCCAAGCGAGGCTCAAAATGTGCGGATTTAGCGAGCCGCGATCATATAGCCTCGCTTGCTGGCTCGTGCACATACTGCTTGAAAAGGCTGTGATGAAGATTGTAGATTCCTTGAGCGTGACCAATCAGCGAGACCGGCAAGAGCCAGAGAGCCGTGCCCATAGATATAAGAAAGCCTTCTTATATATATCTATGGCCATGCTTTTCACAGCAGAAGCGCAGCAGCAGCTGATGATGATCTCGAAGGCGATCATTAATAAAGGGCAATACGAGCGCGATTAATAAGGCCAGGGATATGGCATGGCGGATCCAATCCATGGCAAACTATTGCCAATAGACTGAACGCATAAGTTGTCAAAAATAAAAGTTGAAGAATGAAGACCATATTCATGATATCATATCTCCGAAATGGGGACGGTGAGCTACTGTTTAAAACGTGTCTATATCGGGCTATAAGCTTTCTGAAATAGTGCATTGATTACATTGTGCTCCCCGAACGAAGTAAGTGTGTAAATACGGTATATCAATCATATGCTATTATGCACACACATCTATCACATTTTATTATTATTATTAAATATAAAAAGGAAAATCTATGACTGCACGGGTGGTCGTCCCTGCACAGAAGTGTACTCCTGCGGAGCTAATCAAGTTGAGTCCATATACAACCACAGGTGTTGAAATAACAGTGTAAAAAGTCATTGGATTGGCCTAATAAACAGCAAAGACATGAGGATTAGGTTAAACCTGACTGTTAGCCTGGTCCGGAGCAGGCTAAGTCCATAGCATTAGTTTCCATGGGAACTAATGTGGCATTGCTTTCATGAAACCAAATCAAGCCTCAACATATCCAGGTTAACTGGTCAAGTTAATCTGGCAAGATTAACCAGTTTTCATGAAACCGAATGAACGCTAATCCAGGATATAATAAACCGGGATATCAGTTAAATCCTGGCTTTTCCCCTAATCCACCTTTCGTGAAATAGGCCCCAGGCACCTTAGCCATAATAACGACAACAAAGTCGTCTGCTTTCCTACTTCGATAACACCCATCCCAGAAATTGCCGTGGTAGAGAGGGACTTCAGTCTGAATAATGAAGTGAAACGAAATGACAATTCAGACTGAGGCCTGACATTCATCTCAGACATGCTTTAGCATGAAAGGACTAATAAACATATGCGTCAGCTCATTTTCAACAAATAAATAAAATTGAACCTTGATAGTGACATATAATATTTTTTAAATTTGGGAATTGTCCTTGCCGTCACCTTTAGAGGGGCAGGTGCGGCATTCGGGGGTGAATTCCCCCCGTTGGCTATGCCTGTATCCAGGCCCGGTTTTAGCCTTTACCCCAGGCTAAAGCTGTTTTTTGTGGGCGTTCCTGTCTGACTTGTATGTGTATAGTCTCCTGCCCTGGGGTTCAGCCCAGTCTCGTGCCATTTCAGCACAGCAAGGCTTAATTATTGGTTAATGCAGGCGTTGGACATTATTTGGTTTCCAGTTCAAACCTGTAAATTGCGGTCGACCAGCCAGTTGGTTTCAAAGTCATCGTCATCTTCCCCGAAAGGGTTAATGAGCTGTTCTGCTACCTGACAACACAAAGAGAGCATCCATCACAATATGTAAAATTGTCTCGAGTTGTTTTCCATTCTTTCTGCAGACCCTTTTGCCACATTGAAATTTGCCACTTTTCTAACTGTGCCTGAAGCAAAATGGTGTCATCTTCTAGCATTATTATTTTAAACTAAGAATAAAACCAAACAGTGTTATCTTCTAATGAACATTGCCCAGGCAATTATGTGGAGATGGGTTTGAATGAATGAATGAATGAATGAATGAATGAATGAATTAATTAATTAATTAATGGATGATGGCAGTGGAAACCATGCAAGGTACCTACTACCACACCAGGAGCAAATTAGGGGTTCAGTGTCTTGCTCAAGGACACTTTGACATTAACACTTGGGGAGCCCGGGTTCAAACCGGCAACCTTGTGGTTACCATCCAGTGACTCTTACCCTGAGCCACTGCCGACCTTGTAGACAACGGTAGTGCATATTTAGACCACTCTAATGCAAATGCAGACCGTATATTGTATTTCTGTTTATCTTTAGGTTACCTTTTCAACATAAACAGATGGACTTTCTCTAAATCATAAATCTGATCATTCTTGTAGGTTTCTGATACAAAGGTTATGGTACACCTCATTTTTACATGGCTGCCATCTTGGAAATATGCTAATTGGGTGTCCAAACACACCCAATCATAAAGATGATGTTTCCATTATACTTATAAAAAAAAAAAAAAAAAAAAAAAAAAAAAAAAAAAAAAAACATGAAATAGACACCAAGTTTGGATTTGCAGCTCATCTGGTTCAAATGAGGAAAAAGTGATTACAAGTGGTGGCCATATTGGATTGGCCGCTGTGGCGATCCCAAAGGTCACCGGCGCAGACGCTCTAGCCAAATCAATAAAGTATGCACTGAGCTACACCTGTGCCAAAATGTGGCGCTTTTAGACAAAAGTGTGCGAACACAGCTTAAAATCTCCCTAAGGCGCCCATCTATCCCTCATTTCAGACTTTTCAGTCGTCCCACCAATTGAGACCCTGTCCCACATTGTGACTGACAGACTACAGTGGTCAATTGTCCTAATAGCCCCTATAGTTGTCCTTCAAATGAATGGTTTTGGTCACCCTAAGTCTGATTGACCAATCCAGTGTGAAAGAAAAAATATCTACCAGTCTCACTTTTCTGATAATATGACATATAACTGCAGAAAATGGACAGTAAACATGTAAATGTTTTGACTATAGGGGAATTTATTGTATTTTTTTTTTACTGTGGCACTCCAGTAAAAAAAAAATCATGGCACTTCATGTCAAAAAGGTTGCCTATCCCTACTCTATATGACTTTGGGTTAGTGATATTATAGGCAAGCGGTTATATGAGCAGCAATGTGACCGGTCATGTGACCAGTCAGGTGACCACTCATGTGATCACCTTGAGCCAGCCCACGTAGAAGAAGAACTGCAGCAGGGTGAAGAGTGGGACGTAGAAGTCCACGTCATGACCCGGGTAACCCTGACCTGAAAAAACACAGGGAATACTCTGTTAAAACCTGGAACTGTAAAATACACAGAATACCCCTTTAAAACCCAGAACTGAAAATCACACAGAATGCCCCCATTTAACCCTGACTTGAAAACATGCAGAATACACCTTTAAAAGCCGGAACTGAAAAAAAACACACACACACACACACACACACACACACACACACACACACACACACACACACACACACACACACACACACACACACACACACAGCATATCCCTTTAACCCTGACCTAAAAACATAAGGAACACCCTTTTAACCCTGACCTGCAAACACACAGAATAACCCTTTATACAACTACAAGAAGAAGGAGAAAGATGCAAGAACAGGAAAAAACCCTGACCCGGGTCGAGGAACTGTCGACCAATCAGACATGCCAAGAAGAAACTGTAGACGGCCACTGTCACCACCTGGAAACACAATACACATCGTTATTTGTACATAGTATATATACTATAGTACTAGTACACAGTACTGGCATCAGGGGCGGATCTAGGCATGGGCATGGGGGGGCAATGCCACCCTGAATGCCCTGACAACCCCACCAAACATGATGGCATGCAAAACAACTCAAGATATTTCATATTAAAGTGCTTACATTTAACATGATTTGAAACACTACTACTGCTGCTAACTAACTACAGCACCACTAAACCAACAGCATTTCATCACTGAAAACAGAAAACTCTCTGACCTTTCAGAGAGTTTCAGAGAGTTCAGACTCTCTGAGTCTGACCTTTAGCTTTATGCATGCTGTGTGTTGCAACTTCAACAACAACTGATGTTATTATTGATGCTTTACTTGCCTAATAGAAGTCCTGTAACATTTCCCCCCTAATTGGGAAATGTTACATCCATCCCTGACTGGCATCGGTGCACAGACAAAGGGCCAGCTCTGGGACACTTTTTGGGAAAAACACCAGTGATGTAATGGTGACGTAAAGCAGGTGTTGACCATTTTTTAAGGACCGATTGGTGGAAAAAGGTCACAACCAATTGTAAAACGGTGAGGGTGTTCATATAGTACTGGAAAGTTATGAAAATCTGGAAATGAAATCGTTACCAAGAAATTTTCTCACCAGTGTGTGTTAATGGTGTCTAATAAAATTAACTAAAATGTTGAAACCCTTGCCCAAAAAGCCATGACCGAATCATCAAACGATCACGGTTCGGGAAAAAGGTCAGTTATTAGAGGACATACCACTTTTGCGACACACACACACACACGCACACACACACGCGCACACACACACACACACACACACACACACACACACACACACACACACACACACGCACACACACACCTTAGACATTAAGGACCTGATTAAGGACGGCAAATACGCTCACGATTTGAAGCCTATCGACATTAAAAGGATCCCTGGCTATTAAGACAAATATGCCTTAAAACACTATACTTGCCTTCTATAACTCAAACGGATAAAATACCTCAATATTTTATTTCTTTCATAAATAGAGAATCTTACACTCAATACGAACTTCTCCTGTCACAGGTTGATGATGTCACATGAGCATATTCATTCCACATACAGTATTCCATAGAGCTAGACCACATGTGGACACATGCTATCATCATCCTGCGACAGGAGCAGTTCCTGTTGAGTGAAATATTCTCTATTTATGAAAGAAATAAGATACCAAAGGCGTTTTTATTTGTTTATTTTAGTTGTATAGTTGTATAGGGCAAGTTTAATGTTTAATTAAGTGATATTTGTGTTATTAGCCAGGGATCCTTTTAACAGATTCCCTCACCCCAAGGTTACACGCCTGGCCGAGAAGTTGATCGCGCTGTTGTTGGACCATACGCAACTTGACAAGCCAGCTGAAGAAGTGGTGTAACAGGGATAGGGCCTGCGTATCAGATGTTCAACCTTCTTGATACCAGGGCCCACTATTTATTCAGCATTTGAGCCATTTGACGGCATTTTCATCCCACACACCCAAAACTAAAGATTTATTTTGTTTTTGTCCACAATTCCAGGCTGGATTTCCGCAAACAAAACAGGCAAACATACAGTAAATCAAAATGACCATTAATCTTCTACATTCTCTAATAGTGTAGACTCCTTAATTAAGTGGGCTAGTTTAGATGATGAATATTATAACTCTTGACAGTGTAAACACGAAACCAAATGGACCCACAA
Organism: Benthosema pterotum; assembly: GCA_039105355.1. Taxonomy (NCBI): domain Eukaryota; kingdom Metazoa; phylum Chordata; class Actinopteri; order Myctophiformes; family Myctophidae; genus Benthosema; species Benthosema pterotum. The sequence continues at coordinate 55,580,167 of CM076969.1, read as the reverse complement.
AGGGTCCATCTTACCTCCAGAGGAGGTAAGATTGTGGAGGTTTCTTTTTTTAAATTTCCCACAATTTTGTAACACATTTTTTACCCAGTGCCAAATCCTAATGTGATTCGGGGATCTACACATCCTCCGCCAACCTCGAGAGGCAGCGGACTTGCCTCATGCTTCCTTCAATGCATGAGGAATCCAAGCTGCCTTCTTTTCACCTCACGAGGGTAGTTTCCCTGGTTGGATGTAGTGCGTGGAAGGAACATGTTATACCAACTAGTTCCTATCGGCTCCATCAGGCGCCCGGCTGGCCAGGGTGAGGCAGTCTAGAGCTCAGTATTACTGCATGTTTTTGTGAGGGTATCTACCCGAGGGGACACAGGGAGAGCATGCAAACTCCACACAGAAAGGACCTTTTGCCAACCAGAGGCAGACTGATTTTAGTAGTAGTGGTAGTAGTACTAACCTGTGTGTAGACCAGAGGCAGACTGATCCAGTCGTAAGTGTAGAGCTTCATGCACTTGGTCCTCAAACTGTTCAGTTCCTGAAGAGACAGAATCACAACCAGTTCAGTTCCTGAACTGGCCAAGCTGTGACATCACGTCCTGCATTTTTAAATGGGCTTCAATGGGCAATGTTTTTCCTTGAAGATTTAGGGAATCCAACCAGCCAATCATGACCATAAACCTTATGTGTCTGTGAAAAACATGTACAACATTGTATAATGCAAAACGCTCAAGAGAGGGTATTTATTAAATGTTGTATAGTTTTTTCATTCATTTCATTCATTGTTCCACAGAATTTTTGTTCAGCTTTTTGTGTATGCGCCTCACATCTTGATGTAACGCATGGAGGGAACATATTATTCCAACCGGTTGTCTTTCATACCGTCAGAATGGAGGACAGTGCCACGTCGTTGTTGATGCGTCCCTCCGTCCTCGCTCTCATGACCAGGTTGACAAACCAAATGCAGGGAACCCAGAACTTGTTGTGAGGAGAGGGCAGGGATTCCAGATGCCTCAGCTCCTCATTGGTCATTAGCCCTGAGTGACACACACACACACACACACACACACGCACACACACACACACACACACACACACACACACACACACACACACACACACACACACACACACACACACACACACACATATTTAGGGTAGACACAAACATGAGCAGAACGACTGCTATATTACAAGGAAACCATGAAACCATTTGCTCATGTGGACTGTATTAAAGGGGAATTCCATCCATTTTCAACATTTTTTCTGAGAGTGTACAAATGCAACCAAATGAACCCTAACGGGTTCATTTGGTTCCATGTGTACGCTCTCAGCGTCTAAAGAAATCCATTAACATGGTGAAAATACATCTTGATGATGTCATCAAGATGTTTCACCATGTTAGTGGTTTTCTTCATACCTCCATTTCTTGGGAACACAGAATGGGCAAACTTTTTACCACCCAACTCCTCTAGGGTATACTAATGACATATTAGAATGTTGAAAATGGGTGGAGTTCCCCTTTAAAAGCAGTGTTGCACACAACACACATGCAGAGCGCACACGGACACGCATGCACACACACACACCCACCGGCCTGGACCAGGTGCTCCACCGTGGGGAACCTCTTGTAGACGGCCGTGCTGACCGAGCGATAGATCAGGATCCCCGACAGGTTGGCATAGCGCATCAGCGTGCGCCGCGTCAGCCGCGCGCTCTCGTCGGCGCCGCGCACGTGACCCCCGACCAGCGCGGCCAGCCGGTCGGGCCACGGGACGCTCTCGAACTGACCCCACCACCTGGACACCACCAAGGTCACATAGAAACCTGAGGACGAGACCATGAGGACAAAAGGTCATGTATGGAAACCGTGGAAATTAGAAGAGTGGCATGGCGGCACAGTTGACAGTCTCCCCCTCCACGTCATCAGTGCCTGTGCACCTAGATTTAGTCAGGGGCGGATCTAGGCATGGGCATGGGGAACAATGCCGCTTAAATGCCCTGACTGCTTGGGAAATTTCACATCCGCCCCTGTTATCAAGTCACATGAAGATTAATTACAAAAGAAAAGCATGCAAATGCTCATACAGTAGAAAGAAAAAAAAAAAAAAAAAAAAAAAAACATTGACAACACAAAAGAAAACATTGTTCTTTTTTCCTACCATTTTTAGGCTGTAATAAGAGAAATTTAAAGATGATGTTTAATTTGTTTTAATTTGCTGCTTTGTTGTTTTAGGGGATTTTAGTTGTTTTTTTTTTTGTTTTTTTTACATGGGGCGGGGGCATTCGCACATGGTCATAAATTCATATTTGTTTACACAATTTTAAAGGTGTTTTATTTTATTATTATCTACTATAGACCTAGACCCCAGGAAATTGCATGTGTCCATAAAAGATTACAGGATCTACTGAATGTGACAAACTGCCATATTGAGCCTCTGGGTCAGGTGTGGCCATATAGTGTATAAAATGCAGTAATTATGTGATGCCTCATTATCACATTCAGTAGCTAGTAGATCTTGTGAACTTCCACGGCCAGTTAGAACAAAAAAACAAAGTTGTCCTTTAACATGTACCGTTTTTTGTCATTGACACTGGTGGTGAGGATGGTGCTGATGATGATGGTGGTTCATTATGAGTTATGACACCATAACTCACCCAGAATGAAGGACACGGGGATCAGTTCTCCATAATGGTTGCAATAGAGAGAGAGCTTCTCAAAACATCTCTTCTGATCATCAGCCAGCACGAACCTACAGCACAAACATAATAGTGTCAGTCTCTTCATCCCCATTATCAGGATGTGTCATGTGTGGAGACTGCACACAGAAATGGACTGGCAATCTAATCAAATGGCAGGTGTGGGTCTCTACGCATGGACGCACACCACTAGTGCATGATGCCTCACGTTCCAGAATTGTCATGTTTGTCACAAACAATAATGTGATTAAAATAAATATCTAATTAAAATTGTTCACATATTTTGCATGACAGAACCTTTTTTTCAATGTTTAACGCAATGGGAGGAAAAAAAATGGGAGGAAAAAAAATCAGACCGCTTTGCCCAGTGGATGATGGGAAAATAAGTACACCTATGTATGTTGGAAAAATGCATTCATACAATTCATTTTGATCAATTAATTAATCACAATGCTTCAATTTAATTAGATTTTTAATGGGGTACCAGCCCTTAATGTAATAATGTAATATAATAATTATATAAATAATATATTACCTGTAGAAGACTCCTAACAGGTAGTACAAGGAGATGAAGATGATCAGCTCTCTGTAGAGCAGCTTGTAGACGCTTCCCTTCCAGCGCAGCAGGAGGTGGAAGAACGTCCCCAGACCAGCGTTCGCCACCCGCCGAGAGTACGTCACTGTCATGACCTCTGTCTGAGCTGGCCGCTGCTCTGCTCTGTCACCAGAGAAATGTCACTGTCACCACAGAAAATGAGTCCACTCTCCCTCAACGGTTATTTCATCCACTCTGTCTCCAGAGTGTTTTCACTCTGCCACCAGCCAGTTGTCACCTCTGTCAGCAGTGAGTTTGTCCACTCTGTCACCAGAAGATTATTCCACTCTGTGAGCAGATAGTCGAACCAGTCTGTCAGTATAGAATTGTCCCACTCTGTTACCAGAAGATTGTTTCACTCTATCATCAGTGAGTTTTGTCCACTCTGTCACCAGAAGCTGTCCACTCTATCACCCAAGTTTGTCCACTGTAACCAAGAGTTGTCACCACAGTTTTCCACTTTGTCACCTGGAGATTATTCCACTATTTCACCAGATAGTTGTCCACTCTGTCACCAGATAGTTGTCCACTCTGTCACCAGATAGTTGTCCACTCTGTCACCAGATAGTTGTCCACTCTGTTGCCAGATAGTTGTCCACTTTGATTCGGCCCAACAGAATCAAACACGTGTTTGTGTGCTGTAGTGGATGGTCTCTGAGTACAGATTCGTCATCAACCTCTTAATCATGTCTGAAATGGAAACGTTAATTTGGTCAATAGTGCCATCTTCCTTTAGTGAATTGTGGTCAGTAGTTAAATCTCCCATCTATTTGTCTATCTATTTATCGTGCGAACAGTCAGACTGGAATAGGTGACCGTTGTGTAATAATTCAATACTAAACTAGAATATTCGCAATTTAACAATTGCAAAGTGTGGTTGCCGTTGTCGCTTGCGTCGACCTCCCCGCAGCTTCCGGTAGCCAATTACGATGTGAACTTTTATGTCATCCCCGGGGTCACGTGGAAGTAGTTTGGAGGGCATTTATTCCCCCTGAATGGCGTTTTTTTGCAACAAACTTACATTTTGTGCGTTTGTGGCGCCCCCTATGGTTGAAAATGGAATTGCTTTTGGCCCTCTGTTGAAGGGCTCAACCAAGACCTGTGATTCAAATTTGGGGTGGATTGGACATTTTTTGCAACAAATATTTACATTTTGTGCATTTGTGGCGCCCCCTATGGTTGAAAATGGAATTGCTTTTGGTCCTCTGTTGAAGCCGTCACATTAGACCTGTGATTCAATTTTGGAGTGGATTGGACATTCGGTGCATGAATTGTGGCCTTTTCTGTAAAATAGGCCCCTCCCACTAACTTCGGAAGGCTATTGCGGCCTACCGATACGTGATATCAAAATTCTGCCAACGCTGTTTTGATCGGATAGCTCCAGAGATCACGTGTACCGATTTTCGTGAGATTTGGACAAAATATGCAGGAATGGGGGCAAAAAGTGTGTTTTGGAGAAAAATCAAAATGGCGGAAAATCTATCCTGGCGCAAATGGGCGTGGCCTAGATGAGGAGATGCGTCATGATTCAAGGAATCCATAGAAAAAAGAATTTTGATTCTACGCCCTACGGTTCAAGAGTTATAGGCCAAAATGTAAAGTGGCCAGTTATAGCGCCACCATCTGGCCGAACGATAACATCATAAGGCAATTAATTTTTAAAATTATTATGAAGCTCCTCCCCAAGTGTTGTAAGTATAGCTCTTACGGTCATCGAGGGAAAAATACTTGAACTTTACTTTTCGCACTTTTCCATTCATTTCAATGGGCCAAAATAATGCACTAATTAATTCATATTAATTAAACTATGTAATATTTCTCTTAGCAAAATGCAAGCACACCATTCTGATTTTTTCCGCTCGATATGATGTATGGCACAAGTGCGTGCTACTAGAACTGTGCGAGGAGTAGCGCGGCGAAAATATGCGCGGAACAACTATAATAATTAAACTAGAATGTTCGCAATTTAAAAATTGCAAAGTGTGGTTGCCATTGTCGCTTGCGTCGGCCCCCCCTCAGCTTCCGGTAGCCAATTACGATGTGAACTTTTACGTCATCCCCGGGATCACGTGGAAGTATTTTGGAGGGCATTTATTTCGCACATTTCGTGCACTTGTGGCGCCCCCTATGGTTGAAAATGGAATTGCTTTTGGCCCTCTGTTGAAGGGCTCAGCCAAGACCTGTGATTCAAATTTGGGGTGGATTGGACATTTGATGCGTGATTTGTGGCATTTTCTGTAAAATAGGCCCCTCCCACTAACTTGCGTAGGCCCCTCCCAAACCAATTATGATGTGAACTTGTCAAGTCATCCCCGGGATCATGTGGAAGTAATTTGGAGGGCATTTATTCCCCCAAAATGGCGTTTTTGCAACAAATAGTTACATTTTGTGCATTTATGGCGCCCCCTATGGTTGAAAATGGAATTGCTTTTGGCTGCCTATTGAAGGGCTCACCCAAGACCTGTGATTCAAATTTGGGGTGGATTGGACATTTGATGCGTGATTTGTGGCATTTTCTGTAAAATAGGCCGATCCCACAAATTTCAGAAGGCCATTGCGGCCAAACGATACGCAAAATCAAAATTCCCCCAATGCTGTTTTAATCAGATTGGTCCAGAGACCTTCCGTACCAATTTTTATGAGATTTGGACCAAATATGAAGGAATGGGGGCAAAAAGTGTGTTTTGGACAAAATTCAAAATTGCGTCTCTAAAATTTTTAACGGAAATGGGCGTGGCCTATTTGGGGAGATGTGTCATGATCCAAGGAATCCATGGAAACAAGAAATCCGATTCTACGACCTACGGTTCAAGAGTTATAAGCCAAAACGTAAAGTGGCCTGTTATAGCGCCACCATCTGGCCGAACGATAACATCAAAAGGCAATTCATTTTTTAAATCATTATGAACATCCTCCCCAAGTTTTGTAAGAATAGCCCTTATGGTCTGCGAGGGAAAAATACTTGAACTTGATTTTTTGCCCACAAACCCACGTGGGCCGACCCATGCCCACAACCGCATCTGGGTTAACATGTGTTAACCCACATTAACAAATAAATTAATATCAATTAAACTATACAACGGATCTCTTAGAAAAATACAAGCACACCATTCCCGAGGAAGCCGGTCGATTTGACATATGACTCGGGTGCATGCGACAAAAACTGTGGGAGGAGTAGCGTGACGAAGTTTTCCAACTTGAAATACAAGAGTCTGGTTGCCCTTTGGGCAACCACACTAACTAGAATATTCGCAATTTAAAAATTGCAAAGTGTGGTTGCCGTTGTCGCTTGCGTCGGCCCCCGCCGCAGCTTCCGGTAGCCAATTACGATGTGAACTTTTACGTCATCCCCGGGGTCACGTGGAAGTAGTTTGGAGGGCATTTATTCCCCCTGAATGGCGTTTTTTGCAACAAACGGTTACATTTTGTGCGTTTGTGGCGCCCCCTATGGTTGAAAATGGAATTGCTTTTGGCCCTCTGTTCAAGGGCTCAACCAAGACCTGTGATTCAAATTTGGGGTGGATTGGACATTTTTTGCAACAAATATTTACATTTCGTGCACTTGTAGTGCCCCCTATGGTTGAAAATGGAATTGCTCTCTGCAATCTGTTGAAGCCGTCACCCTAGACCTGTGATTCAATTTTGGAGTGGATTGGACATTCGGTGCATGAATTGTGGCCTTTTCTGTAAAATAGGCCCCTCCCACTAACTTCGGAAGGCTATTGCGGCCTAACGATACGTGATATCAAAATTCTGCCAACGCTGTTTTGATCGGATAGCTCCAGAGATCACGTGTACCGATTTTCGTGAGATTTGGACAAAATATGCAGGAATGGGGGCAAAAAGTGTGTTTTGGAGAAAAATCAAAATGGCGGAAAATCTATCCTGACGCAAATGGGCGTGGCCTATATGGGGAGATGCGCCATGATCCAAGGAATCCATGGAAAAAAGAATTTTGATTCTACGACCTACGGTTCAAGAGTTATAGGCCAAAATGTACAGTGACCAGTTATAGCGCCACCATCTGGCCGAACGATAACGTAATTATATATGTCATAATGCAATTAATTTTTAAAATTATTGCAAACGGCCTCCCTGATTTGTGTAAGCATAGCCCTTACGGTCTCCGAGGGAAAAATACTTGAACTTCACTTTTTGCACTTTTCCATTCATTTCAATGGGCCAAAATAATGCACTAATTAATTCATATTAATTAAACTATGTAATATTTCTCTTAGCACAATGCAAGCACACGATTCTGATTTTTTCCGCTCGATATGATGTATGGCACATGTGTGTGCTACTAAAACTGTGCGAGGAGTTGCGACGCGAAAAACGTGTTATGCGGAACAATAAAAACTAGAATATTCGCAATTTAACAATTGCAAAGTGTGGTTGCCGTTGTCGCTTGCGTCGACCTCCCCGCAGCTTCCGGTAGCCAATTACGATGTGAACTTGTTACGTCATCCCCGGGATCACGTGGAAGTAATTTGGAGGGCATTTATTCCCCCCAAATGGCGTTTTTTTGCAACAAACTTACATTTTGTGCATTTGTGGCGCCCCCTATGGACGAAAATGGAATTGCTTTTGGCCCCCTGTTGAAGGGCTCACCCAAGACCTGTGATTCAAATTTGGTGTGGATTGGACATTTTTTGCAACAAATAGTTACATTTCGTACATTTGTGGCGCCCCCTATGGTTGAAAATGGAATTGCTCTTGGCTGTCAGTTGAAGCCGTCACCCTAGAGCTGTGATTCAATTTTGGGGTGGATTGGACATTCGGTGTATGAATTGTGGCCTTTTCTATAAAATAGGCCCCTCCCACTAACTTCGGAAGGCTATTGCGGCCTAACGATACGTGATATCAAAATTCTGCCAACGCTGTTTTGATCGGATAGCTCCAGAGATCATGTGTACCGATTTTCGTGAGATTTGGACAAAATATGCAGGAATGGGGGCAAAAAGTGTGTTTTGGAGAAAAATCAAAATGGCGGAAAATCTATCCTGACGCAAATGGGCGTGGCCTATATGGGGAGATGCGTCATGATCCAAGGAATCTATGGAAAAAAGAATTTTGATTCTACGACCTACGGTTCAAGAGTTATAGGCCAAAATGTACAGTGACCAGTTATAGCGCCACCATCTGGCCGAACGATAACGTAATTATATATGTCATAATGCAATTAATTTTTAAAATTATTGCAAACGGCCTCCCTGATTTGTGTAAGCATAGCCCTTACGGTCTCCGAGGGAAAAATACTTGAACTTCACTTTTTGCACTTTTCCATTCATTTCAATGGGCCAAAATAATGCACTAATTAATTCATATTAATTAAACTATGTAATATTTCTCTTAGCACAATGCAAGCACACGATTCTGATTTTTTCCGCTCGATATGATGTATGGCACATGTGTGTGCTACTAAAACTGTGCGAGGAGTAGCACGACGAAAAACGTGTTATGCGGAACAATAAAAATAATAATAATAATAATAACTAGAATATTCGCAATTTAACAATTGCAAAGTGTGGTTGCCGTTGTCGCTTGCGTCGACCTCCCCGCAGCTTCCGGTAGCCAAATACGATGTGAACTTTTACGTCATCCCCGGGGTCACGTGGAAGTAGTTTGGAGGGCATTTATTCCCCCTGAATGGCGTTTTTTTTTTGCAACAAACTTACATTTTGTGCGTTTGTGGCGCCCCCTATGGTTGAAAATGGAATTGCTTTTGGCCCTCTGTTGAAGGGCTCAACCAAGACCTGTGATTCAAATTTGGGGTGGATTGGACATTTTTTGCAACAAATATATACATTTATTGCATTTGTGGCGCCCCCTGTGGTTGAAAATAGAATTGCTTTTGGTCGTCTGTTGAAGCCGTCACATTAGACCTGTGATTCAATTTTGGAGTGGATTGGACATTCGGTGCATGAATTGGGGCCTTTTCTGTAAAATAGGCCCCTCCCACTAACTTCGGAAGGCTATTGCGGCCTAACGATACGTGATATCAAAATTCTGCCAACGCTGTTTTGATCGGATAGCTCCAGAGATCACGTGTACCGTTTTTCGTGAGATTTGGACAAAATATGCAGGAATGGGTGCAAAAAGTGTGTTTTGGAGAAAAATCAAAATGGCGGAAAATCTAACCTGGCGCAAATGGGCGTGGCCTATATAGGGAGTTGCGTCATGATCCAAGGAATCCATGAAAAAAAGAATTTTGATTCTACGACCTACGGTTCACGAGTTATAGGCCAAAATGTACAGTGACCAGTTATAGCGCCACCATCTGGCCAAACGATAACGTAATTATATATGTCATAATGCAATTAATTTTTAAAATTATTGCAAACGGCCTCCCTGATTTGTGTAAGCATAGCCCTTACGGTCTTCGAGGGAAAAATACTTGAACTTTACTTTTTGCACTTTTCCATTCATTTCAATGGGGCCAAATAATGCACTAATTAATTCATATTAATTAAACTATGTAATATTTCTCTTAGCACAATGCACGCACACGATTCTGATTTTTTCCGCTCGATATGATGTATGGCACATGTGTGTGCTACTAAAACTGTGCGAGGAGTAGCACGACGAAAAACGTGTTATGCGGAACAATAAAAATAACTAGAATATTCGCAATTTAACAATTGCAAAGTGTGGTTGCCGTTGCCGCTTGCGTCGACCTCCCCGCAGCTTCCGGTAGCCAATTACGATGTGAACTTTTACGTCATCCCCGGGGTCACGTGGAAGTAGTTTGGAGGGCATTTATTCCCCCTGAATGGCGTTTTTTTGCAACAAACTTACATTTTGTGCGTTTGTGGCGCCCCCTATGGTTGAAAATGGAATTGCTTTTGGCCCTCTGTTGAAGGGCTCAATCAAGACCTATCATTCAAATTTGGGGTGGATTGGACATTTTTTGCAACAAATATTTACATTTCGTGCACTTGTAGCGCCCCCTATGGTTGAAAATGGAATTGCTCTCTGCTATCTGTTGAAGCCATCACCCTAGACCTGTGATTCAATTTTGGGGTGGATTGGACATTCGGTGCATGAATTGTGGCCTTTTCTGTAAAATAGGCCCCTCCCACTAACTTCGGAAGGCTATTGCGGCCTAACGATACGTGATATCAAAATTCTGCCAACGCTGTTTTGATCGGATAGCTCCAGAGATCACGTGTACCGATTTTCGTGAGATTTGGACAAAATATGCAGGAGTGGGGGCAAAAAGTGTGTTTTGGACAAAAATCAAAATGGCGGAAAATCTATCCTGACGCAAATGGGCGTGGCCTATATGGGGACATGCGTCATGATCCAAGGAATCCATGGAAAAAAGAATTTTAATTCTACGACCTACGGTTCAAGAGTTATAGGCCAAAATGTACAGTGACCAGTTATAGCGCCACCATCTGGCCGAACGATAACGTAAATATACATGTCATAATGCAATTAATTTTTAAAATTATTGCAAACGGCCTCCTTGATTTGTGTATGCGTAGCCCTTATGGTATTCGAGGGAAAAATACTTGAACTTTACTTTTTGCACTTTTCCATTCATTTCAATGGGGCAAAATAATGCACTAATTAATTCATATTAATTAAACTATGTAATATTTCTCTTAGCGCAATGCAAGCACACGATTCTGATTTTTTCCGCTCGATATGATGTATGGCACAAGTGCGTGCTACTAGAACTGTGCGAGGAGTAGCGCGACGAAAAACGTGTTATGCGGAAGAAAGAAAAACTAGAATATTCGCAATTTAAAAATTGCAAAGTGTGGTTGCCGTTGTCGCTTGCGTTGGCCCCCCCGCAGCTTCCGGTAGCCAATTACGACGTGAACTTGTTACGTCATCCCCAGGATCACGTGGAAGTAATTTGGAGGGCATGTATTCCCCCCCGAATGGCGTTTTTTTTCCAACAAACTTACATTTTGTGCGTTTGTGGCGCCCCCTATGGTTGAAAATGGAATTGCTTTTAGCCCTCTGTTGAAGCCGTCACCCTAGACCTGTGATTCAATTTTGGGGTGGATTGGACATTCGGTGCATGAATTGTGGCCTTTTCTGTAAAATAGGCCCCTCCTACTAACTTCGGAAGGCTATTGCGGACTAACGACACGTGATATCAAAATTCTGCTAACGCTGTTTTCATCGGATAGCTCCAGAGATCCTGTGTACCGATTTTCGTAAGATTTGGACAAAATATGCAGGAATGGGGGCAAAAAGTGTGTTTTGGAGAAAAATCAAAATGGCGGAAAATCTATCCTGACGCAAATGGGCGTGGCCTATATGGGGAGATGCGCCATGATCCAAGGAATCCATGGAAAAAAGAATTTTGATTCTACGACCTACGGTTCAAGAGTTATAGGCCAAAATGTACAGTGACCAGTTATAGCGCCACCATCTGGCCGAATGATAACGTAATTATATATCTCATAAGGCAATTAATTTTTAAAATTATTGCAAACGGCCTCCCTGATTTGTGTAAGCATAGCCCTTACGGTCTCCGAGGGAAAAATACTTGAAATTCACTTTTTGCACTTTTCCATTCATTTCAATGGGGCTAAATAATGCACTAATTAATTCATATTAATTAAACTATGTAATATTTCTCTTAGCACAATGCAAGCACACGATTCTGATTTTTTCCGCTCGATATGATGTATGGCACATGTGTGTGCTACTAGAACTGTGGGACGAGTAGCGCGCCGAAAAAAGTGAGCGGACCCGGAATAATAATAATTAAACTACTTGGAATACAAGAGTCTGGTTGCCCTTCGGGCAACCACACTAATAATAAGTATTAAACTACTTGTAATACAAGAGTCTGGTTGCCCTTCGGGCAACCACACTAATAATAATAATAATAATTAAACTACTTGTAATATAAGAGTCTGGTTGCCCTTCGGGCAACCACACTAATAATAATAATAATAATAATTAAACTACTTGTAATATAAGAGTCTGGTTGCCCTTCGGGCAACCACACTAATAATAATAACTAGAATATTCGCAATTTAACAATTGCAAAGTGTGGTTGCCGTTGTCGCTTGCGTCGACCTCCCCGCAGCTTCCGGTAGCCAATTACGATGTGAACTTTTACGTCATCCCCGGGGTCACGTGGAAGTAGTTTGGAGGGCATTTATTCCCCCTGAATGGCGTTTTTTTGCAACAAACTTACATTTTGTGCATTTGTGGCGCCCCCTATGGTTGAAAATGGAATTGCTTTTGGCCCTCTGTTGAAGGGCTCAACCAAGACCAGTGATTCAAATTTGGGGTGGATTGAACATTTTTTGCAACAAATATTTACATTTTGTGCATTTGTGGCGCCCCCTATGGTTGAAAATGGAATTGCTCTCGGCTGTCAGTTGAAGCCGTCACCCTAGACCTGTGACTTCATTTTGGGGTGGATTGGACATTCGGTGCATGAATTGTGGCCTTTTCTATAAAATAGGCCCCTCCCACTAACTTCGGAAGGCTATTGCGGCCTAACGGTACGTGATATCAAAATTCTGCCAACGCTGTTTTGATCGGATAGCTGCAGAGGTCATGTGTGCCGATTTTCGTGAGATTTGGACAAAATATGCAGGAATGGGGGCAAAAAGTGTGTTTTGGACAAAACTCAAAATGGCGGAAAATCTATCCTGACGCAAATGGGCGAGGCCTATATAGGAAGATGCGTCATGATCCAAGGAATCCATGGAAAAAAGAATTTTGATTCTACGACCTACGGTTCAAGAGTTATAGGCCAAAAAGTACAGTGACCAGTTATAGCGCCACCATCTGGCCGAACGATAACGTACTTATATATGTCATAATGCAATTAATTTATAAAATTATTGCGAACGGCCTCCCTGATTTGTGTAAGCATAGCCCTTACGGTCTTTGAGGGAAAAATACTTGAACTTCACTTTTTGCACTTTTCCATTCATTTCAATGGGGCAAAATAATGCACTAATTAATTCATATTAATTAAACTATGTAATATTTCTCTTAGCCCAACGCAAGCACACCATTCTGATTTTTTCCGCTCGATATGATGTATGGCACAAGTGCGTGCTACTAGAACTGTGCGAGGAGTAGCGCGGCGAAAAAAGTGAGCGGAACAATATTAATAACTAGAAAGGCAGTTTCCACAGAAACTGCGAGGGGGCGCCAAACGTTTCAGTCTTGCGTATGAACAGTAGACGGCGTATTAAATCTGAAAAACAGTACAATGAGGAAAAAGTGAAAAGGTTTTGTAAAAAGAAAAGTAAAAGGATGAATAAATGAATGAGCTGAACAGGAAGTGAAAAAGTGATAAAAAGTGAAAAAGAAAAAGAAAAAAGGAAGTGAAAAAAGTGAAACGGTGAAAAGGGAAGTGAAAAGGAAGTGAAAAAAGTGAAAACGTGATAAGGAAAGTGAAAAAGGAAGTGAAAAAAGTGAAAAAGTGAAAAGAAAAGTGAAAAAGGAAGTGGACAAACGTGAAATAGTGAAAAGTAGAAGAAAATAAAAGGTTGATGAATACAAGCATAAATCACTGCATAAAGCTGAATAGTTTAAAGGTAGCATAAGTAATGCTAAAGTATTGTGGAAATGCTAATAATGCTACATGGTGCTAATAATGCTAATGCTAACTATAGTTAATAATGCTAAGTAACGCTAAGTATTGTGAAAATGCCAATAATGCAAAGTAATCCTAATGCTAAGTATCGTTAATAATGCTAAGTATTGTGAAAATGCTAATAATGCCAAGTAATGCTAAAGCAAAGTATTGTTAATAATGCAGAGTATTGTGAAAATGTTGCTAATGCAAAGTATTGTTAATAATGCTAAGTAATGCTAATGCTAAGTATGGTATTGTGAAAATGTAACATTTCCACCCTTTTCAACATTTTCCTGAGAGTGTACGTATGTGAACCAAATGGACCCTAGCGGGTCCATTTGGTTCCATTAGTACACTCTCAGAAAGAAGAAGCGTCTTATAGTTAGCACTACCTCATAGACTCATTATAAGATGTGGGTTTTTTTAATACAATGTTAAAGGTAGGGTAAGTGATTTGAAATCCATCGTGTAGTACCAGCCTGGTGCACTAGGGGCATCCAACAGTAGCTACACTATGTGAACCAGCTGCTCGATCCTGATTGGAGGAGAATTCACCCTCCACCTGGGGAACTTTTATTAGCTCCTCTGCTAACGTGGGGGAGGGGGAAACTCCATATATGGTTTCCACACCTTATAATAGAGCATTTTAACAGAAAAAAAAGGGTGATATCTGACAAAAGTGAAATCACTTCCCCTACCTTTAAAGTATAAAGAACTAGTATAGGCCTAAAGAGCCTTAATGTAAAGCATTTATTATTACCCTTATTATTATTATTATTATTATTATTATTATTATTAGTAGTAGTAGTAGTAGTAGTAGTAGTAGTAGTAGTAGTAGTAGTAGTAGTAGTAGTAGTAGTAGTAGTAGAGTAGTATTTAATAGCAGTAGCAGCAGCAGCAGCAGTACTAGTATATACTTAGTATAAGTCAAGTAAAGCTCAAACACCTTAATTTGTCTTCATAAAATAAATGACCTATTTACCTTGAGAAAACAAGACGTTTCCAAAATGGCTCAGTAAAACTATACCTCAACTTAACCTAACTTCAGTAAAACTATTTTTAACAAAGTCACACTCTGATGCAAGCTTGCATGTGGCTGGGTAAAAGGGTTAACAATGAGGTGTATACAGCAATGTAGGCTACTGTAGCTACAGTTGGCAGTATTCCTAGCTGTACATTGGGTGGAAGAAGTGAGACTAATAGTATGGTTGGATTCACCCTCAGTGTTGAAAGGTTTACAGTATGTTAAATCAGCAGGCAGTTAAGTGTAAGTTAAGTGTTCTAGGGTTAAAGGAAATTTCCACCCATTTTCATGTCATTAATATACCTTAGAGATGTTGTGTGGACATCATAAAAGGTTCTCCCATTCTGTGTTTATTCGACATGGTCTAAATAAATACATAATATTATGTTAATGATTTATCTTTTAGGATCTTTTTTTTTTTTTTTTTTTTTTTTTTTTTTTTTTTTGAGAATGCACAAATAAGAACCAAATACACCCTCTTGGTCAGGGTCCACTTGGTTCACATACACTCAAAATTAAATTAGTAAATAAATAATCTAAATAATTAAATATTAAACAATGTAGTTAATGTAGTTAATGTTTGGTCTTATAGGATTGGCGTTTTGGATGTATTTATCCAAAGACCTGTCAATAAACTTAAATTACTACAGTTACAATTTTGTCTGGTCATTTCTTTATGTTAAGGAGAATTCCACCCATTTTCAATATTTTTGTAGGCCTACACTCAGGAAAAAGGTTCTAAAAGAAAAATCATTAAGATGCTGAAACAGAGGCCTATTGACACTATAGCCACCTGATTAGCATTTGAATATCTGATGGCTGAACATCAGCCACTTCCTTGTCCCCGAAACTCGTGGCCCAGACCTCTATAGCCCAGACGTGTGAAAAGTCACAGTTACAGTACAATTGAATTATCATAAAATCCTGAGGGACTTGATAACGTGCGTTTCAGCAGCTGAAACATACGTTATCAAGTTGTGTTTCATCTATTTTTCATTTATTTAGTTAGTTATTTATTCCTTTCTTTCATGCCTCCATTTCTAGGAAACACAGAATGGGAGAACTTTTTATATCATGTCCACAAACCATGTAGCCTACATGGTCTACTAATGACATAATAAAATGTTGAAAATGGGTGGAATTCCCCTTTAATGAAAGTAATAGGAGACAGGGGCTATAGTATCACATGTACTTGTATGAAAAAATATATATATATTGGGGTAGGCCCACCAGAAATCATCAGACAGAAAGAGAAGTCACCAGTAGGTGGCAGTAATGCAACTACAATGATTTGCCACCCAAGAAGAAGAACAACACCTCTACCTGTCCCAACTTCCTCTTTGACTTGGCACTATAAGGGTAAGGACACGTTTTTTACACCTCCGTCTGTTCACACAGTACTATTATAATTTAACAACTAAATGGACACATTGCAACTATTCCCAGCCCATCGCTTTGTTATACAACATGCCCGACACCACTAGTTGTCTTTATATAGTTCGTCTGTGTACGTTTAATACTGTATTTGTGTCGTGCTCTGCACAGTAGTAGGCCTAGTTAGCGTAGCACCACTCTGCCCACTCTTGGCCTTAGAGTATAGACAGAGTTACGACACCTCCGTTCACTTAGTGGGGCAAGTCAAATGGCGGCCGCTCTACTGTAGAGAATGTGGACAACAAAAAGGGACAAGTCCTGAAGCTGAATTAGGCAGAAATGCATTGGCCTCAGGCAACAGCCTCAGCTTTAATGATCTAAAATCCCTTTATTTTCGATTTTTATTTTCGATTGTTTTGTGTTAATAGTACAACACAAACATCACAGACTTTAGTTGTTACTGTTACATACTTTTGGTATGTTGGCATGTTGCACACACGTCCTGAAATAGCTCTTATTAACGCCGCGCTGGTTGAAAACAATGCATTTCCAACTCTAGTTTGTCCCAGTTAAGGCCGTCCCGTTTTTGACCCCTCAATGTCCAAAGGCTTGATACAAGTTGCTTAAACGGAGCTTAGGGGTGCCATGTCATTATTCCGACCTCCCATAATTCCGACCTCCCATAATTCAGAAAAAAGCAAAAAAATAAGAACTCCCATAGGTACGACCTCCCGTTTTTCCGACCATCGGAAGAACGGGATTTCGGGATTATGGGTTGGAGTTTATGGTGAATACATTAAGGCTATTCAATAAGTGATTGACTTTGTTCTACTGTAGTTTAATAAATGCTGTCCCTAGACATGTGTTTGACTTCATTATGCTGCATATTTTTTTTACATTTATATGCGTTCATAGACTGCATGGGAGTATTGATCCTATAGCCCAGGGGTCGGCAACCCTATAGGCACGCGTGCCAACGATGGCACGCCGGGTGGTAGCCTATCGGCTGGCACGCGGCCAGATTCTGGGGAAAGGTTTTTTTTTTTTATCTCAGTAATAAATAATTCCTATTCCTATTGAATGTGCACGTTGTAAAATAAAAAAAATATAGGCCTACTATTTCGCTAAGGCTTCAAACTGAAATTGCGATTTGATTAGCAAATTGCAACGGCCGCGATTATTAATTAATTTAATCAATATTCAACCGGAGGGAGTCTGATCCAGTGTTGACACTTGCTGCGCTCAATCATAAGGGCGTGCACGCACGCGGAGCCCCTTGTCCAACTTTCCTCCAAAACCAGTAAAAAGTAATCCTCCTTGGCATGGCGTCTGTGTCTGCCCTGCAGAACCCGCGGTCCTCCCGTCATGTCAGCCTAAACAGACTACGCTGTGTGTGTGTGTGTGTGTGTGTGTGTGTGTGTGTGTGTGTGTGTGTGTGTGTGCGCGCGCGCGCGCGCGCGCCGGAGCAGAAAAACGGCTTGTTGTTTGAGGGTGAGCAGATGTCCCTGTTTCTGTGGGACAGTCTCAGGGTGACCAGAGGTCCCTCTTTATGTGAGACAGTCACTCATTTTACTTTTCAGTCATCCCACAAATTGACACCCTGTCAGTCCCACATTGAGACTGACAGACTACAGAGCCCTAATAGTCCCCTTTCTGTTTTCTCTCACTGTCTCTTTTTTGCTAGATGCGTTTTAAGCCTGTTAAAATAACGGGAGAAATACAGACCAACATGAATAGCCTAAATAACAAAATGATGGGCACTATTAGGACTATGTGTGGAGAAATATGAGGCATTTTTAATACCAACTTAAGTAATATATTGCTACCCGCAATTAACTCTCCGACTTTACCCTCACAAGAAATAGGCCTACTTGTCCTCAAATAGCCTAAAGAGTTTTGGTCACCCTAAGTCTAATATGGCCTAAGCATGACATATAACCGCAGAAAATGGCCATTAAATATGTAAAAATCGTGAAAATGCTCGATGTATTGACTCTAGGCCTATTTTTTTTATTTATTTAATTTATTGTAAATTTTACTGTGGCACTCAGAGGGTCAACGAAAAAAAATCATGGCACTTCATGTCGAAAAGGTTGCCTACCCCTGCTATATAGCCTACAATGTGATCGACAGTAGGAATTGACTTTACCCTTATTATTATTATTTGTATTTCTTTCTACTGTCAATCAAGATCCCTGCAGCAATGAGGCGCACGGGGATTCCCCGTGCGTTGCTGCGGTTAGAGCTCTGCTGAGCGAGGTGAATTAAAACTAAATGACAAAATCTTTGGTTTTCAAATTATCCAGTGGTCCTGAGAGGGCTGGCAAGGTAACCAAATGTAACTCTGTAAAATGAATCCAAATGAACCGTATGGTATGGGCTCATTAGGCTTCATTTTATGCGTTCGGTTTGTAGCCTACTCAAAGGCTGGGTCTGAGAGGCTAAATGGTGGTCCGTGGGACACTGGTGTCAAAATGATTGAAAACCACAGGTCTTAAATGTATTCCTGTTTGTACATTTCTGCAATAAATACATGAAATATTATGCGATCATCGTGATTTAAGACATACACCACCTGGGCATTATGCGGCCGGGGCCTAATGCGGCCTTTTCCCTGACTCTGACCGCCCCGTGAAAGGGTAGCCTATGTGGTTTTCAACCAGTGGGCCAGGGACCACCAATGGTTCTTGAGAGAGTTCCAGTTAAATATAAAAAGTTGGTTAACCAGATGTAACTCTTTGAGATGGTAAAAAATAAAAGAGTAAAAAATAAAAACAAATGGACCCTTGCGGGTCCATTTGGTTTCATGTTTACGCGCTCAAGAGTTAAAATACTCATCTGAATTAGCCAGAGAACGTAAAAATGTCATTTCTGATCAATCCAGCCTGCAGGAATTCTGGACAAAAGCAAAATAAATCTTTACTTTTGGGGTCTGTGGGGCTAGTCATCAAATGGTGGTCCGTGGCTCATATACTGAATAAATAGAAATTGTTAGTCTCACTCTTACTTTTATATTGTAATTGTTGTGAATTATCTGCCTGCTGTCTGTCTGGCAGCCTCTGGACATCCCTACCCTCTGTGCCTTAAGAGACTCCTGTATTTTCCAACACTCCACCCCAATCCACTCATTATCCAATCACAGCCCAGGTGCACCACGATATAACCAGCTCCCTTTTCAACCACCATCAGTCAGTCTCCAGCCTCCACACAGGCAACATCTACAGGCAGCTCCCCAACTTTCCAGCGTCAAACCAGCCATGCGTACTTGACAATGTAAGCTTTGCACTGACTTGAATTGTTGTATTCTGCCATGGACTAAATTGTTGCCCTTGCAATATGTCATCTGTTATGTATGGTCATTTATTATGTGTGTATATATGCTAAATTATAATTATTTACTCTATAATGATTGTATCCCCTGTCATTTGCTAATTACTATGTTAATCTAACACTATCTACATATTTGCATTATATCATTCATGACTGTTGGTTGAATGTACTCCTTTTCTCTGTTCTAGAAAACCATGGCATGGCATTATGGATAACTGAAACCTGCAATAAACAATCATCTTATATATCTTATATATATACACAATATACTCAATGTCATCTCTCTAACCGGAGAACCCTTGGGTGGTCAGCACTAACAGTCACACAACCAGTTAATATTTAATAGTAATTAAATTAATATTATGCAGACTTTAGTTCAGCCTTTAGTCTTGGCCCTCCACAATATTTTATGCATCTCATTTGGCCCCTTGGGAAAAATAATTGCCCACCCGTAGATAAAGACTGTCGACAGCAAATGGCCTTTTTATAACTCAATTCTGTATGCTTTCTACTTAAAATAATGGGTAAATAATGGTTTATTAATAAGGGTAATAATAATAATGTCCACTCATGCACTTTGAAAAGAAGTAGTCTTCATTCACAATATTGCTTTTATTCAGTCAAATAGGCCTAAACAAGCCATAGGCAAAAACAAAAACAGCAACATTTCAGGAACAATTAAATTCCCTAGCTTGCACTTGTGTGAAAATAATAACTAATAATAAATATCAAAAGTCACCCATACCATGTTTTAGCCCACTCATGTTCAATACAAAGTTTAACATTGTGCGTGATTGGAGGTGGAGGCCGAAGAGCAGCACGCTTCCTGTTCAGTTGGGAGCGCACGCTGTCGAATTCAGGGATGCTCTCACCATCTGCAGCCCCTCTGACAACCTCGTCGTACACCTTCTTAACGGACTTTGTTGGGTCAGCTTCAATCGCCTGAATCATCCTCTGCACAATGTCAGTGCCTGATATAACTGTGGAGTCATCTCCGTGGTTGTGTACTGGTGCGTTTAAAACGATTATATTTTGATTAATTGCAGCTATATTGAATTGCGCGGTTTGGATGAAAACATTGCAGGTCTTCCTCCAGCACCGCCAGTAGATCTTTCCACCTTTGGTTTTGTTTTTTTGGTAGCGGTATCCATTATGTACAAGAATTTTGCCGCCCCTCTTTCCTGGCTGCAGAGTTGCCATTACGCACGAGTCACGACACTTTACGCGCGGCGCTAGAGGTGTTCTGCGTTTAAACTGGCATCAACTGGCATAGGACATTCGACGCCTTTTATACTCTCCTAAATGCAATTCATTTTATTACACCCAGCCGGTCTCCATTAATTGAACAATGCTTACTGCAATCAGCATGATATGAATCGTCCTGTGCCAAGGAGCATTGCATCCGTCCCTTAATTAAGGGAAGCAGGACCGGCTGGTGTTAATTGCATTTAGGAGAGTATAAAAGGCGTCGAATGTCCTATGCCAGTTGATGCCTGTTTGAACGCAGAACACGTCTAGCGCCGCGCGTAAAGTAAGTGTCGTGACTCGTGCGTCGTGCGTAATGGCAACTCTGCAGCCAGGAAAGAGGGGAGGCAAAATTCTTGTACATAATGGATACCGCTACCAAAAAAACAAAACCAAAGGTGCAAAATTTTACTGGCGGTGCTGGAGGAAGACCTGCAATGTTTTCATCCAAACCGCGCAATTCAATATAGATGCCGTTAATCCGAATATCATCGTTTTAAATGCACCAGTACACAACCACGGAGATGACTCCTTGATTATATCAGGCACTGACATTGTGCAGAGGATGATTCAGGCGATTGAAGCTGACCCAACAAAGCCCGTTAAGAGGGTGTATGACGAGGTCGTTAGAGCGGCTGCTGTTAATGAAAATGTACCCCAATTTGACACTGTGCGTTCCCAACTAAACCGAAGGCGTGCTGCTCTTATGCCTCGAATCCCACACAGCGTTCATGACGTTCGTGTTGAAGATGAGTGGGCCAGAACATGGGCTGGAAATGAGTTTCTGTCTCATCAAGACAATGACTGGGGAATTTTGATTTTTGGCACAGAGGGAAATTATAGAAAGTTACGACGGTGTTCAGACATTTACATGGATGGCACATTTAAAACCTGCCCGAGGCCATACGAGCAATTTGTGACCATCCATGGCAAATACGGGGAAGAGTGGTGCCCCTAGTCATGTGCCTGATGAACGGCAAAGAGGTTGGCCAGTACAGGGAGGTCCTGTCCCACGTCAAGGCGAAGGTCCGCCGCATAACGGGGCATCGCTGGAGGCCGCAGCACATAATTACTGATTTCGAGAGCTCTCTGCTTACGGCCATTCAAACAGAATTGCCAAATAGCCAGTCATTATGTTGCTATTTTCATTTTTGCCAAAGTCTATGGAGGCGAATACAGAATGAGGGCCTTGCTGGGGCATACCGCCGCTCTCAGAGCTTAAAAAAATGCCTCCAAAAATTTATGGCGCTCGGATACCTGCCCTTGGCTGTGGTGGGCCAGAATTTCGACCTCCTCTCCAACGACAGAGCGACACGGCGGCTGGTGCGGCGCTTCCACGGTCTGGGGGATTTCTTACAGTACATGGAGCGCAACTACATCCAGCCTGGCGCACTGTTCCCCCCAGTACTGTGGAACGTGTATGAACGGACGTCGGACAACCGCACAAACAACTTTGTGGAAGGTAAGCCCTTGTGACACACACACACACACACACACACACACACACACACACACACACACACACACACACACACACACACACACACACACACACACACACACACACACACACACACACATTAACCATAACACACACACACACACACACACACACGAGGTGGATTATTATTAAATTATTATCTGTGTTTCTCAGGATTCCATGGAAGATGGAACAGAGCTCTGGAGAGGCGCCATCCATCACTCTGGATCTTTCTGCGGCGGCTTAAAGATGAGCAGCGGCTGGTGGAGGTCAGAGCAGGCGCAGCAGAAAGGGGAGAGCCTCGCCCTCGACAAAAAAAGAAATGGAGGCGCCTTGAAAGCCGAATCTCCCGTTTGAAGAGGGAGTACCACCGCGGGGACATCGACGTGCCCGAATATTGGGACGCAATAAGGCATTGTGTGCACGAATTCGTGTGAGAGGCCTAGGGGTCTGTAACTTTTTTTTTTTTTTTTTAAATGCAATGTTTTTATTTTCTTTTAATTTAATGATAAGTTAATAATAAGTTAATGACACCACTGCATTTTTTTCCACCATGCAGTTATTATTTTCATACGAATGTAATTTGACTGTTTTTCTTTAAAAAAAAGTTTGTAAAAGTGATCCTCGTTTTTGTTCTGACCTGAAATGTTGCTGTTTTTGTTTTTGCCCTATTTGGCTTGTTTATTTGAGCAAATAAAAGCAATATTGTGAAATGAAGACTACTTATTTTCAAAGTCCGTCAGTGGACATTATGGGTTGCATTATCATATTATTTTAAGTAGAAAGCATACAGAATTGAGTTATAGGCCATTTGCTGTCGACATGACAGCGTCCCGTTGAATGCCTTAATCAATGCCTTGTGCGTTGGTGCACGATGATCGCACAATATTTTATATATGTTTTGCAGAAATCTAGCCTACAAACAGGAATACATTTAAGACCTGTGGTTTTCAATCATTTTGACACCAGTGTCCCACGGACCACCATTTAGCCTCTCAGACCCAGCCTTTGAGTAGCCTACAAATCGAGCGCGTAAAATGAAACCAAATGAGCCCGTACCGTAGGGGTTCATTACCAACCTTACCAACGCTCTCAGGACAACTGGATATCCCTGTTTGAAAACGGTTTGAAATAATAAAAAAATACCATTCTTTTACGTTCTCTGGCTAATTCAGAGATGAGTATTTTAACTCTTCAGAGCGTAAACCTGAAACCAAATGGACCCGCCAGGATCCATTTGGTTTTATTTTTTTCTCTCTCAAAAGTTACATCTGGTTAACCAACTTTCCCTATTTATCTGGAACTCTCAAGAACCATTGGTGGTCCCTGGCCCACTGGTTGAAAACCACATAGGCTACCCTTTCACGGGGCGGTCAGAGTCAGCGAAAAGGCCGCATTAGGCCCCGGCCGCATAATGCCCAGGTGGTACTGTATGTCTTAAATCAATGCTTTGTGCGTTGTGCACGATGATCGCATAATATTTTATTATTTTATTTGATCGACATTTGATCGACACAATAAATACATCAAACAATAATAATAGGGGTAATAATAAGGGTAATAATAATAATAATAATATAAGGAACGACTTTATAGTCAATTCCTACTGTCGATCACATTGTAGAGTAGACTCTCATGCGTCTATGAACGCATATGACAGAAATGTAAAAACATCTGCAGCATAATAAAGTCAAACACATTTCTAGGGACAGCATTTATTAAACTACAGTAGAACAAAGTCAATCACTTATTGAATAGTCTTAATTTATTCACCATAAAACCCAACCCATAATCTCGAAATCCCGTTCTTCCGATGGTCGGAAAAACGGGAGGTCGTACCTATGGGAGTTCTTATTTTTTTGCTTTTTTCGGAATTATGGGAGGTCGGAATTATGGGAGGTCGGAATACTGGGTGGACACCGTCCTTAGGGAACCTAGACATGATCCCGCCAGTAGGGAGTGCATGCATACATCTAAAAATGATACCTGGTGTCAGTTCTTTATTGTTTTTAAGTATGTATTGTTTTTAAGTATGTAGGTGTTGCTGACCTTGTAGACCTGCCCAGGTGGTTTTCAACCTTTTCATATCAGGGCCCCCTATTTATTCATTTTAGCCATGGACCACCATATGGTGGCATTTTAGCCCCACAGCAGTGTTCTGCCCTTACTATACGTTAGTCAAACTCTGTATGGCTTGGCAGACAGCGAACAAAGTTCCCAATAAAATCCTTAGACGGTGTCTTTGATTCAGGTCTTTACTGGTGAACGTGTTTTTTGTAAAACTGCAGTACAGAAAGAGAAAAAGAAAACAAAACCATATTTGTATTGCGTAGCATAGAAACAAACAATATCACTTGTACAACATTGCAAAATGAGAATATGTATACTTCTTAGCATCACACATTTAAAGTAGCTTGCAGTAGCTCACTGTAGTAATTGTACTGCATGTAATATCAATTTCGACCTTTAGCAAACCAAAATATACAGCATTTTCCTTTAAGAGCGAACATAATCTTCGACAATTCGACAAAACATAAAACTCAAACTTACAGACTTATCTTCTCCAAGGCCTGAGAGAAAGGGTTACTCGACAACAGAGCAGTGAGTGAGCTCTTGTCTCTGTGCTGGCTTGTACTGAACTGACTCTGACTAATCAAGCTGGACCAGGTGTGCATAAAGCCTGTGGAGAGTGACTAATTAAGCTGAGGTGCATTGGTCTGCAATAACATACAAGGCCCATAGGGGGCAGAACACCATACAAAACAACAGACAGCACACTCCCCGCCTGGTATAATTGGTTATACCACTACACAGTCTCTTTTTCTAGTAGGGTGATGACATCAGAGATGGGCCGCAGGTAAGTCTTCGAGGTGCCCTGGGATGATGTCCTCACTTCGACTTTGCGGACCGCTCCATCGGTACCTGGAAAGGTTGCGGTGACCAAAGCCATTGGCCATTCATTCCTCGGTGCTTGACTTTGTTTCAGCAGCACGACGTCTCCGGGTTGCAGGTTGCGACGTTCCTTGTGCCACTTGCGTCTTGACTGCAGACTGCTGATGTACTCAGTTCTCCATCGCCGCCAGAATTCGTTTGCAAGTGCCTGAACTTGTCTCCACTGGTATTTCAGGAGGTCTTTTCCAGTGAAGTCTCCTGGTGGACCGGGTAAGCCTGGCTTTTGGGTCAGGAGCATAGCAGGGGAAAGCAGGATAGGTGCTGCAGGATCTGATGAGATGGGAACGAGTGGTCTTGCGTTGACGATTGCCGATACCTCTGCCATCAGTGTGGAGAGCACTTCATGCGTCAGGCGAGTGTGCTTGTCTTGCAGAAGCATGGAGTCTAAGATTCTGCGCGTCATGCCAATCATGCGTTCCCAGACTCCCCCCATGTGGGATGCGTGCGGGGGATTGAACTTCCATGTGCAGCCGTTGCTATGGAGGTACTTCAAGATGCTGGTCTGTTTGTCGTCGTGACATGCCATGCCCAGCTCTGAACTGGCAGCAATGAAGTTGGTCCCCCTGTCTGACCAAAGCTGCTTTGCTGGGCCTCTGACTGCAAAGAACCTTCGCAATGCGTTGATGCAGCTGCTCGTGTCCATAGACTCTATGAGTTCAATGTGGACTCCCCTGGTACTCATGCATGTGAACAGAATGGCCCACCTTTTGTTTTCAGCTGCACCTCCACGGGTACGTCGAGTGACCACTGTCCATGGTCCGAACACATCCAGACCGACGTACGTGAAAGGTGGCGATGTGTCAAGTCGCTCTGGCGGAAGGTCAGCCATCTTCTGTATTTCTACCTTGCCCCTGAGCTTGCGGCAGATCACGCAGTGATGGATGATGGAGCTAATCAGCCTCTTGCCGGCTACAATCCACAATCCGGCCGCTCTTATGGCTCCTTCTGTGAATTGCCTTCCTTGGTGCTTCACTTCCATGTGATAGTGGTTCACAAGCAGCTTGGTCACATGGCTTTGCTTCGAGAGGATGATTGGGTTCTTTACGTCTGCTTCAACGGATGCGTGTCTGAGACGTCCTCCGACTCTCAGGAGACCATCGCCGATGTAGGGATCAAGGTTCAAGATTGAACTCGAACTAGAGACGTCTTTCTTCGCTTGAAGAGCAGCATATTCATCTGGAAATGTCTCTCTTTGAACAGACTCAAGGATGAGTCTCTTAGCAGCTGCGAGTTCCTCTGGAGTGCGAGGTTTGCTGCACTGATGCCATCCCTTACACGTGTGCTGCACTGCATCTGTAGAATCCGACTTCAGGGAGCGTGCCTGGTGAATCAGGAAGGCGACTGCTCTTAGCAAGGACTCCCATGTGGAGAAGCGCTCGAAACGTTCAGGTGTGAGTCGCTGGGGTTCGACGTTGGTAGCAAGAGCAGTTACTTGTGGTTTGACTTCCACGTCGTCTTCAGGGTCCATCAGTTCAAAGGGCTGGTGCACTTCAGGCTCTTGAGGCTTGCGAAGGAAGTCAGGGCCCTTGAACCACATAGAATCCATGAGCTGCGATGCAGGTACGGATCTGGTGGCCAGATCAGCTGGGTTTTGTTCTGACGGGATGTAATGCCACTGCTCGGGAGATGTCGTCTGGCGTATACGCTGCACACGATTATGCACATACACGAAGAAACGTTTGGTGTCGTTGTGGATGTATCCTAGGACCACCTTGCTGTCACAATAGAACTTCACAGCATCTGGCTTGTGGTCCAGTTCATCCAGGATGACGTCCGCCATCTCGACTGCCAGTACAGCTCCACATAGCTCGAGGCGGGGTATTGTAGGCTCTGGCTGTGGTGATAGCTTCGCTTTTCCAAGCACGAATCCAACCTCACAATGGCCTTCTTCAGTGACGGTCCGTAGATACGCTACTGCTCCGATGGCCCAGTTTGACGCGTCAGAAAAGACGCACAGCTCTGTGTACGCGGACTTTGAGAGGGACATCGGTACATAGCAGCGGGGTACTTGGACGCTGGTCAGCTCTTGTAGTGATGATTTCCACGCTTCCCATGTGGGCATCTTCTCATCTGGTAGAAGAGCATCCCAATCCTGGACTCCACTGGAGAGCTCTCGCAACAACAATCTGCCTCTGATCGTCACTGGAGCTGCGAATCCCAAGGGGTCAAAGATGCTGTTGACGACAGATAACACCCCTCGGCGGGTGTAAGGCTTGTCAGTCACGGCCACTTTGAAGGTAAAGGAATCTGTGCTTATGTCCCAGCACAAACCCAGACTCCTTTGGGCAGGCAGAGTCTCATGGTCAAGACCCAATTCTTTGATGTTTGAGGCCAGGTCTTCTGGTTCGAAGGCTTGCATCACGGTAATGCTGTTTGACGCGATCTTGTGCAGTTTCAAGTTCGACTCTGCAAGTGATGCACAAGTACGCTTCATCAGGTCTATAGCTGCGGACTCTGTTGGAAGCGATATGAGACCGTCGTCCACGTAGAAATGCCTCTCAACGAACTGCTGTGTGTCGGCTCCGTACTTGGGTTCACCTTTCTGAGCAGCTCTCCGCAGGCCATAGATAGCCACTGCCGGGGACGGGCTATTGCCAAAGACGTGTACCCGCATTCGGTACTCTTCTACCTCCTTGGACAGGTCATGATCCTTGTGCCATAGGAACCTCAAGTAGTCCCTGTGATCCTCTCTGACCAGGAATCCGTAGAACATTTGACGAATGTCAGCAGTGACTGCGATGAGGTCCTTCCTGAACCGCACTAACACCCCGAGGAGGCTGTTGTTTAGGTCGGGACCTGTCAGCAGCACTGAATTGAGGGAGACACCATGCTGTTGGGCACTTGAGTCGAACACAACGCGTATCTGTCCCGGCTTCTGGGGATGGTACACCCCGAAAATAGGCAAGTACCAACACTCATTCTTCTCATGGACAGGTGGTGCCTTCTCTGCGTGGTTGTTTTCAAACAACTTCTTCATGAAGGAGATGAACTGCTCCTTCATCTCAGGGTTTTTGTTCAGAGTGCGTCTTAAGGAAGTGAGGCGGGACAGCGCTTGTTCTCTGTTGCTTGGGAGGAGAGGACGAGGTGACTTGAATGGCAACGGAGCGACCCAATTGTTCTCTTCATCCTGATGAAACTCTTGCTCCATAATCTTCAGGAAGGTTTCGTCGTCGAAAGACATGGCACACTTGTTGTCTTGAGCTGTACGTTCAAATACCGAATGCCCTAGCTCGTCTCCAGCTGTCATGGACTTTACTGTGCGCTTGGGAGGGCCATTCTTGTGCTCCCCGCCGTAGCTTGGTTTCTCCTTCACGCTGATATTGTTAGGACAAGGTGTGAGGAGAGATGGACGTCCGTTCTGTAGGACATGGGTTCTGAAGACGTTTAGAGTCGGCTTGTGGGCATTGTCGATACACACCTCACCAACAATTACCCAGCCCAAGTCTAGGCGCTGAGCAAAGGGCGAATCATGGGGTCCGTTGACTTGCTGCCTCACCTTGTGCACCCGTATCATGTCTCTTCCCAGCAGGATCATCATCTGAGCGTCGGGGTCTAACTTAGGGATGCATGGAGCGATGTGCTTTAAGTGAGCATGTGCAAGAGCCACATCTGGTGTGGGTATTTCTGACTTATTTGTCATGATTTCATTGCACTCAATGAGAGGTGGGAGATCCAGATGTTCACCACCATTCGCTGCCTTGATTTGAAAGCCGATTGCTTTCCGTCCAGTCATCTCCGTTGTGCCAGCACATGTCCTCATCAGATATGGTGCTAGGCTGCCTTCGATCCCAAACAGGTTGAAGAACTCACTGCGAGCCAGTGAGCGGTTGCTCTGATCATCAAGTATGACGTATACCTTGACTGAGCACTCTGGTTGACCTTTCGGGAAGACCCATGCCAAGCACACTTTAGCACAGGACCGACCAGGGCTGCCTTTACCACAGACTTTGGTGCACCGCGATGTCACCTCAAGCGTCGTGCCATCTGGTGGTTCCGCTTCTGGTTCTTGTGTCGGGGATGAAGAATGAGGCTCAGGCTGGGAGGTTGTAGGATGCATAGCAGAGCAGTGTCGGTCGCTCTCACACTCATTGCATTTGAGTGTTGTCTGGCATTCCTTGGCCAGGTGGGATGGAGAGCAGCACTTGAAACATCGCTTGTGCTCTTTTAGGATATTCTTCCGTTCTTGCAATGGTTTCAATTTGAAGGCTCTGCATTTAGCCAGAGGATGCGGCTTGTTGTGCACAGGGCAGTGACGAGCAGGATCACTGTCTTTCTTCTCACTCTCTGTGCTTGTGTCATCTGCACCAGTTTTTGCGGAGACCTCTGTCTTATGCACGGATACAGCAGACTTGTTTCCACTTTGTCTTGGTGTAGCTCTCTCATTCTTGGTGTAAGGCTGGCTGCTGGTTGACAGGACAAAGCTTGGGTCATTTCTGGCCTTAGCCTGGGTATAGACAAAGTCAACAAAGAATGAGAATGGCGGAAAGATCACTCTTTGTTCTTCCTTGTAACGGGAACCGGTGCTGAGCCACTTTTCCTGTAGGCCTGGAGGCAACTTCTCGACTATCGGCTTTATCCCACGAGGAGTATCTAGATAGTTGAGGCCGGGAAGATGTCCTTCATTCTTAGCTGCCAGCACTTCCGTGAGTAGATCACTGAGTTCTCTCAGTTTGACGTTGTCTTTAGGAGACAGGCGAGGGAAGTTATCCAATCTTTTGAACAGAGAACTTTCTACTATTTCAGGTGTAGCATAGCATTCTTGAAGTCTCTGCCAAGAAAGGACAAGGGCAGCTTGGGGATTGGTGACATGTACAGAACGGATCCTTTTGACGTGTTCAGATGACTCTCTACCGAGCCACTTTACGAGGAGATCCAACTCTTCGCTATAAGTAAGGCCCAAGCCCTGTGTTGCGTTGAGGAATGAGGACTCCCAGGCTCTATAACTTTCTGGTGTGTCATCAAATTTTGAGAGGCCAGTAGTCACTAACTCTCTGCGTGCGAGGTATTTGGCGAAATCTTCCATTTGTAGGGTGTTGGCTGCTGGCGCCGAACGCTGATCAGACGGTTGAGTGGTGTACTGTTGTTGGCCAGCCTGGTCATACTGTCTGTGCGGGCTAGCTGATGGCTTTGGTATGAACGTGCTACCAAGGGCCTGTGCGCGCTCGTAAATTGAGGGCTTGGATATGTGTGTGGGTTTTGTCTTTGTGTCCCCAGTTGAAATCTGTAGTGTGGGATTTGCATCGTGTCGACGTAAGATTTCAGTTTTCAGTGGCAAAGTAGGGCTTTGAGTATGGAGCTGTGCTTGACTTTTCACATACTCCTCCGTTCTTTGTTTGGATACTTTCGAAGGGACCACACTTCTTACACTTTGCCAATCTTCATCCAACACCTCCTTTAACACATCAGCTTTTGCTTGAGCAGCTGCTGCTTCCCCTTCGACTTCCAAAACCTTTAAGTCTGCATCTAGCTTAGCCTTTTGAATTGTTATTTCTTGCTGCATTTTAACATATGCAATCTTAGCATGCGCAGCTTCGGCTGAGGCTCGAGCCATGGCGGCTGCTTCAACGACAGAGGACTTGGTGGAGGAAGAGCGTTTAGACTTAGTTGCAGAAGAAGAGGCTTTTGATCTGGTTTTGAGTGAAGACTGGGCAGATGAACTCTTACTAGCTCCTGAGTCAGACTTGTCAGATTTAGCGCTGGTTTTAGATTTGGAGCTCATGGTTGTATCCTTGTAGATCAGTTACACGCACTGATGGTGTGGCCTTTTACTGCAGCAGTACTGATTGGACGCACTATGATGAAGAGGATAGACTGCAATGTTGAGCCATCTTTCTGTGAAGCCCGCTGTGCTTAGAAGTCTTTTTACTGTTCTGCCCTTACTATACGTTAGTCAAACTCTGTATGGCTTGGCAGACAGCGAACAAAGTTCCCAATAAAATCCTTAGACGGTGTCTTTGATTCAGGTCTTTACTGGTGAACGTGTTTTTTGTAAAACTGCAGTACAGAAAGAGAAAAAGAAAACAAAACCATATTTGTATTGCGTAGCATAGAAACAAACAATATCACTTGTACAACATTGCAAAATGAGAATATGTATACTTCTTAGCATCACACATTTAAAGTAGCTTGCAGTAGCTCACTGTAGTAATTGTACTGCATGTAATATCAATTTCGACCTTTAGCAAACCAAAATATACAGCATTTTCCTTTAAGAGCGAACATAATCTTCGACAATTCGACATAACATGAAACTCAAACTTACAGACTTATCTTCTCCAAGGCCTGAGAGAAAGGGTTACTCGACAACAGAGCAGTGAGTGAGCTCTTGTCTCTGTGCTGGCTTGTACTGAACTGACTCTGACTAATCAAGCTGGACCAGGTGTGCATAAAGCCTGTGGAGAGTGACTAATTAAGCTGAGGTGCATTGGTCTGCAATAACATACAAGGCCCATAGGGGGCAGAACACCATACAAAACAACAGACAGCACAGGAGTAATAAGTAGTTGTTTAGACTTGGGCTATTTCAGATGGTGAATATTTTAACTCTTGTGTTAAAATATTCACCATTTGGTTTCATGTGTAAACATGAAACCAAATGGACCCTTGCGGGTCCATTTGGTTTCATGTTTACACCCTTGCGGGTCCATTTGGTTTCATGTTTACGCCTTCAAAGAGGTGCATCTGCTTAAGCAACTTAACATAATTTAGCCTGGGGACCACCGGAAATCCTCTCAGGGACCACTGGTGGTCCTCAGACCACCTAATGAAAACCCCTGGTTTAAGCAATGTCAAGGTACTATGAACTGAGTGTCTAACATCTGTCTGTCTGTCTGTCTGTCTGTCTGTCTGTCTGTCTGTCTCTGTCTTGTCTGTCTGTCTCCAACCCCACTCCATCACCTCCTCTAAACACACCATCTCTACATCACGGTGAGTTATGAGTTATATTCAGCTTACATTCTCCTTTCTTTTAACAATGGTGTTTTGGGTACCTGGGTACTGTAATTATATTGTCAAGCCAATAATATATTTTTGTATGTCATAAGTTATACCTCAACATGAAATCAGAAATAAACAAATCAATGCGTTTATTTTAGGTTAAAATCATAGCCTAGACCGTACCTGGGGATTATGCGGCCTGGGGGCCAAATGCGGCCCTTTGGCCCCCTCTGACCGGCCCGTGAAAGGGCTTTCAACCAGTGTTCTGGGGACCACCTGTGGTTCTTGAGAGAGTTCCAGTTAAAAGTTGAAAGTTGGTTAACCAGATGTAACTCTTTGAGAGCGTAAACATTTTTACACTCTCAAGAGTTAAAATATTCATCATGTGAATTAGCCCAAGTTTACGCAGCTAGAGAATGTACAACATTGTAGAAGATTAATGGTCATTTTGATCTGTATCTTGGACTGTTTTGTTTCCCAAATCCAGCCTGGTGCTGTGGACAGAAGCAAAATATATCTTTAGTTTTGGGGTCTGTATGGTGCTAAAATGTCATCAAATGGTGGTCTGTGACTCAATTTCTGAATAAATAAGTGTCAAAATGGTTGGTCTTACGCTTACTTTTATCTTGAAATTAAATTAATACTACGCAGACTTTAGCTCAGCCTTTAGTCTTGGCCCTCCACAATATTTTATGGATCTCATTTGGCCCCTTAGGAAAAATAATTGCCCACCCCTGGCCTAGACTGTATTTTATGGAATACTGTGGTAGGCAAGGCAGATTGTTCATTGTATACCGTTGTCGTGTGGCAAAAATAACAAATCTACAAGCTCACCACACATTGCATTATCGACGGATGTTAACATTTAACTCGTCTCTTCCACAATGCACCACTGTCAGCTAGACTTTTGCTTCTCGCACAACTGGCACATTTTAGGTTATTCTTTTTTAACCCAAATTTATAAATTTATTTTATTCATTGTTATTCATTGTTTGGTTTTGATAACTAGTTTGAATATGAATAAAAATATCACAGCATCTCCAGCTTCTATTCAGCCAGAGAGGTGGATTTGGGAATCTGGGGTCACTTGATCAGTGATGTCGGCAAGTTGTGTTTTTCTCAGACTGCCTGCAGTTTACTATGAGATCATCATAAACAATGGAACGCTTTTTAGAGCATTTTCACATTAGTAGTAGCAGCAGCTAAAGCACAAAGACTTTTGACTTTTTATATTTAAAACAAGATATTCATTTATTATTGTTCTCCTTCAATCTGCAGATCGAACACCACCACCACCCTGCTTTCACTGAGTAAGTATTGTTTGCAAATAAATGCTCATGACAGGCTGTTGTGCCATTTGATAGATATGCCATTTTTTTTAGTCGTGACAGAAAATGGAGTCACATTCTGTGTAGTTATTTTAAAAATATAGGCGTGTCATTGGTCACTGAAGTTCACACACAGTCTGGCATGGACCAGATCCCTGTAACTTCTCTGAGGAGCCATGTTTCACTTTTTTGGGCAGAGGAAAATATAATTCAAACTGAGTATTGCCAGACCCAATCTGCACAACCCTAGCCACAATGTAAGCTTGCAAGTTATATTAGCTCATAACACCTCTAGGTTGTCCTCAGACCAATTCATATGTTTATGGTGTAGAGGGCAGATGTTATAGCACTTGGGGACCCTTCGACACAGACTGATACCAGAAGACAAATTGGTGACCTTTTGATTTGATAATGAGATGGCCACGTTGCCAGCTTGTAGAATGGCTATTTTCACATTTTAAAACAATTGCGTACTTCTTACTTTAGTACATATAATGTGATGTTAATACCTTACTTTTATTCAAGTACAAAGACAAAAAAACAACAACAACATATTCATTATTCTTCTACTTTAATCTGCAGATTGATCACTGTCACCCTGGCTTCACCTGAGTAAGTTTTGTTTGCAGATAAATGCTCATGACAGCCTGTCGTGTAGCTTATTTTCTGTCTTAAGAAGTACAGCAGATTGCTCAGTTCTTCTATTCAAATGTATGAGTCACACTGCAAAAATGCTGTCCTACATATATAAAAAAAAAAAAAATATATATATATATATATATATATATATATATATATATATATATATATATATATATATATATATATATATATATATATATATATATATATATATATAATAGTACTAGAAACAAGCAAAATAATCTGTCTGTGGTGTAAGTGAATTGTACTAGGTAAGAATTCTTGTAATAAGAAATATGTTCTAAAAACAAGGTTGATAATCTTATACAACTTGCTCTTGGTTAGTAAATCCTTCTTAAAACAAGAGCAATCATACTTAAAGTCTAGATTTAAGATTACAAGAACTAGTTCAGAGTTTTTTGCAGTGCATTGGCTGCAAATATTGGCCATAAATACAATTGAATATTCATTTTAAAACCCCTTGTAGATTTGAACAAATACTGCCTAATTCAAAGTACAAATATGTAATTTTAATATTGAATATTGCAGTGGTAATATGCAGTAAGACTCTCTTTCTTTATATATGCTGGTCCTGTACTGCACCACTGTATGGTAAATCTACCACTTCAAATCTTCCACTTAGACTTTTGCTTCTCTGGTTATTATTAACTAGGTTATTCTTTCTTAAATCTACATTCAAACCCTAATTTTTACCACACTTCTCGGTTGTCCTGAGACAAATCCTCCTGGTTCTCCATACATCTGACTAGCTTTTCAGGGAGGGGTCAAAATAAATGATGGGCTTAAATAGTGTTATTCGTATCAACTGTTCAGTCAGGGCTTTAAGTTCTCAGTCCTGGGACTGATTCATTCCTGAGGTTTAATTTTGGGGGTTGTTATGAGTGGCACACTATGAACTTGTAGGTCTGATATTTTTGTAGAAATTGTTTAAAAAGTGGCAAAAATATATTCTGTCATACTCACTACATATCATATAGTCCAAAATATAATACAACACCCATTTTTCAAGATGCATTTGTGGAAAAAGAACATTGAATGTCAAATTGTATAGACACAAATCAACTGCAATTTTCAGGACATTTCCATAGGAAGTATAATGACAGTATTCAGACCAATCTGGTGTTTTCAGGTGGGAGTCGGCTGTCGTATACAGATGTTTTTTGGGGGTCCTTGGCATGGGATATTAAGCACCACTGACATAGAAACATGAGGTTTGTCAGAAAACTGTAATAAGGTTTCTCTGATAAAAGTCCAGAGTCTTGTGACTCTCTTTGGCTTTCAAGGGATAGTTCAGATGTTTTGTAGTTATGCTCTTTGAAATACTTGGTTTATCCAATGCTACTGTAAAGATTATGAGACCGAAATTTACCATAATAACAAAACAAAAACAATAAGTGCATAATTCTACTTGTAGCAACACAAAACAGGAATATTTTTGAAAAATTCACTAATGGCTGTTTTTCTGTCTACTTATCATTCTACAGATTTAGCCGGTTATTGAACTGCTTTTAGCTGCTCTTGAGTAAGTATTATTCAACACTTTTTTTCCATTCTTTTGTGTAAGCTCGTGCAGAATGTGCACTCACAGTATTGTTAACCACGTGGTGACCTGATAACCAGATGGCCACCTCGAGCTTGTAGGATGGCTATTTGCACCACACACAACTATTGTACTGAACTGTGGCTGAAGTGGTAGAGCAGGTCAGCCCCGCATAGGTCACATATTTAGCACAGAAATGTGCAATCATTGTGGAGAAACAAGTCTTTTAGAAATTCATCCCAGCATAATATGCGCTTTTTGTTTTATGCAATAGATCCTGCATGTGTGTGATCACATCTTTACTGGACGGGCAAATTAGATAAAAGTGCTATATAAATGCACATTTATTTGAACGTCCAATTACAAAATGCATAATACAGCACAGTAAGTGACCACATAAGGATCATTAATTTGATTTAGAACAGCCTGACGGCTGCAAAGAAATTTGCATTGTACTGTCAATGTACAAACATTCTTATGTATTCATGTTACTGATATAGCCATATAAATTTGACTTGAATGAATATTCTTCCTTTCAGGCAATTCTGCTGCAGTCGACCCTGGTTTCCAGTGGATCCTGTGTTCTCCTCATCCAACACCCCAAACCCTACTATCTCTTTACCTCTGTCTTTTGTCTCTGCCTTTTTTCTCTCTCCCTTTATTTCTCTATCGCTTGGAGAAACTCAGAGTTGGGAGCAACTCTGACCTTTCTCCAGCAGTCACACGCCCTATTTTGAAAAAACCTCTCAGTCGAACAGCTCTATCTACCTCTCTCTGTCCCAAAAGCTCTATCTTTTTTGAAAAAACCTCTCAGTCGAACAGCTCTATCTATCTACCTCTCTCTGTCCCAAAAGCTCTATCTTTTTTGAAAAGACCTCTCAGTTGAAAAGTTTTTGAAAAGTGAAAAGTAAAGTCAAAGTGAACCCGTTGAAAGTGAACCCTTTGAAAGTGAACCTTTACAGCATCCATTCTGCATGTCTACAGCACTGTTAAAATAAACCATACATTCACAAAACAATTGGCAAATATTCAGCAACCTTTCAGCATCCCAGACTCAACTCATCTGCTTGGCGTCTGCACACTGAACTGAACTGGACGGTGACTGGACCAGGATCATCAAAGCACACACACTTTTTCACTGTTTATACTAGTACTTTGTACTCCTAGCAAGTTTGATAATTGACTATTTACTCTGACAAGGATTTGTGACAATTGGTGACTGATTATAGTCCAACATTCCAACCTCTATAACTCTTCATAACAGTTTTATTTGAACTAAACGTGTTTATTAAATTTGTGTATTGCTTAGAAAAAATATACAAGTGGACGTGTGACAAATTTCTTGCTTCTGTTTGGTAATTCTGTAGTGAATATCCTTCAGTGATTGAAATTGCATTGTGGTTTTGAGAATAATCAGTAGCAATATTTAACTTTTAGAAGGACAACTTTAAACATGCCAAGAAAAGGGAAAAAGAGCCAGGCTAGAAAACAATACTGGGTGAATAAGTTGAAATCATCTGATGATGCACAAGGTCAACAAATGAATGTTCCTGACAGCTGCAATGATGAGAAACCAAAGTCATACGCCGATGCTGTGAAACAGGTTAGTCACTGTGAAGTTGAACATCTGGAGACCCCTGACATTAAAAGTGATCAATCTGAAATGCTGAGCGTTGCAGCATCTATTCCAAGTACACCAAAGACAATTGGTATTGACACGTATAATGCAAATAAGCCTTCCTTAGATGTGTGTAATGCAAGTGCAGATTCTCACACCTATGCTACTGAGTGTACTACTGCTTTATCACCTGGGAGCAAACAGGAGGAGGATATGAAATTACACTGTGACAAAGACTGTTTAGCTAACAATTTGACCCAGTATCTTGGTAACCGTTTAAGACCCCTGGATAGGCTGCACGAAGGAAGCAAATCGCAATGGTATATGGGCCGTTTTTCTGCTTTATCTGACCAGTATATTGAAGATGTAATGCCATCATTAGAGACGAGGTATTTCTCTGATGCTGTCAAACCTGTGCCACCTCCACAAAGTTCTCCTGACAGCAATAAACCACCATTACACAAGAGGTCTTACTCTGCTGCTGTCAAACAGGTACCTAAAGTCAAACCTGTGCCACCTCCACAAAGTTCTCCTGACAACAATAAACCACAATTACAGAAGTCTTACTCTGATGCCGTTAAACAGGTGCCAGGTAAATCTGACAGTATTCCAGACAAAAGCCAATCTGTGAGGACAGTTGCAGCATCCCATAGTCAAAATAGCATGAGATATTCTGACACTTCCAGGAATAAGCAGTGTGCCTGTAATTCCCTAACATTTCTGGCATTTCTACATGAGAATGAACACATCACAGCAGCAAACCTGGATCTTATATTGACAAAAGGGGATCGCATGTACACAGAGGTGAGGAAAACAGTTGCTCATGTTCATCTCGCTACAGACGAGCTGCCAAACAACGTTTCTGGTCGTAACCATGACTACCACGTAACAAAGCATGAACCACGTCACGGAACATTTGGAGACCCCCCGCCTGGTTTTGCAGAAGACTCTCTCGATCTAGCAGCAGGACTTTTCTGTTTGTTAACAGAGGTGAACTATGCATTGATGTCCATGAATGGTTTGGTGATCGCTGTGTTCAGAAACAGTTTAGGACAATATGGTTTCTTTGATCCACACTCTAGACAGCCTAATGGGTTACCAACTGATGCATATAACATACACACTGGCACGGCCGTAATGCTTACTTTCACACAGTTGGAAGATATGATTAACAGGATTGTTGCATGCCACACGATATATGAGACGCGACCTACATGCCAATATGAACTCACGCCTGTTGAATTTCACACTGTCAACCTCGTTAACAGTGATGTCAGTATTGCTGGACCAGAAATTCCAACAACATCAAACGCAGAACGCTACGGCACAAACAATGCAAATAGGCAAGCAAAACATTCAACTGTTGCAGCATCTCATAGTCAAGCCAGCATCAAATACCAGAAGAAGTCAAGGAATAATCAGTGTGCTTGTAATTCACTAGTATTTCTGGCATATCTTTATGAGATTGAACACATCACAGCAGCACATCTAGATGTTATATTGGAAAAGGGTGACGCCATGTACAGAGACGTGAAGAAACTGTTAGATCAAAAAGCCCAAATCGAGTATTTACAAAAGCTACAAAATCTCCGACCTGGACAGAAAACTATAAAGAAGTCAAAGGCTAGTGAATATCTTGCTTCAGATGAATTACCCAAACATGTGTCTGGCCACAACCATGAGTACCACGTAAGACAGCTTGATGCAACGTATGGCACATTTGTAAACCTAAAAGCAGGACTGAGACATGTGTTAACCAAAGCGAACTATGCACTGTTGTTTTTGAATAGTCTAGTGATCGCTGTGTTCAGGAACAGATCAGGAACATTTGGTTATTTTGATCCACACCCCAGAGGACCTGATGGACTTATACTTCGTGATATCAATGGTGATGTTTCAGGCACTGCTGTAATGCTTACTTTCACAGAGTTGGAAGATATGGCCAACAGGATCGTTGAGTTCCACCTGATGGTTGACACGGTACCTATAGCACAATATGAACTCAGACCTGTAGTATTTATGAGCAACGATAACAGTGATGTCACTATTGTCAACAACATTGACTTGTCAACACAAGCTGGAACCAACACAGATGACTACAGCACACACCATGAAAGCAAGCAGATTAAACATTCATTGTCAAAAATGTCTGATGTGATTGCAGAACAGTTTGAGAGGTTACCGACAAGCCAATATGAACGCACACCTGTATTAGGCCAATTTCACAGAGACATCCTGGATAACAATGATGCCACTATTGCTGACTGCATTGACCTGTCAATACAAGCTGGGACAGAAATTCCAACATCAAACACAGATGACTACAGAACACACCATGAAAACAGGGAGGCTGAACATTCATTGTCAGAAATGTCTGATAACAGTGCTTTATTATCAATTAAAGTGAGTGAGCCAGAGGTTGATGTAATGCCCGCTGTTGTTGTCATTTGCAAACAATTATCAAGTGCAGACTCTCAAAGTGTGACATCCTGTAAGTCTGTGACTAAACAACCTTTCAAATTCACATCCTATATGACCAAGGAGCAGTTAGAATTCATGGCAAAACTACCCAAAGGACAAAGACAAAAATTTAAGAGGAGAGCACAAGCTGAGTACATGGAAAAACATCAACCTGGTATAAAAAAACAAAAAATGTACACAAAGCTACAAAAAACAATACAGAGAAAGAATAAAAAAAACCTGAAACAAAGGCTTTTGTATGCTAAATGTTTATTGCATAGACAACAGAAAAGGTTGTATATTAAAGAGCGTTTTTCAACAGATGTTGTATTTAAAACTAAACATATGCAAAAAATGAAGCAAAACATTCAAAACAGATACAAAAATTATCCTGAATTTAGAGTCAAACATAAACAGAGAATTCGAGACAGATACATAGAAAATCCTGAATTTAGACTCAAACATAAACAGAGCATTCGAGACAGATACATAGAAAATCCTGAATTTAGACTCAAACATAAACAGAGCATTCGAGACAGATACATAGACAATCCTGAATTTAGACTCAAACATATTCAAATCATGAAACAAATCATTCAACAGAAGTACAGAAATAACCCAGATTTCAGACAGCTTCATTTACAGAAATGTAAAGCTGATAGTTATAAAAGATATCACAGTGACGCAACATATAGACTCCTTCATAATGCACGTTGCACTAAGAAAATAATAGAAAAATACAGACTAGAAGATACAGTGCGTGCACGAAAACGTAATATTCTAATGCAAGAAGCCATAGCTGTTTTTAGAAAAAAAGTAAAACAAGGCCCCACTTATGTCTGCACAGTGTGTCACAGAGCATTGTTCCGAAAACAGGTAAATGAGTGCAACAGGACAGGTTACGTCAAAAATCCTGATGTTGTGTCTGCTTGTTTGACAGGAAAATATGTTCATGTTTGTAATGATGAATGCAGCAATTCACATAAATGCACAGTACCTGTAGAGAGGAAGAAAGAATGGATCTGCCCCACCTGCCATGACCATCTTAAAAGAGGACACATGCCAAAGCTTGCTATGGCTAATAATTTGGGACTGGCTGAAATTCCCCCTGAATTGTCTGATCTTAACATATTGGAGAGGCATATTTCATCAAAGTTATTAACATTTGCTAAGATCATACCTCTCCCCAAAGGCGGACAGAGAGCACTATGTGGTAATGTAGTTTGTGTGCCATCCGAAGTAGAGACGATTGTCAACACGTTACCCAGACTTAGAGGTGAATCTCAAGTGATGAGAGTAAAGTTGAAGAGAAGATTACGCTTCAAAGGACATCAACTGTTCCAAACTGTAAATTGGTATAAAGTCTTAAAGGCGTTGCGCACTTTAAAACAAATTCACCCAGAGTATAAAGACATAACTATCAGAGAGGAGGCCGAATTGTGTGACCCGACAATTAGTGACGAAGAAGAAGGTGACAATGAAACAAATGATTTCATGGAAGATGATGAGTATGATGATGATGCTTTGATGGACATTGACAGGTGTGAGGAAAACGCACTGAATGAGGCACATGATAACCCTGCAGGTGAGCAACAACATATTGATATTCTGCCTGGTAATGACATTCAACAACAAGAGCAGTCAAATGTTACAGAAGAAGAAGGTGACCAACCCACTGGAGGTATTGCCCTTGAATCATGTCTACAGCCAGTTGACATTGCAGATGAGCTATTATCATACAGTGATGGAATTTACTCTATTGCGCCTGCTGAAGGTAATAAGCCGGTCAGCTTTTTCAGAACACCTAAACTTGAGTCTATGGCATTTCCAGTCCAATTCCCCACTAGTGTAAACACATTTGATGATGCAAGACCCATAAAGTTAACACCCAGCAGTTATTTTAAATCAAGGCTTCTCTCTGTAGATACTCGTTTTGCCAGAGATACAAATTACTTGTTCTTTGCACAATTTGTAACAGAAATTCACTTGGCTACTTCCAGTATGCAAATACAACTACGTAAAGGAAAGCCCTTAACACGAGATGGTCGAAGAATAACGGCCGGGATGTTGCAAGACAAACATGAGGTTGAGAAACTGATACGAAATAAAGATGCAATCAGATT
Organism: Benthosema pterotum; assembly: GCA_039105355.1. Lineage (NCBI taxonomy): Eukaryota > Metazoa > Chordata > Actinopteri > Myctophiformes > Myctophidae > Benthosema > Benthosema pterotum. The sequence goes on along the minus strand of CM076969.1, from coordinate 55,538,235 downwards.
CATGCAGCCACTGAGAGGAACCCCTGCCTACTGGGAGAAAACAACCAGAGATCTGTTTGCTACCATCAGACAATTAGGAAAACCCACTTGGTTTGGTACAGTTTCTGCTGCAGAGATGAGATGGCCCGAGGTGATTGAAGCAATTAAGAAACAACAAGGTGAGCAGGTAAATTTTGAAGAACTTGACTGGGCAACAAAGTGTGAAATATTACGAAGCAATCCAGTTACAACAATGCGCATGTTTGACAAACGTGTGGATGAATTATTCAGCCTGTTTTATAGTCCTGCACAGCCCCTTGGCAAGATTGTAGATCATTTTTTCAGATTAGAATTCCAACATAGAGGTTCGCCTCACGGGCATTACATGTTATGGGTAGAAGGAGCACCTGAATACGATCAAGACTCTGATGAGACTGTGTGCAACTTTATTGACAAGTACGTAACAGCCCGTTTGCCTGACCCAAACACTGAACCAGTAATGCACGGAAAGGTTAAAGGGCTTCAGACACACAGCAGAAATCACTCACAGTCATGTTACAAAAATAAAAGACCTGGCTGCCGATTTGGTTTTCCTAAACCCCCTGCAAGTAAGACTATGATAACGAGACCTCCGCCATCTGACAGGTTGAATGCAGCTAAAAAGAAGCTTAAACCAGTTGTTGAGATGCTTAACGACCCCAATACCGAAAATCTGGATTTACCTCAGCTGCTGGATACATGCAATTTGACAACAGAAGAGTTTACAGAGTCTCTCGAAGCACTGTCTGGCTCCAATAAAGTTGTACTGAAACGCGATCCAAAGGACTGCATGGTGAATGCATATAATCCTTATATTCTTGACGCCTGGGATGCCAATATTGATATCCAGTTCATTCTGAATGCATACTCGTGTATCATGTACATGACAGCCTACATCACTAAAGCTGAGCACGGGTTGAGCGAATATCTCAAAACAATGATTGAAAACACAAATCGAGATAGTGACAACATGGATGAACGTGCAGAAATGATGCAAGTCATGCAGGCGTATACCAAAAAGAGAGAGGTCAGCGGCCAAGAGTGTGTGACTCGTGTATGTGGACTAAAAATGAAAAGGTCTTCACGCGCTGTCCGTTTCATACCAACTGCTGACAATAGACTGAGAATGAGTTATTCCCGCTCACGCTTAGAGAACACTATACCAGACTCATACAATGTGTGGTTGACGGGAACGTTGGAAAAATACCGTGCTAGACCTGAACAAACAGATTTTGAGGTGATGTGCTTGGGTGATTTTTCTGCCACTTGCGATGTTATCTATGGCAGACAGAAAGATAAAAGTAAAAATGTTGTGCCTCTACTTAATGACATGGGATTTGTGAAAAAAAGAACAAAGGAGAGACCTGCTGTCATCAGATATTACCGCTATTCAGAGCAAAAGGATCCTGAGGAATATTTTGGCAACCTTCTCAAACTGTACCTCCCACACCGTGCAGACTCAGACCTGAAAAGTGAACGCTTTCCAACATACCAGTCTTTCTTCAGGGGTGCCTATGTTCAGCTGCATGGTTCAAATGAACTCCAGCCAGTATTTCTCATTGTCAAGGAAAACAGATCTAAATATGAGAAACACAGTGAAGAAATTCAGAGTGCCATAGACGAATATGAGCAGAATGGGCCCATACAAAATGAATGGTGTAATCTGGCTCCTGAATCTGAACTGTTGAGGTTGGAATCTATCGCAGAGCGCTTAGCACAACCTTTGGAGGACGAGCATGAGCAAGAAGATGTCCCAGACTATAGTGTTGAGCCTACAATAGCAGCTGCACCGATGATACAAATTACTCATACAGACCCTGTAGTATTGCGCCAAATGTATCAAGGTCTGAACCAGAAGCAAGCATGCATATTCTACACAATTAGAGACTGGTGCATCAAGCGTGTTTGTAATCTGCCCACAGAGCCGTTCTTCTTGTATATAAATGGTGGAGCGGGAACAGGCAAGAGCCACTTAATAAAATGTTTATATGCAGAGGCATCCAAGATATTGTCTAGACTTGAGAGAAATCGTGAGGAAACTGACATATCAAAGCCTATTGTTCTGTTAACTGCATTCACAGGTACCGCAGCATTCAATATTACAGGCAAAACGTTACATTCCATCTTTAAGCTACCCAGATCCATACAACTTCCATTCCCAGGGCTTGGCAACAAATTGGATGAAGTGCGAGCAGAGCTTTCAAATGCTGAAATTATTGTCATTGATGAAGTGTCCATGGTCTCAAAGAATATCTTTGCCTATGTAGATCACAGACTAAAACAGATCAAAGGAAGTCAACATCCTTTTGGAGGAATGTCAGTACTCACTGTTGGAGACTTCTATCAGCTCTCACCAGTTAAACAGACTAAACCACTCTGTGTCCATGAACCAGGTGAGATAGACCTTTGGCAAGACCGATTTCAGATGATCACATTGACAGAGATCATGCGTCAGAAGGATGACATCGCTTATGCTGAGACGTTGAACAGGATCCGTGTGAAACAAAAGACGGATACGTTGTCTGAATCAGACAGAGATTTGCTTTCCCAAGCCGTCACCAAACCAGAACTTTGCCCAGTTGATGTACTTCACATCTTTTCAACTAATAAAGAGGTCAGTGAACACAACGCAAAAACATTAGCTCTGCTTCATTCTGATATCACAAACATTGATGCAGATGACTATAGAAAGGACAGATCTTCAGGTAGAATGGCCAGACTAGCAAAACCATGTCATGGAACCAAGAACGACTTACCAGACACGCTACAAGTTGCTGTTGGTGCTCGCGTTATGCTCACCAGAAACATTGATGTGGACGATGGACTTGTTAATGGCACATTTGGCAAAATTGTCCAGATAGTTACCTGTGAGCAAGATGGTGCTATATATACAAAGATGCTTGGGCTTGAGCTGGACAATAGAAATGCAGGACAGAGGCACCGTCATAAAGCACCTGGAGGAGCTGATAACCTTGTGTACATTGAGAGGGTAGAGGAAAATCTGAAGCATGTAGTACGCAGACAGTTTCCCATGAAGCTCGCATTTGCCTGTACAATCCACAAAGTTCAAGGCATGACAACCCCAACTGCTGTAGTGTCCCTAAAAAAGATTTTTGAACCCGGTATGGCTTACGTGGCTCTCAGCAGAGTAACATCTCTCAGTGGAATGCACATCATTGACATGAATGAGTCTAAAATCTACGCCAACCCTGAAATCACTGCAGGCCTTGAGAGGATGACCCAAGTCAACTTGGATTACATAATGCCACTTGCACACAGCACGCAAACTCTGAACAGACCTGACATTCTCACGATCATCCATCATAACACAGAAGGACTGGCACCTCATATCAGTGATATTAAGAGTCATCACGAGCTGGGTCTAGCAGATGTCTTGTGTCTCACAGAAACTCACCTGCAAGGATCATTTGTTGCTGAGAGTCTCCATTTAGAAGGCTACAATATGTTTAAGCGGAACAGACACGTTTCCTACACGAACAATCCTTGCATGGCCAACGCTAATGGAGGTGGAGTTGCTGTTTATGTGAAGAACAACATTCAAGCCCGTGAGAAGCAGTACCTACATAATGTAACTGACCTGGAGTTTGTGGTTGTCAGAGTCGAAGCCCCGGTGAATGCAGTGATTGCTACTGTCTACAGACCTCCAAGCTACAGCCTGAAAGAATTCCTGCCAAACCTGAAAAACCTCTTGGAGTCTTTAGAGATCATGGATCATCACCCAATCATCGTCTGTGGTGACTTCAACGAGAATTTGTTGTCCAGTGGAACGCATGCAATATTTGATCTGTTTGAATCAAGAGGATACACACAGCTTATCACAGCAGCAACAACGGATAACAACACCCTGTTGGACCACATTTTCATCTCTCGACCACAGCATTGTGTCCAGTCAGGTGTATTACGAACCTATCACAGTTACCACAACCCTGTGTACTGTGTAATAACCTCTAACGTGTCTCAGTAGCTAAGCGTAACAATTATTAACTGTGTACATGACCTGACATCACCTATGAGGCTAGGAAGATAAAATTATGTTATGCTAATTTATTGTTGTTTGCAGTATGAACAATACCTTTAAAGCTATTTCAACAGAATTATACAGTATGAAAGCCATTATGCCTTGTCTGAGCTATTCCAGACTGTCAACAGCTGATTCAGTCTCGCTTACGCCAGGCTAGTGTAATTATCCCTAGATTAACAGAACATAATGTAATACAATGTAACTGTACATTTATATGTAGTTTAAAAACAGTGTTTAATACAGTCAAGCATAATGCAGTTTAAACAGAGATTAACAGAGCATAATGTAATATAACTAATTCAGCATATTATAATAAATGTCATTGTACCTTTATATGTACTTAAAACAGTGTTTAATAGTCAAGCATAATGCAGTTTAAGCAGAGATTAACAGAACATAATGTAATATAACTAATTCAGCATATTATAATAAACATCATTGTACATTTATATGTAGTTTAAATACAGTGTTTTCACAGAGTCAAGCATAATGCAGTTTAAGCAGAGATTAACATAACATAATGTAATATAACTAATTCAGCATATTATAATAAACATCATTGTACATTTATATAGTTTAAAATCAGTGTTTAATAGAGTCAAGCATTAATAATGTAATGTAACTAATTCAGCATATTATAATAGACAGATAAATTTTTACATATTTACAGTACAATATTATAAGGGGGGGGGGGGGGTCCAACCTTGAAGCCAGGCCGCATCTGGCCTTGTTGCCCCAGCCTCTGTGAAGCTGAGAAAAAGAGTGACAGAGGACCCCACATCTACTCCAGACTACAACACAGAAGTAGGACCCCCCCCCCCCCACCACCACCACCACCACCACCACCACCACCACAACCACAAAGACAACATCAAGCCACTTGATGTGCAGTCACAGCCCATCAATGCTACGCCTCCCATTCCATACAAGTAAGTTGTTAACATGACAATTCATATTGTATCGTAATCCTTGTAATGAGTATGGATTCAATGCACACTTTGTAACTAACTGAATGCTATTTACAGCTCACTACAAACAACACCACAACCACGATTTGAGAGGAGCTGTAGTGCAGCTCTGCTGCGCAACAACCAGAAGACGAGGCTGGAGGTTTTGGGAGACCATCCCTCCACACAGCGTTGATTTGAGCTTTGAGCCAGAGGAGGATCCCTGTGGCCCAGAGGAGATACCCATCTACGAGGAAGAAACAAGAATTTCAAGTAAGTTGTACAACCCACTACATCTACTACATCGTGGATAAACTACTATACTATGTAGTGACCATGTATGGGTAACACAAATTGATATCTGTGACTGTTGCAGTGGAATATCACCCTTCCACAGCTAAATGATAGGGTGTGTGTGTGTGTGTGTGTGTGTGTGTGTGTGTGTGTGTGTGTGTGTGTGTGTGTGTGTGTGTGTGTGTGTGTGTGTGTGTGTGTGTGTGTATGTGTGTATCACATATTGTCCTATATTGTTACAGGAAGAACTACATCTGGGTATGAGAGGACCATTTCAACTTGGTCGGCTGAGCAGAGGGCCTTCATGAACAGGTGGACAGAACAACAGGGAGCTATTTGAAGGTGTTGGGATCAGTTCTACATCCCCCCAGCCAACTCCACATACATCGTGACACTCCATCGTCCTCCTCAGGCTCCATATCTCCAGTATCCTTACCCAGCTATAGCAACAATGACTTCAGAGTCCACAACACCCATACCCAGAATGCCTGGGTTTAAAGTCTGTACTTGAAGAGTGACTCAGACTACTGCTCAGAGACCTCAGACTACACCCTGCCTACATAAACTGTAGACTTCTTGTTTGCTTTTAAGCGCAAGTACCCCCAGCGCCCCTCCACCTTTTTTTTTGCCATGACACTTATCATTTTAGTTGGTTAGATTTATAATGGATGTTGACTGTCTGGTGGTGACCTCCTAAATACACATTCAAAGTATTAGCTCGAATTAGTTGTAGTTGTTTGTAGTATAATCAATTGGGACAACAATTAATGAAAATATGGCGATATGGTTTCTGCCGGACAGCAACAAATGTTTTCATTGTACCTGCTTGAATTGAAACATTAGTTTAGCCATTTAATCTTCATTAACATTTGCTTAGCCTACCCTTCTACAGATTTTGTTTTTTCTTTGTGCGGTTGTGTTTGTGTGTGTGTGTGTGTGTGTGTGTGTGTGTGTGTGTGTGTGTGTGTGTGTGTGTGTGTGTGTGTGTGTGTGTGTGTGTGTGTGTGTGTGTGTGTGTGTGTGTGTGTGTGTGTGTGAGAGAGAGAGAGAGTATTAAGGCATTATGTTGTTATTTCTTCATACATTTCTGGTGGAAAGCTCCAATGCAATTTTGCAGATAGCAAAATTAAAAGAAAAAAAAAAAACTATAGCAGATTGCTATACTTTAAAGTACATAAATGACAAGGAGAGTTCTGCCAAACAGAAACAACTTTGAAAGCATTGTACAGAGAACCTTGTTTACTGTACACACACACACACACACACACACACACACACACACACACACACACACACACACACACACACACACACACACACACACACACACACACACACACACATACAGTTAATGCGACATCATTACAAAAACCCTTACAAAACATGTGGACTTCATTATTACATTTGTGAACGCCAAATCAATGAGCAAATGAAAAATTTCTGGAACACACAATATTGTCAGGTTTTCTTTTTGGGTAAACAAGGTTCTCTCTAAAGTGCAATGCTTTCCAGGTTTCTGAAGTTATATATGTATGTATGTATGTATGTATGTATGTATATATGTATGTATGCATGTATGCATGCATGTGTGTATGCATGTATGCATGCGTGTGTGCATGCATGCTTTATTTATTTATTTATTTATTTATTTATTTATTTATTTATTTATTTATTTATTTATTTATTTATTTATTTATTTATTTATTTATTTATTTGTTTATTTGTTTATTTATTTATTTATTATTCTGTCTGGTGTAAAACGCCCATCATACTTACATACCACACAATTCCAAAGCCAAAACTGACAGATATACTAGCTCAAATCAGGAAAGCATTTCAAGCTCGCACGTATGCTTTTGATGACCTATGATGTATTGTGTGGTAGAGTGTTAATTCACATGAATTCAACAAACACAAGTTTAATGGCAATACTAGTTTAATGCCTTGTTTACAAACCTTATTATCCAGACAGGATAAAAAAACATCATTTCAAAACACCATTTCATAAAACTCCTACCAGCAACAACAACACTATATCAATACTATTTCAAACCTTCTGTATAGGAAGGATAGCATATTTATTTAGTCCTGATCTCCAGGCTTACATTCACACTGCAAAATGAAAGTTTTGCACTGTAGTTAAATTGATTAGCTACACTTCTGCAACAACTTTAACGCCAATAAATGTGATGCACAAGCTATGTAAAGTGCCTTGGATAAAGGAACTATATATAAATGCACCATTTACAAGTTTTAAAACATTTAATGTCCACTATAGTTGAAATGATTAGGCACAGCTGTGCCACATGTGATTGTCAACACTGCCAAATACTGAATGATGATGCTCTGTATGTTTGTTTATTTATTTATTTATCTGTTTATCTGTTTGTTTATCTGTTTGTTTGTTTATTTATTTATTTATTTATTTATTTATTTATTTATTTATTTATTTATTTATTTATTTATTTATTTATTTATTTATTTATTTATTTATTTATTTATTATTATTATCCAATTGCAAAACTGGGAAATCTACTAGCTCATATCAGGCAAATGTTTGGACTTGACAATTCTAGTACTTTTCATACTGTGATGGTTGTATGACAGCGAAAAACACAAGGTTTCTGCTTGACAGACAAAACGTTATTGTCAATAGCGCTGAATGATAATGCCCTGTATGAAGGAGGAAGTGGATGGTCATGTATCTCATCAGTGCCCTCTTTGCTATGCTGTTAGTATCAGTGTTTTGGCAGTTAATTAGCTGTGTAGGCTGTGCAGTCACAGCTCATCCATTCTGCAGCCCCTAATTCCATACAAGTAAGTTGTTTCCATGTCATTTCATATTGTATCATAATGTAAACATTCAATGCATATTGTGTCACTAACCGAATGCTAATTACAGCTCCCTGCAAACATCACTACAACTCTTGATTTGAGAGGAGCAACTGATGAAAGCAGCAGGATACCCCGCCCCTCTCCCAAACAAAAACACACAGCTAGACAGTCCATCCACCCTTCCATAGTTGTCCATACCTGTTACCTGGTAATTTATATCCACCTTAAAATGGATTACTCTCAACATAATATGATTAAGCATTCAACTACTCCATTTGCAACAATGCACTATTCATATTTATGGATATGTATTTTTCTGTTTTTTTCCAGGAGGCATCAACCACACTATGAAAAGCTTCATGATACCAGTCCTGCCCCAAGTCTCACAGCTCCTGCACTACTGCTACCTTCTGAGCAACAACCAAAAGACGAGGCTGGAGGTTTTGGGAGACCATCCCTCCACCTAGCGTTGATTTGGGGTCTAAGCCAGAGGAGGATCCCTGTGGCCCAGAGGAGATACCCATCCACAAGGAAGAAAGAAGAATTTCAAGTAAGTTGTACAACACACTACATCTACTACATCGTGGATAAACTACTATACTATGTAGTGACCATGTATGGGTAACACAAATTGATAGGGTAACTGATATCTGTGACTGTTGCAGTGGAATATCACCCTTCCGCAGCTAAATGATAGGGTGAAACCAGTGTGTGTGTGTGTGTGTGTGTGTGTGTGTGTGTGTGTGTGTGCGTGTGTGTGTATCACATCATGTCCTATATTGTTACAGGAAGAACTACATCTGGGTATGAGAGGACCATGTCAACTTGGTCAGCTGAACAGAGGGTCTTCATGAAGGAGATGCAAGCAGCTCAGATCAGGTGGACAGAACAACAGGGAGCTATTTGAAGGTGTTGGGCTCCACATCCCCCAGCCAACTCCACATACATCGTGACACTCCATCGTCCTCCTCAGGCTCCATATCTCCAGTATCCTTACCCAGCTATAGCAACAATGACTTCAGAGTCCACAACACCCATACCCAGAATGCCTGGGTTTAAAGTCTGTACTTGAAGAGTGACTCAGACTACTGCTCAGAGACCTCAGACTACACCCTGCCTACATAAACTGTAGACTTCTTGTTTGCTTTTAAGCGCAAGTACCCCCAGCGCCCCTTCACCTTTTTTTTTTTTTTTTTTTTTTTTTGCTACGGGACTTTTCTTTTTAAATTAGTTAGATTGATGATGTATGTTGGCTGTCTGGTGGTGGTAGCAGCTCTATGTTGCTTTGCACAGTTTCAAGTTTCAGTTTCAGTTTCTAGCCATTTAACCTTCATTAACCTTTGTTTAGCCTATGCTTCTAGGGGTCCCCATTTCTGCAGTGAGCAGTGTTCTACACTACACACTACACACTACACTACAAGTGTGCAAAAACAAATTCCTGACTATATTTCCAAGTTTATCCAACTTTGTGAATTACTGGCACATCATCCTGAAGTTTTCCTTCCATTCGTTGGCTGTGAATTCCAAAATACGATTCTTAAAAGTACAAGCACAAAGGTAACTCAACACTCTAAAATAAATGGAATTAAAAACTCCTTCTTTCCTCTGCCTGCGGGTAATCTCTAACACTGGCAGTGTTGAGGTAATGCTGCTGCTGTTATTCTAAAGACACATCATTGTAAAATCCTAACACAAAGTTACACAAGTTACACAATGCAGTAAAAGTAACTCAATACAATCCCATTCTTCTGGAGAAGTTTGGCCCTCTGTAAAAAAAAAAAAAAAAAAAAACGTACAAAACATATACAACGTACTACACTGCATTTGTGAACGCCAAATCAAAATCTCTGGAATGCAATCACATTTTTGTCGGTTTATCTTTGCGGGTAAACAAGGTTCTCTGTAAAATGCAATGTTTTCCAGGTGAAGTTATTCATTCATTCATTATTTCTGTCTGGTGTAAACCGTCATACTTACATAACACAATTTCAAAGCCAAAACTGACAGATATACTAGCTCAAATCGGACATGCATTTCAAGCTGTCAGATATGCCACTTTTGATGACCTTTGATGTAGCATGATTACGTAGAGCAGTGGTTTTCAACCTTTTTCATCTCAGGGCCCACCATTTATTCAGGATTTGAGCCACGGACCACCATTTGAGGATATCTTAGCCCCCACAGACCCCAAATCAAAAGATTTATTTTGCTTTTGTCCACAATTCCAGGCTGGATTTGGGAAACAAAACAAGCAAGACATACATTCCAAAAAATGTTAATTCAGATGATGAATATTTTAACTCCTGAGAGTGTAAAAATGAAACCAAATGGACCCGCAAGGGTCCATTTGGTTTCATTTTTACGTTCTCAAGAGTTACATCTGGTTAACCAACTTAGCTGGGGACCACCTGGAACCTTCTCAGGGACCACTGGTGGTCCCCGGACCACTGGTTGAAAACCCCTGCTCTACTCTACTTCAGGGGTATTCAACCTTTTTGACTCCAGGGCCCACCATTTATTCAGCATTTGAGCCACGGACCACCATTTGAGGACATTTTAGCCCCACAGACCCTAAAACTAAAGATTTCTTTTGCCTTTGTCCACAATTGTGTGCTGGATTTGAGAAACAAAACAGTCCAACATACAGATCAAAATTACCATTAATCTTCTACATTCTCTTGTTGTGTAGATGAGGACTAATTTACATGATGAATATTTTAACTCTTGAGGATGTAAAAATGAAACCAAGTGGACCCTTGTGGGTCCATTTGGTTTCATTTTTACATTTTCAAGAGTTACATCCAGTTAACCAACTTTCCATCATTTAGCCTGGGGACCACCTGGAACCCTCTCAAGGACCACTGGTGGTCCCCGGACCACCGGTTGAAAACCTCTGACGTAGAGTGTTTATGCACTACACTATATTTGATTAGGCACAACTATGCCAAAAGGGTCTACAGTGTTGGAACTTTTGTTCATTTCATTCATTGTTCATGTCCAAACCAAAATGGAGATTAGCCCCTGCCTACATTGTGGACCTAATAACCCACCCCACCCCAGTAGACATCTCAGATCAGTTGATCCTGAGCTGCTAGGTTGACTTTTTCTATAACAGCCCCTAGGCTTTGGAACACCCTCCGCTATTCTGTACTTTGTGACAATGAAAAGTGTTTTTGTTTTGTTTAAATGTTCTTCATAAATAAATGTAAAATCTACAAGCTCAGAGTTTTGAACTAGCAGTAGTTGTACATGTATGGGGGGAAAAAAAGAAAAGACCTGACCACCATAGCTGTCTTTTTAATTATTCATTTTCATACTTCTTCCCTGTTTAGTCAAACATATAGAGCACACATTTCCAAAATTGGCAGATCTTTTAGCTCTAATCGGGCAAGGATTTATAGCAATGAGATCTGCTACTTTATTTGATCTGTGATGTATGATTACTAAAGGTGTTCGTTTCATAAACTCCTACCAGCAGCAACAACCTGTGCTGTTTTATACCTACTGTACACGAATAGCAGGATAACATGTTTACATTTGTTGCAATCTTTTACAAGACTTAAACATTTATTTTGCACTATAGTTAAATTAGCACAATTATGCCACAACTTGAATGTCAATATTACTTTATATGTCGTACTGTATAGACAGGAATGATGGTGGATGACGCTGAATGATGATGCTCTGTATTTTAATTATTTTATTTTTTTCCATTCATTTTTTTCTGTTGTACTGTAAACCTCAGGTCAACTTAAATGCCACACAATTCCAATTGCAAAACTGGCAGATCTAATAGCTCTAATTAGGCAAATGTTTTGACTTGGCACTTCTGCTGCTTTTCATTCTGTGATAGAAATGTAACATTGTGAAAAACACAAGGTTTCTGCTTGACAGACCAAACTTCTTTAATGTACTTTAATGTTGTGCTGAATGACAATGCCCTATGCGAAGGGGGAAGTGGGTGGTCCAGTATCTTATCAGTGCCTTCTTGGCTCTGCTGTTAGTGTCAGTGTTTTGGCAGGTAATTAGCAGTGTAACCTGTGGATATTTTGTGTTGTTGTCTTTGAGGTCCTCCAAACTTGTGGGGTCTAATAACTCTTTCTTTTTGATTAAAATGTGTAACGCACAGCATGTAACAATAATTATGGTGTAATTTTGAAATGGGTGTTTTAACTCTCTCGGCCGGGCGGGCCGAATCACTTTCCACCTCGACTTGAACATTCCAAATGTATAATCAAGTTCACATGTATACATGTTTTGTAAGGGTATGGGTAAAGGACCCACCTTGTACCGCAGATAGAGGGACTAATTGATTGCCTGCACGTCCCTGCATACCTCCAACAAGGATGGGTGCCATTTACAGAACAAGTGAATGTTTGGTTGACTGAAACACTGAAGCACAGCCATTCAAACTCAGTGACAGTAATTCATTTATTGAAACTGACAGAGGCAGTTAATGGCAATGTGATTGTGGATTTGTCAATCATATTTGCACAATTCATGCCACAAATAAATACATAGGCATACAACATTTATGCCGTGTTGTTATTGACTAATATTGACTGTTATTGACTTATTGAATAACTTGTGAAGTACAAGCCCATTGCATTTTATTGTCTAAAATGTATATCAATGCTGTTTTAATCACTCACTCTTTGCAGAGACGAACTTGTATAATACAAAGTACAAAAATATGAATAAATCTGAATAAAATGCATACTTAGTCCCCAACTATATTATAAAAATATGGTTTAGGAAAAAACATATTATGATATATATATATATATATATATATATATATATATATATATATATATATATATATATATATATATATATATATATATATATATATATATATATATATATATATATATCGTTAAGTCCATGAAGCAAGTCACATGTTGAAGCTGTAGCATATTGTAAACAAAATTTATACATGTATAAAGGCCAGCCAATACGAAGACAAAGAGGGCTGGGCTTGAGCATTTAGGTAAGTACAGATTGATCCAGGCCTAACTTCATACATGTACCAAAAGTCGAGGCTGTAGCATGTTACAAACCAAAGTTATATGTGTGTAAAGACCAGCCAATAGGAATGCAGACATGGGGGGGGCTTAACCCATTTTATCCTGGAAAATGATTCAAAGATTTGGACCACATTATACCCATTTTCCAAAAATATCAGATACACAAGCTCATAGGGTGCTTCTAAGTGGCGCGCTATGAGCTTGTAGGTCTGATATTTTTCAATTATCTAAAGTAATGCCAATGATGCTAAGTAATGGTAAGTATTGTGAAAATGCTAATAATTCTAAGTAATGCCAACAATGATAAGTAATGATTACTTGAGGAAGTGAAAAAAATGAAAAAAGGAAGTGAAAACAAGTGAAAAGGTGAACAAGGTAAAAATAAATAAATAATAATAATAACTAGTTAATAATGTTAAGCAATACTAATGCTAAGTATTGTTAATAATGCTAAGTAATGCTAAGTATTGGGAAAATGCTAATAATGCTAAGTAATGCTAATAATGCTAACTAATGCTAATGCTATGTTTAGTTAATAATGCTAAGTAATGCTAATGCTAAGTATAGTTAATAATGCTAAGTAACACTAACTATTGTGAAAATGCTAATAATGCTACGTAATGCTAATGCTAAGTATTGTTGATAATGCTAAGTAACACTAACTATTGTGAAAATGCTAATAATGCTACGTAATGCTAATGCTATGTATTGTTAATAATGCTAAGTACAGCCAATTATTGTGAAAATGCTAAAAATGCTAAGTAATGCCAATAATGCTAAGTAGCGCTAACTTGTTGCTATTGGTCCAAGAAGTCCATCTACCAAATATTGAGGCGATAGCATGTTCCAAACCCAAGTTATAGCTGTGTAAAGACCAGCCAATAGGAATACAGAGGAGGCGGGCTAAAGCAGAACAACTCCTTCCTATTGGTCTAAGAAGGCTATCTACCAAATATTGAGGCGGTAGCATGTTGCAAACCGAAGTTATAGCTGTGTAAAGGCCAGCCAATAGGAATACAGAGGGGGCGGGCTTAAGCAGTACAACTCCTTCCTATTGGTCTAAGAAGGCTATCTACCAAATATTGAGGCGGTAGCATGTTCCAAACCCAAGTTATAGCTGTGTAAAGGCCAGCCAATAGGAATACAGAAGAGGCGGGCTTAAGCAGTACAACTCCTTCCTATTGGTCTAAGAAGGCTATCTACCAAATATTGAGGCGGTAGCATGTTCCAAACCCAAGTTATAGCTGTGTAAAGGCCAGCCAATAGGAATACAGAGGAGGCGGGCTTAAGCAGTACAACTACTTCCTATTGGTCTAAGAAGGCTATCTACCAAATATTGAGGCGGTAGCATGTTGCAAACCGAAGTTATAGCTGTGTAAAGGCCAGCCAATAGGAATACAGAGGGGGCGGGCTTAAGCAGTACAACTCCTTCCTATTGGTCTAAGAAGGCTATCTACCAAATATTGAGGCGGTAGCATGTTGCAAACCCAAGTTATAGCTGTGTAAAGACCAGCCAATAGGAAGACAGAGGGGGTGTGGTTTATGCTATTGGAACCAAATGGACCCTTACGGGTCCATTTGGTTCCATAGGATGTGTGTGTGCGTGTGTGTTGTTGCATACCCTCCTGTGCATAAAGCCTATTTGCAGATTTTGCTGATCTACAAGCTCACAAGGTCTTACAGTCCAACTCATTGAGGTCTTATAACTCTAGTGGCAGCCAACTAATTAGGGCTTAATCTGTTTCACCTGTTGTACCTGCATCAGTGCAGGCACTTTGGCTCCTTAGTTAAACAGGGAGTCAATGTCCGGGACTTGCCGCAAACAAATGCCTCTCACGCGAAAACGAAAACTCGTAAGCGATTACTTTTTTCGACGTGGGCGTCCCGACTCGATCAAGTATCTTGTGTGCGATCGTGGTATTGGTACGATAAAAGACGTGGTCATGGGAGCGATTTAAAAATCGATGTTGGATAAAAAATGTCAAAAGTGAAATGCTGTTGGTTCTAATGTAATTGATAGGGACACGGGAGCATACGTCGGGTCGCTCTGAGGCCCTTAGCTCTGGTTCTGAACGTGTCTGTGCTTTTTTGATGACATTGGGTGAAAGGCGAGAAGTTTGTCTACAAAATGTCCGAAAACCACGCGTGTAAAGCGAATATTGTGGCCGTGAGGACGATTTGTTCGGTCATGACCCGAACCTCGAGACACTGCATCTCCCACTCTGTTTCACTCGCTCACTGGTCGAGAGACCCTCTAAGCTCCGCTAAATTTCTCGAACCATGCACACTTTGAACTGCGATAGCGGACAAACCGAGCAACATATTCGAATACGGTTTGAACGACCACAAAGTTGACCATTGTGTCACCGTTTTAAAGTTTAAATCATGTTTCTACGACAAAGTATGCCAGAGTAATGAGGCTGCAAAAGTGAGCCAAAAGTGGGCCAAATACCAATACATTGTCAATGGGGAATTATATTTTTAAATAAAGTTTAATATTTTAAAAAGTATACATTTTTTCAAAATATTGTTTTTACCGATGAAAATTCAAACCTAGCCGAACATTTTAAACTTTGAACGGAATTTCAAAGTAAAAGTATGACGGAGTTATAAGAGCACAAAAAAGTCAACTGTAAAAAGTGTGTCATTTTTTCCATTAACCCTCACTATAAAATAACTAAAAAAAAACTAAAAAACTAAAAAACTAAAAAACTAAAAAAAACTATAAAAATATAAATTTAAGCATAAATCACTGCAAAAAGTCGAACAGTATAAAGTTTGAACTAAAAATCTAGCATAAAGTATGTGGAAGTAGTTAACAATCAAAAAAAGGGGCAGAATAAATAATAATAATAAAAAAGAGCGGGAATAACTAGGAGGTGGCGCCTATTAGGCGCCCCCTCAACTACTTGGAATACAAGAGTCTGGTTGCCCTTCGGGCAACCACACTAATTAAACTACTTGGAATACAAGAGTCTGGTTGCCCTTCGGGCAACAATACAAAACAACGCAAGTTGAATTATTTCACAGCGTGTCTACATTATAAGACACTTTTGTTTCTAAGCTATGCTTTTGTTAATCTTGTGGTGACTGTATAACTGTATATGAACAAATTCTAACAAATGTTTTATTCCATTCTGACAGTGCACACATGGTGCAAACATAACGCGTAATGGTTACGTAGCACGTTGAATGTACATACAACTCCAAGGATTTACTGATCTGCCAATGAACAGCCAAAATGAATGCATGAGTGAGTGAGTGAGTGAGTGAGTGAGTGAGTGAGTGAGTGAGTGAGTGAGTGAGTGAGTGAGTGAGTGAGTGAGTGGATAAATGGAGATACTTACTGTGACGCGATGTGTCGTTTGCTGACAACCTCTGTAGTGAATGCAGATGAGGCGTGTGTGTGTGTGTGTGTGTGTGTGTGTGTGTGTGTGTGTGTGTGTGTGTGTGTGTGTGTGTGTGTGTGTGTGTGTGTGTGTGTGTGTGTGTGTGTGCGTGTGTGCGTGCATGTGTGTGTGTGTGTGTCCGTCCGGTCACTTGACATGCTAATCTGTTCTAACAGAGCTGTATTGTGAAACTATTCCAGTTAATCTGAAGTGCAAACATAACAAACACTTCACTATTATTTCGCTGCTAGGTAGGAAAATGAGCCTATGGTGTTCTGCAGACTGGAGTTGTCTTTTAAATTTGGAATCTAGAGTTGTCTTTTAAATGCCTTACTACACCTCGTTATTGAAAGCCTATTTAAAAGCTAGATGCTAGCATAGGTAAGGGAAAGGGCATCTCTGTGTGGACCGTGTCCACTAGGGTAAAACTCATCCTGGTCTCTACAGTGTGTCCCTGATGGATCGGAAAAGAGCCATGCAGTCGGAACAACATGTTCCTTCCACTTGTTACTGTACGTCCAACCCGGGGAAACTCCCCGTCGGATCAAAAGGGAAGTGGTGGCTTGGGCCAGTGTTGTTTTCATCAATCAGAAGCCTCAACAGTATTTCGAGCTTCATAAGCTACGCCCACTCGTGGAGATAGTCTCCTTGCCAGACGGAGTTGCGAAGTTGAATTTGCACTTCAACGTAGCAGCAGAGGCTGGTTTCAGGCTACTAAAGTGAGCAGATTGGGGGGCTGGGGGTCTCAGCACATCTTCAGCGAGGTGTGAATTTTGCCAACGTGATAATAGGGGAACATTTTTCAAGTCTATGCTGGTTATTTCATCATGTTATTTATTTGCCGAGTCTTATGTGCAGTAATTATTTTCTGTCTTTGTTGATGTTGAATGGACTACACAGTACACACTTCACACTCAACATCAACAAAGTGAACTGTAGGTGGGGGTCATCGTGTCTTAGCTCAAGAGCAATTTAACACAGCAAGGGATTGAACAGACACACTATTTTTTTTTTCAGACAGCCTAGTTCCAACAGGCATGCACTGTATGCGCGCGCGCGCGCACACACACACACACACACACACACACACACACACACACACACACACACACACACACACACACACACACACACACACACACACACAAAATGTGTTTGATCCCTGGATCAGAGCTCGGCAGAGACAGCCGTACCTGGTACAGCCGTACAGGGCACACTTCCGTTTATGTGTGTGTGTGTGTGTGTGTGTGTGTGTGTGTGTGTGTGTGTGTGTGTGTGTGTGTGTGTGTGTGGTGTGCTGGAGGGGGTGCACGCTCGCGTGGAAGTGTGAAGGAATGTGTCCCGCAGGCGCAAGCTACAGGGTTATCCATTGTTAACTCCTTCGTTTCCTCGCCAAGCTGAAGGTTAACCTGCTGAACTATGGAACTGCTCTTCTGAAAAATCCTACTGTACCTCCTGCACCAAAACATCCAGACTTTGCTCCTTTTCGAGTCAAATCCTTGGTCTTGGTAAGTTCAAATCGCCCCGCATTCTGTATGGATGTCTTGTTTTTCATACATGCTACCCTCTGCTGAAAGTTTGCCGTGTTAACTACGTAAGGGATAACACCCGACGAATAACTGTTAGTTAGTTAGGAAACAAATCACCGGTTCGAAGGGTGTTATCCCGCTTATTACGTAGCTTACATCAGTGGTTTTCAACTAGTGGTCCTTGAGAGGGTCACAGGTGGTCCTCAGGCTAAATGACAGAGAGTTGTAACCAGATGTAACTCTTTGAGAGTATAAACATGAAACCAAATAGACCCGCAAGGGTGCATTTGGTTTCACTGAATGACAACGGCATAAACAACCAAATACGTAGCTAACCAAATGGACCCGCGAACGGCGTACTGGAACTAAATACGGATTGATATGAGCACAGCTGTTTGCACTTCAGTGACCTTGATTATGCAGCGGTCAGATATAGAGTGGAGCGGTGAGTTATAGTGACAAATTTGACCGCTCACGTGACCAGAACACTGGTTTCTGATTGGAGCATTCATTCAACCCATGTAATAATGGGTCGTATTGCCCGGAAATGCTCCAGTAAGAAAACAATAAATGAAGTGTTGTCTCCACCAGGCCGAAGGCATGGTAGGCAGTATGTTTTGCACAAACCTTTGACCTGTATTTTTCACAACTTTTTTTTTTTTTTTTTTAGCAACAATGAATTTCAGAACACTAAATGGGACTAAAAGACTGAATCTGTGTTTTTAAAAAGGTTAAACTGAGACTAAATCAAGATATACTCCAAAAAAACAACAACACTGTGGTCTATATTTGTTGACGTTGTACTGACCACTTGAAACTGCAGACCTCATAAAAGAAGACGACCTCTTGGGTTCTGAGTCCATGGAGTCTCTGGAGGGTCTCCACAGCGTCCAGCTGTCGTCATCCCCTCCGTTGGGACGCTCCTTCTCCACGCCTCCGTTCTGTCCGTCGCCCAGCCGCGGCTACGAGCTGGTCATGGCCGGAGGGGGCGGCGGGATCTCCGTCTACTCCAACAGCGCCACCTTCTACGCTGCAGTGCGCGCCATGCCGGAGCGGTGCACCGTGGGAAGGTAAGTGTCACGCTTAGGGGGAGGGGGAGGTCTACACCAGGACTGTTTTCAGGAGTGACGTTTTTTCAAGTTGATTTCATGTGGATTTGTCCAAAATAGCCAAGTGCGCTTGCTTTATTGTAGGTATGCCACGGGCCTACGCAATATTTGATTAATATAGTTTATATATTTTGTAAAAAAAAAAAATGTTTTTTAAGTAATATGTAATAGTAATATGAATATATTACACTTGCTCAGACAGTAATATTGTAATTATATAATATATTGCTTTAAAATGAATGTAATAATTAACAAGTAATACAGTATATTAACAAGGTAAAGTAATATTCCCAACACTGTTAGTTATTGTTTTAAATCAACTGTCATTATAGCTTCATGGCTTTCAGACTAAACTATTGATAGCCGACTACGGATCACACACTGCAAGACTGCACCAAGATGCAATCTAGATCCGATATGGCTGCGTCGTTTGTTTTTTATTTCAATTCATTTTGACATCTCATGTGATGTGTAACATGCTATGCCTGTGATAAAAAAGGGTGAGACCGTCAAAGATATATTAAAGATATATTAAATAGTGGTCACAGGACCCCTCTCTCTCTCGCCCTCACATGCACAAATCACACCTGTGTGAAGTGAGTGGTGCAACTCCATGTGGGTGTCCCCAAGTGGTCCCTGAGACTTCCAGACACACATTACCGTTATAGGAATACCAACATTTTACCTTAACTCATTTAGGCAAGCATGTCATATCACCATTATGGCAGAAGAGGATAATTGGCAGCTTTTTGGACTGCCTGTTGTGACTCACAGACAGTTAATTTAACACTAGGTTAATGATACAGTGCTGTGTCTGGTGTGTATATTTATTTACCTGCTGCATTGTGTCATTATCCCATTGTTTAACTAACTCTGACTGATTGATTTTTCAAAATTTCGACATTTTTCGAAAATCCTCAAAATGATGAAAAACCGTAAGGATATAGCATTGTGTTTTTTTTTTTTTTTTTTTTTTTTTTTTAATTTCGACATTTTTCTAAAATGCTCAAAATGATGAATGTGCAAGACCATAAGGCTATAGCCTTGCGTTTTTGCCAGGTTTCATAATTTTTTGAAATTCCTCAAAAATCCTCAAAATGATGAAAAACCGTAAGACTATAGCCTTGCATTTTTTCAAACACTGATTGTTTAACTAACTCTAACAGGCTTGGAGACCCCCGCACGGAGCAGCACGACTCCACTTCCATGAACGGATTAAGAAATTCTGGGCCCGTGGGCCGGCGCCATGCAGCCAAAGGGCCCCCCCTTACACCAGAGCATTTTACTTCCCGGCGCGGCACACATGGGATTGCTTGAAAATAATAAACCCCGAAAAATAACTAAGCCAAAAAATGCTAAATGTTTAAACACTTGCAGTAATTTAGCATAGCATGATGGTTTAAGACTTCTGGGGTAATTTTATTGACATAAAATGAATAAACCCATTTTAAATAACAGTGAAAAGGACAGTGTGTGCCCGTTGGATACCCTGTTCCCCCCACCCCCCACCCCTGTGTGTGGGGGGGTGGGGGGTGGGGGGGGTGAGCCTGGGCAAGGCCCCCCAGCTCAGGGGCCCCTGGGCCTGAGCCCAACGTGCCCGTTGGATAATCCTTCCCTGTCCACTTACGGGTGTGATTTTTTTTTCTTCACATCACGGCGAATGACGTTTGCACACACACACACACACACACACACACACACACACACACACACACACACACACACACACACACACACACACACACACACACACACACACACACACACACACACACACACCATATCAATTACGACATATAGGCCTGTGATATTCACAAATTCACCTTGCATGTCAGCAGGATTTACATACAAATACATACAAATAGGCTACATCTGAAGAAAAAGAAAAGGGAAAAATAAAAATTCTCGGGCTCGGGGTACCCCGAAGGCTAGGCTATATATAATCCAGCGGGAATGAAGAACGTTCTCACTGGCATATCCAGCTCACACGTGGCTCCCGCTGCTCCAAAACGGCTTCTCTGGCGGCGGCTATTGCGCAATACTTCCCGTCAGTTATATTAATTAGATTAACTGCAGACAACGCGATTAAAAGGCAATATCGATCGCTATCTGGCTAGCCTCGACACCCAGGCTTTCATTTTCGTCCGCCTTGCGCGAAAACGAAAAGCCTGGACTAGCCTGTTACACGAAGTGGCCTTGAGGGGGGTGTCAACCTTCCGGGGTGGGCGTCGCTCTAAATGATGTGACGTAGAACAGCAGTGGACGGGCGCGGGAGGGGCCGAGGATGACGACACGTTGGTGAGATCAAATCAGATCAGCTCGATCTGCCGTGTGGATCCCACGGCACCCCGCCCCCCCCAAGGGCAAAATCATTGAGGGCTAGACCAGGCTACTATCTGGCGCCTGTCCGTATACAGGCCTGCACACACACACGTGTATTGAATTGTCCCCCCTTCCCTGTATGCCCAGTGTTGCCAACTGCCAAAATCCAAAATGCACTAGTGACACTTCCAAAAAGCA
>CM076969.1:55409022-55511522 GCA_039105355.1 Benthosema pterotum | reverse complement strand
TGGACATGGCACAGAAGGTCTCTGTCCACGCACGCACACGCAGATACTCAAACTCAGATGATCGGAATTGGATCGGGAGCAAAAAAAAAAACATGATCGGGACAACCCTACCACCAACTTAGATAAATGTGTCTTGCAAAAAAAGACACATTTCACTGTACTGTACAAGAAGAGTATCTGATTCCTGCTCACCTGGTATGAGCCATCTGGTATAATAGAAGAGTTGTGACTTTGAGGGTGCAGAAAACAGCCTGATCACGTGGTGTATGCAGGCTGAAAGGGGGACTCGCTGGAGTTGGAAATGAATCTACTGTAAATAGATTTAAGATCATTAATGCTGGGCTGTTGCTTGAATCCAATGCATTTCTGCCTACTTCTGGTTCACTATGGTTCATCCATTGGATGTCCCCATCCATGCTCAATAGAAGTCTGTGTAGAGCAGCTGCCATTCCATGGGAGTGAACGGGAGATGTTGTAACTCTCGCTCTCTTTCTGTTTCTCTCGCGATCATATAAGGAGCTACAGGTGAAGGGGGAGGAGTGTCAGCGTCTGTCGCAGGTTCGAGAGCAGCTGGAGGCGGAGCTGGAGGAGCTGACCGCCAGTCTATTTGAGGTCAGCCTTGTGACGCCGTTATTTTGTTGATGTTTGATACCGACATCGCATTGCATCGTAAAGGGGAATTTCATACTAGACGTTAAAAGGAGAATCC
This sequence comes from Benthosema pterotum, assembly GCA_039105355.1. Taxonomy (NCBI): domain Eukaryota; kingdom Metazoa; phylum Chordata; class Actinopteri; order Myctophiformes; family Myctophidae; genus Benthosema; species Benthosema pterotum. Next base: position 55,510,813 of record CM076969.1, on the reverse strand, counting down.
ACACCAAAACACATTTGGCATCCATCTACATTGTTCGCGGTGACAACATATATAGTGCACTTGATTTGTGCCACAGATGCCCCTTTTTCTACATTTCTACCATTTCTACCCCCTCCCTTCCTACAGTTTGCATTGTGCAGGTCGTCTTTATTCTACTGCAGGCATTTTAGGAGCTCCAAACTCCAATAATCTATTCCACCTCCTCTTATCTCCCTCTGCCACTCTCCTCTCCAATCACTCCGGTTGAAACTCCTGTCCCACGGGTGCCAACTGAGTTTTTTTTAAATCATGTAGTGGCCCAAATATCTTGTAATGTATGGTTTGATGTGATGTGTGGAAAAAATGAGTTTGGAGCTACTAAAATACCCACATTAATAAAGACAACCCGTGGCAATGCAAACTGCACTGGTTGGTGGGGGACCTCAGGGTGAAATGTAGAAAGGGGGCATCTAGCCCCCTTTCTACAAGCCTTTCGGCCATCTTGGTCCCTTAAAATCTAATTAATCTTACTTAGTATTACTCCTTCTCCTCTCTCTCCTCTCCTCTCCTCTCCTCTCCTCTCCTCTCCTCTCCTCTCCTCTCCTCTCCTCTCCTCTCCTCTCCTCTCCTCAGGAAGCTCATAGGATGGTGCGTGAGGCCAACATCAAGCAGGCAGCTGCAGAGAAACAGTTGACGGAAGCTCAGGGAAAGGTCTGCAAACCCCCCACCCTCCCCACACAGTCCGTGGTTTCGACCAAACTGTGACGTCACGTCCTGCTTTTGCGAATGGGTTTCAATGTGCACTTCCGGCTTGTCCCAGTTTGCATTTGCATCCGCGGGCAGCTTGTAAGAAGAGCCTACCACTGTGCTTGCCGTAAACACGGGCAGTAGTAGCCTCATGACATCATGCCTAGGCAAGGCTTACTTACTACTTACTTACATAAGCAAGTAGGGGGTCACAATCTATATGCATGTCACTAACTAGGTCATATAGCCAGGGCATATCATATATTTGGCCAATTTGGGAACTAAATCGTTACCAAGAAATTTTAATTTTCAATAGGGACTGTTCGGCATGCCAGATTCCGATTAGAGTTCCAGCCCTATGGAATATATTAATGTGGGCACTTCCACCAGTTCATTACGTATGCCTGGTTTGCCTGATGGGTGGTGATTGGTCCACCTCAACTGAAGCCACACCCACAGCTTTAGTTAGTATTAAAAGCACCACAATTGAGAGTACTGACACGCTTTCATCTCGCGTCTTGTGTTTCGCGCCTGCACTGGAGCGCTGCTGTCAATGCAAGTGGATGGGCGAGAGTGGTTTGATTGGAACTATGTTAGTTAATGTTAGTTCCAAACTTGTGCTTGTCAGCCAATATCCGTCGTTGTTTAGCTGGAGCATTGGGAGTGTCAGTACTCTCCATTATAGCGCTCTAGTTAGTATGAGAAAGGGAGGGAAGTTAGAGGAGGGGCTAATGTGTGATGTCACTATATCACCGTTTATTTCAATGGAACATTCATTTGACTGGAAAGGTTTCAGCCTCCAGGAAGAAACAAAGAAAAAACACTTTCCGTTTTTAAGTGACGACGATGGGGGGGAACGTGCGGCGGCCAGGCCTGCCAGTTTGTAGTCGGCCTGCATCGTCAACGAGTAACGTGCGTCTCTGTGCATTTCAGATCGACGTCCTGGGCTCTGAGGTCATCGCTCTGAAGGCTCTGGTGCTGACCTCCACTCCGTCCTCTCCCAACCGCCAGCTACATCCCCAGCTGCGCTCCCCTGGCCTGGGCAGCCGGGGGGGGGCAACCTCACAGGGGCAACAAGAGCCCCAGGGGGTCTCCGGACCCTTCGTCATCCACACCAGAGCATCGGACACCGCCTGCGGAGGACAGAGATGTGAGAGGATTAGTTAACCCATGTGTGTTTTTAAGCAATAGCTAGCATTAGCTTTAGATATAGAAAGCATTACCTTTCTGTAGTGACCAAAACAATCCGGTGCGCCTGTGATGCACCGGATTGGCATACCGGCTTGAGGCGCGTTTGGTAGATTCCCTTTGTTGAGAAACAGCACAACTCACAAGCCTATTGGAGCATCATCTTGCCATGTTCCTGTCTGTCCATCTGTCTGTCTGTTTGTCTGCCCCTCTCTGTCTCTCTCCCTCCCTCTCTCTCTCTCTCTCTCTCTCTCTCTTCTCTCTCTCTCTCCTCTCTCTCTCTCTCTCTCAGAGTGTGTCTACTCTGACGTCTCTCTTCCAATATGTGTTTCCACCCATTCTGTCTCTCTCTCTCTGTCTCTCTCTGAGTGTCTACTCTGATGTCTCTCTTCCAATGTGTGTTTCCCACCATTCTGTCTCTGTCTCTGTCTCTCTCTCTCAGAGTGTGTCTACTTGATGTCTCTCTTCCAATATGTGTTTCCCACCCATTCTCTCTCTCTGTCTGTCTGTCTCTCTCTCTCTCTCTCTCTCTCTCTCTCTCTCTCTCTCTCTCTCTCTCTCTCTCTCTCTCTCTCTCTCTCTCAGAGTGTGTCTACTCTGATGTCTCTCTTCCAATATGTGTTTCCCACCCATTCTGTCTCTCTGTCTCTGTCTGTCTGTCTGTCTCTCTCTCTCCTCTCCTCTCTCTCTCTCTCTCTCTCTCTCTCTCTCTCTCTCTCTCTCTCTCTCTCTCTCTCTCAGAGTGTGTCTACTCTGATGTTCTCTCTTCCAATGTGTGTTTCCCACCATTCTGTCTCTGTCTCTGTCTCTCTCTCTCAGAGTGTGTCTACTCTGATGTCTCTCTTCCAATATGTGTTTCCCACCCATTCTGTCTCTCTGGTCTCTCTCTGTCTGTCTGTCTCTCTCTGTCTGTCTGTTCTCCTCTCTCTCTCTCTCTCTCTTCTCTCTCTCCTCTCTCTCTCTCTCTCTCTCAGAGTGTGTCTACTCTGATGTCTCTCTTCCAATATGTGTTTTCCCACCCATTCTGTCTCTCTGTCTCTCTCTGTCTGTCTGTCTGTCCTCTCTCTCTCTCTCTCTCTCTCTCTCTCTCTCTCTCTCTCTCTCTCTCTCTCTCTCTCAGAGTGTGTACTCTGATGTCTCTCTTCCAATGTGTGTTTCCCACCCATTCTGTCTGTCTCTCTCTGTCTCTCTCTCTGTCTCTCTCTCTGTCTCTCTCTCTCTCTCTCTCTCTCTCTCTCTCTCTCTCTCTCTCTCTCTGTCTCTCTCTGTCTCTCTCTCTCTCTCAGAGTGTGTCTACTCTGATGTCTCTCTTCCAATGTGTGTTTCCCACCCATTCCGTGGTCAGGACCCCTATGGTCAGGACCCCCAGGAAGGGGGCGGGATGCCTGCCTCTCGTCACTCAGGTAACCACGCCCCCTTTAGACCAGGTATCATGCCGTAGACCCTTCACACGCCTTCACATTGTGGCCACACCCTTTTACGCTGTGACCACACCCCTTTATATTTTTTGAAGATGTACCGGTAAAGGGGTTTACAGACGGCGAGTAACAAATCACGCATTCTCGTTCATTTTCAATGGGACCGGCATTTTGTGCTTAGAAAACGACTTGCAATTATGTCTGCACTGCAGAGAGAATCGAGAATTGCCGCGATAATGCGGGTGTTTATCATTGCCGCCTGGAAAGCCCTTAACTAATGTCAAATTGCAAACCATGTATTCATCTTGTTGTGTGTGTGTGTGTCTGTGTGCGCGCGTACGTGTTGTGTGTGTGTGTGTGTGTGTGTGTGTGTGTGTGTGTGTGTGTGTGTGTGTGTGTGTGTGCGTGTGTGTGTGAGCGTGTGTGATCGTGCCTCTCTCCAGATAGACTCGGTCTTGTATGCAGAGTTTCTCTCGTGGAGGGAGCGTCCGGCCGTGACACCGTCCTCTGCCTTCCCGGGGACAGGGCCCCAGCAAGAGGACGACTCTGTCTTCCTGGGGAGGGTCTACCGAGAGGACATCAGACCCTGTCTGTCCTTTGCGCGCTCCGAGGTGAGTCACGCTGGTTGTATTGTATACAGCAGTGGTTTTCAACCTTTTTCATACCAGGGCCCACTATTATTCAGAATTTGAGCCACAGACCTAGATTGACCTCAGTCTGAATTGTCATTTCGTTTCACTTCATTATTCAGACTGAAGTCCCTCTCTACCACAGCAGTTACTAGGATGGGCGTTATCAAAGTGGCAGTCTTAACGGTGATTGGTTCATATGAACCCCTAAAAATGTTGGGAAAGCAAACGATGTTGTGAATGAATGAATTTGCTGGGTGCTTGTTGCAACTTCAACAACAACTGATATTATTGTTGATGCTTTACTTGCCTAATATACAGTACTGCAAGTCCTGTAACTGAAAATGGTGCCATGACCACCCCATAACATTTTTCTCCTGCCCCAATTGGGAATTTTACATCCGCCTTGCTGCATGTCGTGTGGAAACAGACCGACTGACTAGAGTGAGGGTTAGAGGAGGCTGTTTTAGTAGATATTGACCAAAACAATCGGATGCGTGAATCCATTTGCGACTGGGTCTGGTATTTTGAGGCTCAACTAGGCCAGGGTCAATTTTCAGTTAAGTAAAGTATGTAATGTAAGCTTTCATGTGATGCATCACTCAATGAAATCGGAGCATATTTGGAGGAGTTATAACCAATTAAATCCGAGTGTTCCAAAAGAACAAGATGAGAAATAGCCCCTTAAAGTTATAGAAAAATCTCACGCCTAGGCTGGCTAGAGGAAGGGTGTAACAATGAGAAGAAGTGACAATGGGTCATCAACTCCACCCATAATGTACTGTGTGTTATTATTAGGATAGTCTGCAGTACCTTCTCCAGTTTCACTCCAGTTCACACCCAACGGAGAACAATAGACATTTCAATGGCCAATCACAATAGGTTCATGCAAATCTCAGAGCTACAGCTCTCCACCCCAACATAGAATTACAATACGAAAAATAAACTGGCCTCAAAGTACCAGACCTGTACACATTATCCCGACACTAGATTCTAGCTTCTGATGCTACATTCCAGTTTCTGATGCTACATTCTAGTTTCTGATGCTAGATTCTAGTTTCTGATGCTACATTCCAGTTTCTGACGCTAGATTCTAGCTTCTGATGCTACATTCCAGTTTCTGATGCTAGATTCTAGCTTCTGATGCTACATTATAGTTTCTGATGCTAGATTCTAGTTTCTGATGCTAGATTCTAGTTTCTGACTCTAGATAGAATCTGACAATAGATTCTAGTATTTCTGAAAAATCTTTTTGTGCCAGTGATGACCCCCAGAATGATTATTATATTTTACTGCTGATCCCCATCTAAAAACATGTTGTCCTAGGAACCCCGCATTAGCAAAGATTTGAGATAAAAAAAAAAATTTTACTCCGAAAGAATATGCTTAAAGATGTGCGCATTGTTTTCATGATTTTTCAAAAAAAAAGCAAAATTATCATTTGATTTTGGGTAGAATTCGCTCAACAGCCTTCCAACAGCCCTTCGGCAGCCCTTTGCTTCGAGAGCTTGCGAGAGCTTGTTGTGAACAGCGCTGCAAGACAGTCGCGTCTGTGTGTTCTCACTCAGCGTGACGAACCTTTAGACACAACGCTACAAAAAGTATGATCTACAAGCTCACAATGCGTTGCAAACAGGTTAAGAGACGGATGGTTTGGGGTTTCTAAACATGCCGCGTCAGGGGTGCATTAAGAGCTTGTGTTGTGATCTGTCTCTGTAAAGTAAACAAATCTCTAAACAAATTGGACAAATTTATTGTCCATCCGCGAATTTTGAAAATTATGAAAACTAAGTAAGACTGTAGATGACGTACGTTAGGTTGCGGATTGATGCTTCGCTTCTGCATCGTCAACATGTGCAGCGACAGGAATAGAAACACAATGACATGGATATGGATACGGACACGCTAGAGAGTATACAGTATCGGATAGGAGATTTGATATTAACTGTCGATAAAGTTCAGTTAAAGGTAGGGGAAGTGATTTGAATTCATGGTGTAGTACCAGCCTGGTGCACTAGGGCACCCAAAAGTAGCTACACTATGTGAACCTGCTGCTCTCTCCTGATTGGAGGAGAATTGTGGTGACCTGGGGAACTTATATTAGCTCCTCTGCTAACGTGGGGGAGGGGGGAACTCCATATGTGGTTTCCACACCTTATATAGAGCATTTTAACAGAAAAAAAACAATATTTTTTGGGTGATATCTGACAAAAGTGAAATCACTTCCCTACCTTTAAACAGCCTTCATATGATAGCATGCAATTTTTAGGCATTTAGCAGAACCCATTATGCTTTTTTTTGTCAGCAATGGTAATATTCATTAAAATTATTTAGTTTTCATCATTTTTTATGTATATGCCAATTACAGTGGTCACAGCTGGTCCAGATTGTATTAATTACCACTACTTAGTATTCATTATTTTGAATTGATATGTTAATTACAGTTATCACAGCTGGTCCAGAGGGCGGTGGAGAACAACTCTCTGACCATTGAACCAGTGGGCGTGGCAACGGTGGGCGTGGCCTCTGTGGGCGGGGCCTCTGTGGGTGTGGAGTGCGGAGGGCCTGGGTGAGTGAATACTTATACACCTGTTATCAATATGATATATCAATATACAACATAACGATTAGAAGACCAAAAGGTGTTCGCGCCAAGCCCAACTGCAGAATGGAATGACTAAGGGGGCCCTCAATTTTTTTGAGTTATTCTTTTTTTATTCCATGTACCTTTTTTTCCCAATTCTTATCTTATCCGATATTTGTATTAATTTATTAATATTATTATTATTTTATTTATTTATTTATTTTCTGAGGACCCCACAAAATAATTTCAGGGGCCACCGAGACCACAGGTTGAGAACGCCTGCCTTAAACATTATTGCTTAAAAAAAATTAAAGGTAGTGTAAGTGATTTGAAATTCATTGTGTAGTACCAGCCTGGTGCACTAGGGGCCCCCAAGAGTAGCTACACTGGAGGAGAATTCACCCTCCACCTGGGGAACTTTTATTAGCTCCTCTGCTAACATGGGGGAGGAGGAAACTCCATATATGGCCTGCACACCTTATAATAGAATTTTGAGTTTTAACTTTTTTTTTTTTTTTTTTTTTTGATATCTGACAAAAGTAAAATCACCTTTAAGTTGTTATGTTATATCAATGTAAGGTGATGTACAACGTAACATGATCACTTCATACAGGGGTGATTTTTAGTTAATTAGTACTAAAATAGAAACAGCTTTTCCCTTTCTGCATTCCAGTATTTTGGCCTTTTCTTTATTTTTTCAAGATAAGAGGGAAAAACAACATTATATCCCTATGTAGTGTGCCTCATCAAAACGCGCACAGAAAAACAAGCTTGCATCCGATTATCAGTTGTGTGCTTGCGCTTCCTGACAAGCAGCTTCTCATACAGCAGTTCGTTTTATCCCATATGTAACTAAACCTCTGTCCACCGCTAGCCTGAGCCTCGTCAGCTGCTATAGCATTACAGTCTATCATACTGTGGCGCAGGACCGATTGAGCTGTTGTAGCATTATAGTGTATCCAACTGTGGTGCAGGACCGACTGAGCACAGTAAACATTAAACAGCCTATGTAATGTATCAAAGGTGTATCGGAGACACAAATGCCGATCCCCAATACTTTCATTTTTTAGTGTCGGTAGCCCATACGGATATAATATTGGATTGTATGCATCCCTAATATCCATTACGTGTAATATTCCGAACACCTACGTCACGTTCTAGGGCAGTGACGTAGGTGGTAAACAGTCTGGAACCCCCTCCTCTGGTGTTCCACTACAGTATGATACGGTCTGGAACCCCCTCCTCTGGTGTTCCACTACAGTATGATACGGTCTGGAACCCCCTCCTCTGGTGTTCCACTACAGTATGATACGGTCTGGAACCCCCTCCTCTGGTGTTCCACTACAGTATGATACGGTCTGGAACCCCCTCCTCTGGTGTTCCACTACAGTATGATACGGTCTGGAACCCCCTCCTCTGGCGTTCCACTACAGTATGATACGGTCTGGAACCCCCTCCTCTGGCGTTCCACTACAGTATGATACGGTCTGGAACCCCCTCCTCTGGCGTTCCACTACAGTATGATACGGTCTGGAACCCCCTCCTCTGGTGTTCCACTACAGTATGATACGGTCTGGAACCCCCTCCTCTGGTGTTCCACTACAGTATGATACGGTCTGGAACCCCCTCCTCTGGTGTTCCACTACAGTATGATACGGTCTGGAACCCCCTCCTGGAACCCCCTCCTCTGGTGTTCCACTACAGTATGATACGGTCTGGAACCCCCTCCTCTGGTGTTCCACTACAGTATGATACGGTCTGGAACCCCCTCCTGGAACCCCCTCCTCTGGTGTTCCACTACAGTATGATACGGTCTGGAACCCCCTCCTCTGGTGTTCCACTACAGTATGATACGGTCTGGAACCCCCTCCTCTGGTGTTCCACTACAGTATGATACGGTCTGGAACCCCCTCCTCTGGTGTTCCACTACAGTATGATACGGTCTGGAACCCCCTCCTCTGGTGTTCCACTACAGTATGATACGGTCTGGAACCCCCTCCTCTGGTGTTCCACTACAGTATGATACGGTCTGGAACCCCCTCCTCTGGCGTTCCACTACAGTATGATACGGTCTGGAACCCCCTCCTCTGGCGTTCTACTACAGTATGATACGGTCTGGAACCCCCTCCTCTGGCGTTCCACTACAGTATGATACGGTCTGGAACCCCCTCCTCTGGTGTTCCACTACAGTATGATACGGTCTGGAACCCCCTCCTCTGGTGTTCCACTACAGTATGATACGGTCTGGAACCCCCTCCTCTGGTGTTCCACTACAGTATGATACGGTCTGGAACCCCCTCCTGGAACCCCCTCCTCTGGTGTTCCACTACAGTATGATACGGTCTGGAACCCCCTCTTCTGGTGTTCCACTACAGTATGATACGGTCTGGAACCCCCTCCTCTGGTGTTCCACTACAGTATGATACGGTCTGGAACCCCCTCCTCTGGTGTTCCACTACAGTATGATACGGTCTGGAATCCCCTCCTCTGGTGTTCCACTACAGTATGATACGGTCTGGAACCCCCTCTTCTGGTGTTCCACTACAGTATGCGCTGAGACACGGACACAGAGGCACGGATGCACGCTAGTATAACCATACAGACGAGGTTTAATTTCGGCGAAGTATCCCTTTAATATCTTTTTAACTTTGTGTAAGCCCCCTCAGGCCCCCTTAATTGTGACACCGGGGGCGGTTCCCGCCCAAAACGGGGTTAAATGAAGTGTGTCTGTGTCTAACAGTTTTACTGAGGTTAATTAGGATTAGGTTTAGGCATAATTTTATTGTGGTTAGGTTTAAAGGTTTAAAGCTAGGTTTGGGTATACCGTAATTTCCGGACTATAAGCCGCTACTTTTTTCACATGCTTTTGACCCTGCGGCTTATATAACGGTGCGGCCAATCTAAGGATTTTCCAGGTTCCAGGTGGGCGCCGCTCCGCAGACTAAATGATAGAAAGTTGGTTAACCAATGAAACCAAATGGACCCTAGCGGGTCCATTTGGTTTCATCTTTACACTCTCAAGAGTTATGATATTCACCATCTAAATTAGCACCACTAAGAATTCATAAGTCATGGTCATTTTGAGAAAGTCCATCCTGGAATTGTGGAAATCATCCTGAAATCTTTAGTTTTGGGTTCTATGGGGTGAAAATGTTGTCAAATGCTGAATAAATAGTGGGCCCTGGTATCAAAAAGGTTGAAAACCACTGCTCTAACATGAAGCTTATTGTCTGGTGCGGCTTATATTCAGGTGCGGCTTATACAAGGAAAAATGAGTATTTTGCCCCAATTTTAGCTGGTGCGGCTTATAGTCCAGAAATTACGGTAGTTTTGCTGAGTCGACGACATTGTCACATGTCTGTGTCTTACAGGGAAGTGTGTGTGTGTGTGTCTTACAGGAGTTGTGCGCTGAGCGGTCTGACTCGTGTTTGTCGTCATCGCATCAAACTGGGAGACAAAGGAAACTATTATTACATCTGTCCTTCCAGCAGAGCACGGGTATGGCCTTTATAATTGATTGATTGATTGTTTTTTTAGACAATAAAATGCAGAACAGTTACAGAGCATGCTGGTGGGCAAGCTGAACCATAGTTGAATGGTGTGAATGACAATTGAATGACATTTTTTAATTTGTAAATTCAGGCTAATTAATACTCGTTTGCAGACTAAGTTTCCATGGAAAACTAATGAAAAGATGAGGCTTGCACTCAACATACCTTAAAGGTAGGGTAAGTGATTTGAAATTCATGATGTAGTACCAGCCTGGTGCACTAGGGGCGCCCAAGAGTAGCTACACTATGTGAACCTGCTGCTCGATCCTGATTGGTGGAGAATTCACCCTCCACCTGGGGAACTTTTATTAGCTCCTCTGCTAACGTGGGGGAGGGGGAAACTCCATATATAGTCTGCACAACTTGAGCATTTTAACAGAAAAAAAAAAAAAACATTTTTTGGGTGATATCTGACAAAAGTGAAATCACTTCCCCTACCTTTAAGCACAAGCTATGAGGAAAAGACATTATATAGACACACAGAATGGAAAGGTGATTTTGGCAGCTATACAAATGATGCATCATATAGCCTACCGTTTTGAAAGATCGAGCAAAACTTCGAGCAAATTTGCATATGCTGCTGTGTACGTCTTTTTAATTGAGATCTGTGCTGTCGCTGTTGGCAAAGTATAGGCTAGATCTACTTTACTAACGTATTTCATGACCCGTTTGACTATGATAACATTAGCCATGTTATGTTTCAGTGCAATGATAACACATGATGGTATTTTTCAAGGATGCTTATTAACAATAACGATGTATAATAGGCCTACCTACCTTGTATATCGATTTCTTATCGTCCATGGCATCATCACGACGTCATGGACCCTCTCTTTTGGGTCTTTTGGGTTGGAAAGGTCTGGTATTTAAATGATGTGATCTGCTTGTCCCGTCTCTCCTCCAAACAGATCACGGCGGTGTGTAATTTCTTTACGTACATCCGCTACATCCAACAAGGCCTGGTCAGACACAATGGTGAGTTTAATGTCTTTGTGAATATTAATATTTGCGCCCTCATTTTGAAATCAGGCCATATTGGCTATAAAAAAAACAATCAATATCGCCAGAGAACAATACCCTCCAATGGGCTTATTTTTTCCTTTAATCCTATCACAATGAAACTTTCCAGAATGGTAGTTGACATGAATAGTATTTTTTTTTTTGTATTATTAATTTGGATTTACGCATTTTTTTTGACCCCGTGGGAGCTCACGGGACTGGGTACGCCTTTGCAAAAAAACAACAAACAAAAAAACAAACAGACACCGAAAGACACATAGAATATCTTTGAATTAATTGAAATCACTTACATCAGTAAGTGATCTACTGATAGATTGTGATCTACCAGTAGATCACACAGGCCGTGCAGGTAGATCACATGACAGTGCACTTGGACCCTTATAGGCAGTGATGGGCAGTAACTTGTTACAAGTAGCTAAGCTACATAGCTTAACTACATTGTACCCAGGGTTGGGTAAGTTACTTTTTAAAAGGAATCCCCTACAGTTACAAGTTACTTTCTAAAAATTGTAATCAGTAACGTAATCCGGGTTACCCAATTTCAAAAGTAACGTAACGGATTACTTTCAGTTACTTTTGGATTACTTTAAGCAACTCTATTTATCAGTAATTACAGTAGATACAGTATACTGTAGTTTTACTACTGTCCCTTAACAGGTCCCAACATATTTTTTCCATTTTTCTCACATACTTTATACTTGTATTATATAAGCACAAAATAAACAAAAAATAAATAACCAAAAACCCACTTGATTGGCAGAAATAAAATAAATAATTGTACTTTGTAGTTATGAGGTTGGCATGCAGTCACTATAGGCATTGGTGTATTTTTCCCTCTTGTTTGTCTCACAGACACATTATCCTCAAACAATAATAATCTAACTAGTGTAGGCCTACTAGTAATAATTCTTGCTGCAATTTGCTACAATTTGTGTCAAACACAGCATGCTCTTATTTGGGTCAATGGGTAAGCAGAGTCAACATTCAAACAAGTCAAAACAGTCAACATTGTGCCTTCTAAACAAAAAGGCAAAAAAAAAAATACCACATGCCATTCTCAGAAACATTAGAGTATTAACAGATATGCGACATCTCCTTTCACTTTCATGGAAAGGTCTAATGGCGGCTGCTCTACATAGCCTAGACTTCTATTGAGCATCGGGACAGTTTGTCCCTATTCAGGCTGCATGAACAGCGTCCCAGCGTCCAGTTTCTGACCCCTCAATGTCGCAACTCCGACATTAGCTGGCTATTGTGTGTGTGTGTGTGTGTGTGTGTGTGTGTGTGTGTGTGTGTGTGTGTGTGTGTGTGTGTGTGTGTGTGTGTGTTTTTACTCCGTGTCGGCTCCGTGTTGTTGGAGCCTATTTAGAGAGAAGTTATTTTTATCTAAAGTTATGCTTTATCGTTTGATTGGACCTGCTTCCATGGAATACTGTAACTCTTGACTATCGAGGATTTACTGGAGCCCACTTTTTTAACGTGACAACGTGACAAACATGGAGTTTATAAGGAGGGCATCGGAGACCACAGTTAATGGATTATTGGACATCGTTTCCACTATCTAGTAAGAACACTTTTACATTTTGGTAGAAGAGATTAAAGCAGGTGACGTTGTATCAAGTTTAGAAGCGCTCCACACACGCACACGCACACACACACACACACACACACACACACACACACACACACACAGCTGCTCCGTCGCTGCTGCTGCTTCTGCTCTGAGATCAGCGCATGCATGCGCTCACATCGGATCACATTTTGATTGATGGGACTTGTTAAGGGATCCGTTCATAAAAAAAAAAATGATTGAACCGGGTGTGGAGTCTGTGGACCCGGTTCCAGAAATGTAATCAGCATGTAACCCCCGTTACAATCTTGCCGTTACTGTAATCGAGATTACACGTTTTAAAATGTACCGTGAGGCGTTACCGTTACTGTTTTTTTGTAATCTGATTACGTAACGCCGTTCCTTGTAATCCGTTACTACCCAACCCTGATTGTACCGTAACTTGTAGTGTAGCTTACTACATTTGTTCTGGGAATAGCTTGTAGTGAAGCTACACTACTTGTTTCGAGTAGCTTGTAGTGAAGCTACACTACTTGTTTCGAGAAAAAAGGAAAGTAGCTTACTACATTTTCCCACACAAATTTACAAATTCCACCCATTTTAATGGGTAGAAAACCTCTAATATACATCCCAAAACTTAAACATACCACCTAAATTATTATTATGATTTTTATTTATAATATTTTATTATTATGATTATTTAGAAGGTTGTACATTAAGTTGAGATATATATTTATATTATGTAGTGTTGATGTAGCAAGCTACTTTTGTCGTGTAGCTTGTAGTGTAGCTTGCTACAATTTTCTGGGGATAGCTTGTAGTGTAGCTTAGCTACATTTTATCGAGTAGCAAGTAGTGTAGCTTACTACATTTTCCCAGTAACTTGCCCATCACTGCTTATAGGTCTGTAACTCTTGAGAGCAGTAAAATGAAACCAAATGGACCCGTAATGAGTCCATACAATTACAAAATGGAGAATAACTGTTCCTATGGACAAAAATGTGAAAGTTCTTAGTTTTAGGTGCAAGAAACTAAACTCAACATCACAAGCTGTCAACTCAAACCTCAAATACTGTTTTCAAACGTCAGTAATAGCATAAACAGGAACACTTTCCAATTCTCCCCCTCTATTTTTCATTTTAAGTGCATTATTCTTAAGCACTATAACAGTAAGTAACACCATCACCACTATTTCAAAGCTCAAACTTTCTAGGGGGCCTTGAAATGGATTTTCAGTAATGGAACAATCGCATTTTTGATGTGTAGATCTTGTTGAGCCGGTCATTTTGAAAGTAGCTCTCAAAGTCAAAAAAGTGTGGGCACCTTGTGTACTGAACGCGTTTTGGTGTTTTTAAGCTGTTGAAAAATGGCAGATCTACAAGCTCATATCGCGCCACCGAGTGGCGCGATATTTGCTTGTAGTTCTGCTATTTTTGAAAAAATTGTGAAAAGCATCAGAAACTAGAATCTGATCAGGACACAATGGATTAACCCTTTGTGTCCTGACCCTCGATTTGAGTTTCTGACACCATAATTTACAGTAGTTCCTGACACCAGATTATAGCTGCAGCAACATTCTAGCTTTTGACACTAGATTCTACAGTAGTTTCCGACACTAGATTCTAGTTATTGACACTAAATTATAGTTTCTGATGATAGGATCTACTTTTGACACTAGAATTTAGTTTCTGACGCTAGAATCGAGTTTTTGACACTAGATTCTATAGTCTCTGACACTAGATTCTAGTTTTTCTGAAAAATCTGTGTCCAAGGCCAAGCCAAGGACCACCAGAATTATCCATATTTGGCTGCAGACCCCCCATCTGAAAACATGTTGTTCTAGGGATCCCCCAGATGCAAAAAAATGAGTTAAAAATGTTTGCTTCCAAAATAACACATTCAGAGATTTGCAGCATATTTTCACAATTTTTCAAAAATAGCAGAACAACAAGCTCATGTCGCGCCACTCGGTGGCGCGACATGAGCTTGTTGATCTGCTATTTTTCAACACATAAAACACCAAAGGGTTAAAAGTAGCTCTCAAGTCACAAAAGTGTGGGCACACCTAACTTCCATTGTGCTTGTCTCCTGGCAGCAGAGCAGATGTTCTGGGAGGTGATGCGTCTCCGCAGAGAGATGACCGTGGCCAAGCTGGGTTTCTACACCACTGAGCAGAGCTAGCTGCTTTGCAGAAAGTGGTCCATTCTTTTACTTTAATTTACAAGAAGTCTATGCAATTTGAGGACATAGAAGAATATTGTTTGTCTGCCGTCTCCCCCGAAGACATTTAGAACATATTTTAATTAGTTATGTTGAATTTGAATCAATTGAATCACAGCTTCAAAATTAATTTAATCATGATTAATCACCATTCGAACTATGTCCAAAATAATAATATTCAATTCCTATACAGGAATTGAAAATTTAAAAAAAGAATCTGGGGTAAAAGATCTGTTTATTTCTTAAATATTTATCCAAATAGGTGATCTACAAGCCCCCGATGCTTGTATATCTCTTAAGCTATATGGCTCTGGTTACAGGGCTATATGTCTCCGTAAAACCATGCTCTAGTCTTTTATTTAAGACAAATGCTCAGTGGGTTGAGTCAGTGTGCACATGAGCGTTAGTTTTTAATCAGATTAATCAACAAAATTACTTCAACTAATTAACTTGTTATTTTCAACAGCCTTAATTTTAATTAGAAAAAAAAAACATAGAAAATATTCTGAGATGGAGACACATAAGGAGCTCAGTACATTGGCGGGGTGAACTGTATTCACATTATTACTTGAGGAAACAAAGCAGGGCACGTTTTTTTTTTTTTTTTTTTTGCTGATGGGTTCACATATTGAGTTTCACAATAATGTATGGAAGATGAAAGTAGAAAAGAAGATTAATATTCTGCCAAATAATCAATCTATATATACAGTATATATGGTGAATTATTTACAGAATCTGTAAATAAATACATGAATTATATTCCATATAGTATTTTATACGCAGAATATATGTAAATATTTACATGGATTATGCTATGTGTGTGTGTGTGTGTGTGTGTGTGTGTGTGTGTGTGTGTGTGTGTGTGTATTGGAGCCCGACCTTCGGGCTCTGTGATTTTACTGTTTTCTTTTCCTTTCTTTTTTTTTTTTTTTTTTTTTTTACACATTATTATTATAATATGCTAAATAAAAAAAAAAACACCAATTCTATTATTTGTGAAATGTGTTTATGTAAGGAGGAGAGGAGCAGCACATTTAATTTAGCCTTTTGTTCTAAACAGGCTAATCTTGCAAACTGAAGGCAACGTATAGACCAGGGGTTTTCAACAGGTGGTCCGGGGACCACCAGTGGTCCTTGAAAGGGTTCCTGGTGGTCCCCAGCTAAGTTGGTTAACCAGATGTAACTCTTGAGAACGTAAAAATGAAACCAAATGGACCCTTGCGGGTCCATTTGGTTTCATTTTTACACTCTCAAGAGTTAAAATATTCATCATCTGAACTAGCATAAATCTACATAAATAGAGATCTATGTTTGCCTGTTATGTTTCCGAAATCCAGCCTGGAATTGTAGATAAAAAAGAAGAGATCTTTGGGTTTGGGGTTTGTGGGTCTAAAATGTCATCACATGGTGGTCCCTGGCTCAAATGCTGAATAAATGGTGGTCCCTGGAGTCAAAAAGGTTGAGAACCCCTGGTATAGACAATTAGGATGAAATATGAAAATATGGCATACGTCTGTCTTGAGCACAAGGCTGGGTTCCATTTTCGTCGCATGCTAAACCCCTTATCCCTCTTTTACTATTTTGATAAACTTTTCGGAATAGTTCAACATGTTCAATCTACTGACACGTAGTGAGCTTGTAGGCTGCGCATTTTAACTATTCTAATGTATTTATTATGAGGAAGGCTGTGCTAGGAGGTTCACAGGACTTACAACGAGGAGGAGAGGAGCAGCACATTTAATTTAGCAACACGCACACTTAAACCCCGATTTCATCTCATCTCCCTTTGTACAGTACGCATAGCATTTGGGAAGAGGCGTCCCCACACTAAAATTGCTATTTTCGCTACATTCCTAGCTAACACTAGGTAGACACCTATGCATAGGGTATCTGGTTTCCACTTTTTAGCTGTAGATCCAATCCGTGTCCTTGCCATTTTGGCTTTAATTCTATCCCATATCTATTTCAGTAGACCCCCCATTATGCATAGGTATGGCTTGGGCATTTTTAGCTGTCATCCAATCCGTGTTGGTCTTGCCATTGGCTTTAATTCATCCCATATCTACAGTATTTCCCTTATCTCTACTGCTATGCCTACTCCTAAGCCTGCAGCCTGGCTGCAGGCTTAGGTCAATTGGTCAATTCTCGATCAATTCTTATGATTCAACATGCTATATGATCACCAAACATCCATTTTTAGCTGTATGTGGCAAAGTAAATTGCAAAACAATTGAGAAATTCTTGGCGAAAACATACGTCTTTTTGACCATTCATATCTCGTTCAAATCTGGGCCATTTTTTACATTTCAAACTGTGTGACGGGCAAACACCAATCTCTCATTTGTATAGAATATGCGTGTAGGTCTTCTCTACGAAGCGGGATCAAGCAAAACGTAACTGTCGGGATTTTGATGAATCACCAGCAGCAATGTGTCAAGTTAATTTATGTCTTTAACTATATTATATAATAGCTGCACTGCACTGTATAACACCCTGCCATGGCTCCCTCTAGTGACCGTATATGTTATGTGCACAATTAGTGTAAAACAAGCATAAGTTAAAGTCCCAATTTAGTCAGGGAGCTCTGGGGGTGAACCCGGTTGTCAATAAAGATTGTTTTTCTTCACCTGATTATTGTAGCTTGTCTACACAACTAGAGAATGTAGAACATTAATGGTCATTTTGATCTGTATGTTTGCCTGTTTTGTCTGATTGTCTCCCAAATCCAGCCTGGAATTGTGGACAAAAGCAAAATGTAATCAAATGGTGGTCCCTGGCTCAAATGCTGAATAAATAATGGAGTTAATATGAGAGTTCCGTTGGCATCATACATAGACACATACAAAACACCTGGGTTGCATCAGAGTAAAGTTAACTCCATAGACCGAGAATGTACAAACATCACAGAAGTCCATCTTTCTAGAATTTTACAACTCTAGAAGTCTTCCTTCCTTTAAGTTCCTCTCTGGCAACAAGCAGCACCATTCATCATCAGCTCTCGTTTGGCTGGCAAATATCTGAAAAAAATAAAATAATAGTTTTTAACATGCTACCCACATGGCAATATGGGCATTTTGGGGGGTCCATTTCTTTTGGAGGGCACACATTTTCAACATTTCACTGTCATTAAAGAAACATTCTGTTTGACCATGTTAATTTTTTTTGCCACCTTTTTCTAGCCTCCATCTCCAGGCTTCCATCCGCGCTGCGAGATGAGAGCCTGTAATCACGTTACCCCAAAACGACTGAAAAAGTCTGGACTTCCAGTTAGTTAACTTCGGCCGGATGTTGTCATTTTTCAGCCAATCACGGCGCGGTGCTCCCGAAAATGTATACCCCCCGGAAACATTTTATTTCTCCCTTTGTGCTCGCAAAGCTGTTGTAAATGTTTACAAGATGAAATTGTGTGCAGTCACTGGGGACTGTCGCTGGGGACTGTAAATACAGTAACTTCCCCAACTAACGTTCACAGTCTCAAAAGAGCACAATTTGCCCAGCGTGACATTTTTCTGTGTGGAATTTGAGGCATTTTATATCAAGGGTGGGATGTATTTCTCAGCCTAGTAGGAAAGTGCATTAAAGACTTCACGTCAATGCACTCAGGATTTCATGCAAACTTTGAAGGCAAAGTATAGACAATTCAGATGAAATATGAAAATATGGCATAGGTCTGTCTTGAGCACAAGGCTTTAGAGATACTGGGTTCCATTTTCGTCGCACGCTAAACTAAACTTTTCGGAATAGTTCAACATGTTCAATCTACTGACACGTAGTGAGCTTGTAGGCTGCGCATTTTAACTTGACAGATGAATGAATGAATGAATACCTTGTGTAGCACATGAGCATGCTGATCAGCACTGCCACCACTCCACTCACTGAGATGACAGCAGAGACCACCGAGACCACTGACACGGAGGAGACCCCCGACGCTGTATGGACACCATCCACCATTCACACACACACACACACACACACACACACACACACACACACACACACACACACACACACACACACACACACACACACACACACACACACACACACACACACACACACTAAGTATACCAGGTAAGTATATTCAAATTGAACTCGAGTATAAACAAAGTTGGATGAAATGCCAAGAGTGAGAATTCACTGTTTTAATGCGGTCAGCGGCGTTGATTTGGCCTTTTTTATAAAAAAAATAGATTAAGGTGGTTTGAGCATGCGGTTAGGATGCCTCTTGGGCATCTCCCTCTGGAGGTCCTAAAATGCACGTCCCACTGGGAGGAGACCCCGTGGCAGACCAAGGACCAGATGGAGGGATTACGACTCTCTGGCCTTAGAACTGTCTCGGGATCCCCCAGGAGGAATCCAAATCAAGACAAACCCACAAACCCTGCCGGGCGCTGAGATCAGCTGACCTTACGGTGGAGACAATGATGTCATGAATTCATGAGGTCATACCTTAAGATAATGCTGTTGTGAATTCATGAGGTCGTAAGGCCGTGTGGTCATGAGGTCCGGAGGTCGTCTGGCAGTGTACCTGTACAGGTGGGAGGGGCGGGGCTCCATCGCTGCGTGGTGGGGTCACAGGTCAAGGAGGCGTGGCCCGTCAGGGTGAATCCAGGGTGGCACTCGTACATCACCGTGAGCTCGCACCGCACCCAGTAGCTGGACGGGACCCTGGGGACCGCCCCGCACCGGGGGTCTGCAAACAGACCCATGCTTAAAACAGGGCAAAATGATCTTGCTGTCTCCAGTATCTAGACCACACCCTTGTGTCTGACTTTAAATCTGATTTTGTTTTGTCTGCATAAAAAAGAGGTGGAATTGTGGACAACCTCCTCTTGAGACGGGAAAGCTATTATATCCACACACTACAAACTATGGCTCCAAAAGGCCTGAATCAAGACAATGAAATGAGACATTTTCTATTAAGTTGCTGCTGTGTTTCTGCACCCTGAGTCACTAGAGGGCGCCGTTTGTACTGTTGTTATTAATAACATAAAATGTTATTAATATGTTTTGTAAATAAATTCCTCACAAAAAAAAAATGCCCCCCCCCCCCCCCCCCCCCCCCCCGATGGAGGGAACTGGAGGGAACTGGAACTGGTTGGAATAACGTGTTCCTTCCACGCGCTACGTCCAACCAGGGAAACTCCTCCCTGGTTGGACGTTCAGTGCCCTGAAAAGAAGGCAGCTTGGGCTCCTCATGCATTGAAGGAAGCATGAGGCCAGTCTGCTGCCTCCCCAGGTTGGTGGAGGGTGTGTAGAGCCCAGGATCACATTAGGAATTGGCACTGGGTGAAAAAATTGGTTACAAAATCGTGGGATGAAAAATTAGGCATAAAAAAATTGTAAATAGTATGTAATTTGGTATGGAGATGCAAGTACTTGCATATGCTTTGTCTTGTGCTCCTCACAAGGAAACCTCTCACACCTGTGTCCTGTGGGGGTGGCTCACGGTGGGGGGAGGGTTGGAACTGATTTAAGTGCAGTATCACGTGTGGATCTATGTAGGGACCTGATGAAGATATAGTTAGAACGAAACGTCCTTTTTTCAATAAAGCTATTCTTTGCCATGAGACTGCTGTGCGGGCCCTACTCTACTACCATGCATAAAAATATCGCCATTTTGTCCCGGAGAGGCAAAACATTTTGTTTAAAAAAAAAAAAAGCTATTCACCCTGTTATAATTAAACAAGGCAATGTGACATCACTCTCTTTACCCCCTCCAACTGTAAATACAGTACTGTACTTTCCCCATTTTCAACATTTCTTCTCATTTTTATAATAAATAAATAAATCTTCTTTGAATTGAGTCGAATTGAAATTGTCTCTCATTTTCTGTACGGTTGTAAGGATTAAGCGACTACATTTATCTATCTTTCATCCATCCCTCCATCCATCCATCCCTCCATCCATCCATCCATCCATCCATCCATCCATCCATCCATCCATCCATCCATCCCTCCCTCCCTCCATCCACCAACCTGTGTGTGGTTCCTTCCAGGGCGTCAGATCCATGTGTGGGACCAGGGGGTGTGAGCAGGGCAGCATGTCCTCAGGGGTCCGGGTCCTGGAGAAGGGGTCGGCGGGGACGCGTGCGATGTGGGTGTTGTCACAGATGATCCGAGACAGAGACACGCCTCGGAGGTGTGTCCTCTGGGCGGGGCTGAAGACCCCCGGCCTCTCCCACCAGAACCTTGAGCCATAGAATAAAAAAGGCTTCCATGGGCATGGGGGCGGCTTCATGATGAAGCCGCACCCATACCCTTTTCGGTTACAGGACTTTTATTAGGCAAGTAAAGCATCAATAATAACATCAGTTGTTGTTGAAGTTGCAACAGACACGCAGCATGCATAAAGCTAAAGGTCTGACTCAGAGAGTTTTCTGTTTTCAATGATGAAATGCTGTTGGTTTAGGGTGCCACAATTGTAGTTCTAGTTTGTAGCAGTAGTAGTGTTTCAAATCATTTTAAATCATTTTAATTTGAAATATCTTCGGTTGTTTTGCATGCCATCATGTTTGGTGGGGCAGTCCGGGCATTTAATTGGGCATTACCCCCCCATGCCATGCCTAGATCCGCCCTTGAATGCAATTTTGCAAATGCAAAGTGGGGTTGCCCCGATGCTATTGTAATCTCCGACAGAGATGCTAGCCCCTAAGCCCCATTGATGTTGTAATGGTGACGTGATGCTGCACTGTGCATTCATTACATACAGTACCTCTTAATGACCAATTTTGAAACATGCTTTAGTTACGTCATCTAAACAGCAGTTTCTCATTGGCTTATATCCAGGGACGTGCACGCATACACATCAAAGGGGCCAGCGACGGAATTAGATCCAGGGACATGCACACATCCAGGAATGTGCGCAGTTTGCGCACATGTCTGTATAACCCAGTGGTCGGCAACCCAAGATGTTGAAAGAGCCATTTTCGACCAAAAATTAAATTCAAAATCTTTCTGGAGCCGCAAAAAAGTAAGCCTAATAAGCCCTTCAAGGGTAATTCCAACCATTTTCAATGTTTTTTTTTTCTGAGAGTGTACAAATGTGAACCAAATGGACCCTGGCGGGTCCATTTGGTTCCATTTGTACACTCTCAGAAAAAAAATGTCCTAAAAGAAAAATCATTAACATGGTGAAACGGCATGTTGGTGATGTTTTTTGTTTTTCATCTTAACTTATTTATAATGTCCACACAGCATCTCTAAGATATATTAATGATATAGTAAACTGTTGAAAATGGGTGGTTCAGATTAAAACTCCATCTCTGATAAGTGCTGGGCTTTTATGTCATGGCCAACAAGCGCTACGTTAACTGGTGATGTAACTGTCGCCACAGCGCACCGCGGGTTGGTGCTGTCAGTGACTGACATGTTTATATTATGTTGGCGGATCGCCCCAGTGTGTATGTATTGTAATAATGCTACATCCATGGAGCCACTAGGGGTGTGTTCTAGAGCCGCATGCGGCTCCTGAGCCGCAGGTTGCTGACCCCTGGTATAACCAATAATAGCGAGTGTGTGTGTGTGTGTGTGTGTGTGTGTGTGTGTGCGTGCGTGCGTGCGTGCGTGTGTGCGCGTGTGCAACGCGTTACCTGTCCCCGTCCCTGAGGGCGATGAACTGCCTGGCCAGCAGACAGGCCAGCGTGGGCCCCACGCGGCCCCCGGCCAGCGGGGGCTCCGAGATGGCCCCCACCCACACGTCCACGTTCTCAGGGGTCCCATAGAGCCGCAACAGGGTCCGGGCCAGCGTGGCGTTGTTCCCTAGCACCGCAGAGAGCTCCGAGGCCGTGGAGGGGGACGAGAGGTTGCAGAAGCGCCGCCACGCGCCGTACCCTGTGAGGGGTTGGACAGACAGGTCTTAGTCCGAGGCTTTTTGAATAGTTTTCTTTACTTTTTAAGTCTTTTTAGTCACGTTTTAGTCACCTGGAACAGGGGCGGATGGCAAACATGATGGCATGCAAAACAACCCAAGATATTTCAAATTAAAGTGCCTATATTTAAAATGATTTGAAACACTACTACTGCTAGCTACTAACTAACTACAGTTGTGTCACCACTAAACCAACAGCATTTCATCATTGAAAACAGAAAACTCTCTGAGTCAGAGCTTTAGCTTTATGCATTCTGTGTGTCTGTTGCAACAACTGATCTTATTGTTGATGGTTAATCGCCTAATAAAAGTTCTGTAACCAAAAATACCCATACCATTTTCTCCTGCCCTCCCAATTTGGAAATGTTACATCCGCCCCTGACCTGGAATGTTTTTACTGTTAATCTTAGTCGACATGCACTCGACCCTAACCCTTAAGACCCTAACCCTAACCCTTAAGACCCTAACCCTAACCCTTAAGAGCACCCCTGACTTCACATGGTTGTTGTTTTTGCAAATGTGCAAATAAAACAAGTACACAAACCCAGGGACTCGGGGACCCCCCCTTACCAAATGGTGCTGATTCAGGGCTGAGCCAGGCTACATGATGTGCCCAATCATCCCATTTGGTAAGAGGGGGCTCCAGGGACAATCTCCTGTTAAATGGCGCCCCACCCAAGGGATAACATAATAACATAGGCACATTATACACATTATGTGTGTTTTAACACATAATGCCTAGGCACCCTAGGCAGCTGCCTAGTCTGCCTAATGGCAAAAACACCCCTGGACGTCGGGGACTAGGTAGTGTGGTGTTGACAGGTGCCAGGCTGCCATTGGCCGCATTCCACAGACCACGCCTGCCTTCTGAGCTTGCTGAGTTGACCAGCGCAGAGGAAGGCAGCTCAGCATTTTCTTAAACCATAATGTAAAAGGAACAGTGTGTGTGTGTGTGTGTGTGTGTGTGTGTGTGTGTGTGTGTGTGTGTGTGTGTGTGTGTGTGTGTGTGTCACTTGTACCAGCTAAACCGTGGTCTCTCCCTCTCTGCAGGTTGAGTGAGCCCAGGTCCAAAGGTCTTCCACCCTGGGCCTGGAACAGCCTCTCGGTCAGCTCCTCCACCATCATCTGACCGGCACTCTGTAGCTTGGCCGGAGACAGCAGGAGACCCCTGAGCACCGGGTCGATACCACCTGGACAATGGAAACACAGCATGAGACCTCATGGCCAATGAAAGCGCAGCGTGAGACCTCATGGCCAATGAAAACACAGCATGAGACTTCCAGGCCAGTGAAAGCACAGCATGAGACCAACCGGCCAATGAATATGCAGCATGACACCTCCTGGCCAATGAAGACACCTTGAGACCTCCTGATCAAGAAAACACAGCATGTGGCCTTCTGGCCACTGAAAACCAAGAAACAAACAAACAAAAAAATCAACAAAAGTGGTCTTACTACTCGAGTTGGTGTATCGACACATGCTACTCAAGTGACTCCTGGCCAATAACAGTATGTCTTTTCCGGGGAAGGACTACAGTATGCCATGCAAACCAGATGTGAATCCCCCCATTTATTTTCCTCGAAGACATTTCAAAAAAGTATTCATATCAAGGAATTTATCAACTCGGATCATTACAACAAACACAATATTTTGGGCTGACTAAATAATTATAAAGAAAAAAGGCAGGTTACAAAATCTTTTTTTGTTTTGTTTTTCTTCTTGGCAAAAAAACTTGCTTATTGTCATGAGATGTCATAATGTTGACTTCTGTCCATGGCGTGAATGTTTTTTGTTTGAGTTGTTTTTTTCAGACCTCCATTTCTAAGAAACACAGAGGGGGTGGGAATGTGCTGTGTAATGGCATATGCACTGCCACAGCAGTAAAAGCGAATAGAAATTAATTGTTGTCTACAAACACGGGTGCCTTGCTTAGTCAGAAATATTCCATTTTTAATCCCATTCTGGCACCCAGACAGTGTATGACTTGGTTTAAAGTCAATCATCACGTTAGAAATATATATCTAGACAAACATCTAACAGGTAGAATTTTTTGTTTATTATTAGTGAAATCCTGCTAAAATATGTAATGTATATAGTTTATCCAGAGTGAGTGGTTATGTGGCGCCCCCTACTGGCAGTCTATTATCTCAAGTTAGACAGCACAGTCTGACAGCGCTCTGCTTGGGGTAAGTTATACACTTCGGTCCTAGTCAGAAAGTATATTATAAAGTACGCTAACAAGCTAACTTGTTGTTAGGCACACATTCATGTAAGAACACTAAGCATACTGTGCCAGTGTATTTTTCGTTTCAGTATACTTTAGGTGTACTATTATTTTTTTTATTCTAAATGCAGTGACATCTTCCTTATAGACATCAGTAACAGTGGACCAACACCACATATGTTTTGTGCATTATATATACTGTATACTAGTATACACAGAGAGTTATACAGGGCTTGACACTAACACTTGCCCGCTTGCCCGGGGCAAGTAAAAAAAATGGTGGGGCAAGTGAAGACTGCTACCTGGTTGCCCGATCGGGCAAGTGTGTGACTTAGTGCACTATAACACAACACACAATAAATTTGTCTTGAAGGCAGTCATTGCACTCTGCCTCTGCGTCTCTCCCTGCTTTCTAGCTATCCACAATTCCAGGCTGGATTTGGGAAACAAAACAGGCAAATTAACACATCAGAATGACCATTAATCTTCTACAGTGTAGACCTGGGCTAATTAAGACGATGAATTTTAACTCTTGAGAGTGTAAAAATGAAACCAAATGGACCCGGAAGGGTCCATTTGGTTTCATTTTTACGTTCTCAAGAGTTACATCTGGTTAACCAACTTAACTGGGGGCCACCTGGAACCTGGGGGGCAAGTGACCATGACCTGAGGGCAAGTAGAACCTGACTTGCACTTGCCCGACGGGCAAGTGCCTCGGAGACCTTAGTGTCAACCCCTGGTTATACCTTCCTGCACCACCCTCCAGGAGGCGAACAAGGAGCGGTGCAGAGGCAGCGAGGGATGCCGGGGGTCATAGGCGTACCCGGGCCCCAGGCGGGCCACGGCGGGCGTGACAGTGACGTGCGCGAAGCGAAAGGCGGCGGCGGCAAACACATTGGCCACGCCTGGCTGCACGTCGTTGTGGTAGCCACTGTAGTGTGGCACCAGGCGGGCGGTGCCGGCCGGGCCCAGGACCCTCGGCAGGTAGTGGTCCCACGTCAGGACCTGTGGGGAACACAAAACACCTTTTAAACCCTTAGTGTCCTGAACGCGTTTTGGTGTTTTATCTGTTGAAAAATAGCAGATCAACAAGCTCATGTCGCGCCACCGAGTGGCGCGACATGAGCTTGTTGATCTGCTATTTTTGAAAAAAATGTGAAAGTGTGCTGCAAATCTCTGAATATGTTATTTCGGAAGCAAACATTTTTAACTCATTTTTTTTTGCATCTGGGGGATCCCTAGAACAACATGTTTTCAGATGGGGGGGGGGGGGTCTGCAGCCAGATATGGATAATTCTGGTGGTCCTTGGCTTAAAATATGTCAGCATCACTGACACAGGAGCACAGATTTTTCACAAAAACTAGAATTTAGTGTCAGAAACAAGATTCAAGAACTTTATTGCCATGTCAACAGATGTTGATAGGAATTTGTCTTGGTTCATGCTCAACATATACAGACAACATACATACAGAAGACAACAAGAAGACAGTACAGTGCAAAGACCAGCAGCATAGAAATTACACGATTTTATAAAGTGCTATATGCAATGCATGTTGTAACATACATGCATCATTACAACTGTAAACTAACGAGACAAGTTTAAGTGTCTAATAGCTACAGGGTAAGTGCTATCTCTGAAGCGAGATGTTGAGCAATTAATACTTCGGTATCTCCTGCCTGATGGTAGGAGATTGAAGAGGTGGTGTGCGGGGTGGGAATTATCAGTTGTTATTTTGTTTGCTTTCCTGATTATTCTAGTGTTGAAGAGTGAGGAAAGTGTAGGGAGGCTACATCCTATGATTTTAGATGCACGACGCACTACTCTTTCCAGCTTGGTCTTGTCCTGAGAGGTTGTGTGACCAAACCAGACAAGCATGGAGAAGGTGAGAACACTCTCAATGGTGGCCCTATAGAAGTGAGTCATTGCTGCTTGACTGACTTTAAACTTCTTGAGCTGCCGTAGGAAATACAGACGCTGATGGGATTTGCTTATGATGAGGCTAGTGTTCAATTCCCAGGATAGGGATTCATGGATGGTGGTCCCTAGGAATTTAAAGGAGGTGACTCTATCCACCTCTTCCCCATTGATATAGAGGGGGGAGAGTGGGACCATGATCTTCCTCCTGAAATCAATGATCATCTCTTTGGTTTTAGAGACGTTTAGGATCAAGTTGTTTTCCTCGCACCATCTCACCAGCTCTGCTATTATTATTATTAAACTATAGAATCTAGTGTCAAAAACTCAATTCTAGCGTCAGGAACTAGATTCTAGTGTGAAAAAGTAGATCCTAGCATCAGAAACTATAATTTAGTGTCAATAACTAGAATCTAATGTCGGAAACTACTGTAGAATCTAGCGTCAAAAGTTAGAATGTTGCTGCTGCTATAATCTGGTGTCAGGAACTACTGTATAATCTGGTGTCAGAAACTCGAATCGAGGGTCAGGACACAATGGGTTAAACCCATGGTGACCTGAAAAATCACTTCAAAGATTAGCGCCACATTTTCACCATTTTCCAGAAATAGCAGCTCTACAAGCTCATAGCTTTTATGATTATGAGGGGCGTCATCAGGGGAGAATCATCAAGGGTGTTATACCTGGTGTACAGCTCCCAGTATCTTCCTAGCCTCCTGGTACAGTGTCTGAATGGTGTTATACCTGGTGCACAGCTCCCAGTATCTTCCTAGCCTCCTGGTACAGTGTCTGAATGGTGTTATACCTGGTGCACAGCTCCCAGTATCTTCCTAGCCTCCTGGTACAGTGTCTGAATGGTGTTATACCTGGTGTACAGCTCCCAGTATCTTCCTAGCCTCATGGTACAGTGTCTCAGGGTGTTATACCTGGTGTACAGCTCCCAGTATCTTCCTAGCCTCCTGGTACAGTGTCTCAGGGTGTTATACCTGGTGTACAGCCCCCAGTATCTTCCTGGCCTCCTGGTACAGTGTCTGAATGGTGTTATACCTGGTGTACAGCTCCCAGTATCTTCCTAGCCTCCTGGTACAGTGTCTGAATGGTGTTATACCTGGTGTACAGCTCCCAGTATCTTCCTAGCCTCCTGGTACAGTGTCTGAATGGTGTTATACCTGGTGTACAGCTCCCAGTATCTTCCTAGCCTCCTGGTACAGTGTCTGAATGGTGTTATACCTGGTGCACAGCTCCCAGTATCTTCCTAGCCTCATGGTACAGTGTCTGAATGGTGTTATACCTGGTGCACAGCTCCCAGTATCTTCCTAGCCTCCTGGTACAGTGTCTCAGGGTGTTATACCTGGTGTACAGCCCCCAGTATCTTCCTAGCCTCCTGGTACAGTGTCTGAATGGTGTTATACCTGGTGTACAGCTCCCAGTATCTTCCTAGCCTCATGGTACAGTGTCTCAGGGTGTTATACCTGGTGTACAGCTCCCAGTATCTTCCTAGCCTCCTGGTACAGTGTCTCAGGGTGTTATACCTGGTGTACAGCTCCCAGTATCTTCCTAGCCTCCTGGTACAGTGTCTGAATGGTGTTATACCTGGTGTACAGCTCCCAGTATCTTCCTAGCCTCCTGGTACAGTGTCTCAGGGTGTTATACCTGGTGTACAGCTCCCAGTATCTTCCTAGCCTCCTGGTACAGTGTCTGAATGGTGTTATACCTGGTGTACAGCTCCCAGTATCTTCCTAGCCTCCTGGTACAGTGTCTGAATGGTGTTATACCTGGTGTACAGCTCCCAGTATCTTCCTAGCCTCCTGGTACAGTGTCTGAATGGTGTTATACCTGGTGTACAGCTCCCAGTATCTTCCTAGCCTCCTGGTACAGTGTCTGAATGGTGTTATACCTGGTGTACAGCTCCCAGTATCTTCCTAGCCTCCTGGTACAGTGTCTGAATGGTGTTATACCTGGTGTACAGCTCCCAGTATCTTCCTAGCCTCATGGTACAGTGTCTGAATGGTGTTATACCTGGTGTACAGCTCCCAGTATCTTCCTAGCCTCATGGTACAGTGTCTGAATGGTGTTATACCTGGTGTACAGCTCCCAGTATCTTCCTAGCCTCATGGTACAGTGTCTGAATGGTGTTATACCTGGTGTACAGCTCCCAGTATCTTCCTAGCCTCCTGGTACAGTGTCTGAATGGTGTTATACCTGGTGTACAGCTCCCAGTATCTTCCTAGCCTCATGGTACAGTGTCTGAATGGTGTTATACCTGGTGTACAGCTCCCAGTATCTTCCTAGCCTCCTGGTACAGTGTCTCAGGGTGTTATACCTGGTGTACAGCTCCCAGTATCTTCCTAGCCTCCTGGTACAGTGTCTGAATGGTGTTATACCTGGTGTACAGCTCCCAGTATCTTCCTAGCCTCCTGGTACAGTGTCTGAATGGTGTTATACCTGGTGTACAGCTCCCAGTATCTTCCTAGCCTCCTGGTACAGTGTCTCAGGGTGTTATACCTGGTGTACAGCTCCCAGTATCTTCCTAGCCTCCTGGTACAGTGTCTCAGGGTGTTATACCTGGTGTACAGCTCCCAGTATCTTCCTAGCCTCCTGGTACAGTGTCTGAATGGTGTTATACCTGGTGTACAGCTCCCAGTATCTTCCTAGCCTCCTGGTACAGTGTCTGAATGGTGTTATACCTGGTGTACAGCTCCCAGTATCTTCCTAGCCTCCTGGTACAGTGTCTGAATGGTGTTATACCTGGTGTACAGCTCCCAGTATCTTCCTAGCCTCCTGGTACAGTGTCTCAGGGTGTTATACCTGGTGTACAGCTCCCAGTATCTTCCTAGCCTCCTGGTACAGTGTCTGAGTGGTGTTATACCTGGTGTACAGCTCCCAGTATCTTCCTAGCCTCCTGGTACAGTGTCTCAGGGCTCCAGTGAGGGTTGAGGGCGTGCAGCTCTTCCACCAGCCGGTTGTGTTCTCTCAGGAAGAGCGTGTGCAGAGCGATCATCCCCAGATGCTCATTGGCCCGCGAATCACCTGCACAGATACATACAATACATCCTCCCTGACGTTGATGACCTAGAGCAGTAGAGCAGGGGAAGGCAACCAGTGTTGGGAATATAACTTTGTTATACTAATATATTACTTATTAATCATTACATACATTTTAAAGTAACTTACATTACATATTACTGTAATATATTAATATTACATAATACTTAAAAAAAAAAAAAAAAATATATATATATATATATATATATATATATATATATAAAATATTCAGTATGATTAAATATTGCGTAGGCCAGTGGCATACCTAGTGGCATACAGTTAAGTTGGCGGTGGCTAAGTATTGTCAATATTGCTAGTAATGCTAATAATGCTAAATTATGCCAAATTATGGGGGGGGATCAGCGTATCTGGACGACGTTCTCACCTGCTTGAAAACAGGACGTGCTGTTTCTCTGGGGGAGCGTGGTGGTGGGAGACGGGGCGCCGGTGGGGCGGCGCGATTCCTCCTCTTCGTCCCCTCGAGGGCCGCAGGGGTCCAGGTTCAGGCCGGCGGCCCCCTGGGGGGGCAGGAAGGGCATGAGGGCCAGGCCCGTGGAGGCGTCGCGGTGCACGGGGTTCACGGCCAGGGCGCCGAGGCGCGACGAGGGCTCGCGCAGCGCCCGCGCCTGGGCGGGGGCGCTGCCGTACACCATGCTGGCGTCCACGAAGGACGTGATGGCGTTCAGCTGCTCCCGCTGGCGGTGGGGGAGGACGGAGCACGCCGGGGATGAGCGGAAGAACGGCATGCAGCCCTGGAGCCCCCAGCGAGGGTCCGACGGAGGGATCTGGGGAGGACAGCAGGACACGGGCTGACATGTTCAGGAGGTGTTGAATTAGTAGCTATAAATCAGGGGTGCCCAAAAGGTAGATTGTGATCTACCATTAGATCACACAGACTGTGCAGGTAGATCACATGACAGTCCTCTAAAATATAGAACATAGGCGATTAAAGGGGGGGCTTATAGATCTGTAACTCTTGAGAGACCAGACCAGTGGCCTTGTGGTTAGAGTGTCCGCCCTGGAACTGGGAGGCCGGGGTTCGATTCCCGGTCGGGTCATACCAAAGACTGTAAAAATGGGACCCAATGCCTCCCTGCTTGGCACTCAGCATCAAAGGGATGGATTGGGGGTCAAATCAACTAATCGATTCCCGAGCGTGGCGCACGCTGCAGCTCACCGCTCCAAGAGATGGGTCAAAAGCGGAGAACTAATTTCACTGCGGTAACGTGAGTGACTAATCTGACGACTTTGATTTTGTTAAAATGAATTAGGGTCCATTTGGTTTTATTTTACCGTCTGTCCGCACGTCTGTTTGTCCGCTAGTACGTCACCCACAGGGTGACGTAACAGATGCATGCAGGGGTGAAATATAGTCACCTTACGGTGGTGACTCACCACTCACCACATCTAGTTGTTGTTGTTTATCTATCATCACTATTACAATGACTCAATGGAAAGTAAATCAGCACTCGGTAGAGTGCAAACTCACACCTTGCGCACAAGTAGGCCAAAGCTAATGCTAGTCAATGCTAAAAAAAAGTGCTCTACCCATTTTTTTTCATAGGGAAACTGCTCAGTGGGTTGAATAATTGCACATGAGCACATGAGTTAATTGCGTTCAAAAATGTAATCAGATTAATCAACAGAATCAATTTAACTAATTTAACTCGTCATTTTCAACAGCTTAGTTTTAATCTAAAATCAATGACTGTTTCGGTATTTACTGTACCTGTATGGGGAAGCAGGGCGTGTCTCGGCTGCAGCTGCGGCTGCAGTCTGCTCCCGTCCTGAAGGCGGCGCTGCTGGGGCTCTGGGGCGTGAGCGCCACGTCGTGGTCCACCCACTGGCCCCACTCCACCAGGAAGTGGGACAGGCTGTCGTCCAGCGAGATGTCCTCGTCCCGCGTGTGCAACACCTCCTGGGACACCAAGCGCACCTGGCCATGGGTGCAGGGCAGACACATGCACATCTCTAATAAAAAAGTCCTCCCTCCACGTCATACCCATAACCGAGGCAGGGTTGGCAAAAGGGCATTTTTGTGTCCCCTAGGGTCGGTGTG
The DNA here is from genome assembly GCA_039105355.1 of Benthosema pterotum. Lineage (NCBI taxonomy): Eukaryota > Metazoa > Chordata > Actinopteri > Myctophiformes > Myctophidae > Benthosema > Benthosema pterotum. The sequence continues at coordinate 55,478,794 of CM076969.1, read as the reverse complement.
TGTGTGTGTGTGTGTGTGTGTGTGTGTGTGTGTGTGTGTGTGTGTGTGTGTGTGTGTGTGTGTGTGTGTGTGTGTGTGTGTGTGTGTGTGTGTGTGTTACCGGGGGCAGGGTGTGGTTGCGGTAGGTATGTTGGGGGTTCCATCCTCGGGGGGTCCCTGTGACGTCTTCATACTCTGCAGGCAGCCAGCGTGAGTAGGGGCTGTTGGTGGACCCCCATCTGGGGTGGTCTCTGTATAGAGGAGACAGTTAGACCCCGTCTGGGTTTATTTGACTTCCTTCTATGTCTGCTTTTTAGTCCATTCAGCGCATGGTCATCAGGGCATCCATATTACAGGGCCGGATTTAGCCAGCCCTAGTAGGGTGGGCTGGAAGAATGGCAGGGTGGGCAACTCCAAAGGCATTTGAGCCACAGAGGACCACCATTTGATGACATTTTAGCCCCACAGACCCCAAAACTAAAGATTTCTTTTGCTTTTGCCCGCAATTCCAGGCTGGATTTGCTGAAAAAAAAAACAGCCAATTCTCTAGTTGTGTAGACTTAATTCAGATGATAAATATTTGAACTCTTGAGAATGTAAAAATGAAACCAAATGTACTCGCAAGGGTCCATTTGGTTTCATTTTTACGCTCTCAAAGAGTTACATCTGGTTAACCAACTCTCCATCATTTAGCCTGGGGACCACCTGGAACTCTCTCAAGGACCACTGGTTGAAAACCACTGATATTACCTTTCATTGGGTGGGCAGGATGCACGTTTGGGTGGGCTCTGCCCACCCCTGCCCCCCTCTAGATCCGGCCCTGCCATATTATGTCCATAACATAGCTGTAACACCCTTATTTGGGCTAGCTAGGCTTTTTGGAAACAATGTATTTCCAACTCGAGTTTTTTCCCTATTTAGGCTGCTTGAACAGCAGAGCGCTCAGTATCTGACCCCTCAATGCAATTCTGAGAACTAGGTGACAGGTGGAAAGTGTCCGACTCTGATTGCACGCTATTGCCATCTAGTTGTTAATACCGGCAATATCGAATATCGAGCTAATTAACACGTTATCAATACCGATATTAAAAAATCAATACTAATCAAGACTATTTTGATCACTGTCTTACATTCTAAGGCAAGGAAAAACATTATTTGGCCACAAGCAGTCATTGTGTTACTAACTACGGTAAGATACTGTATATGCATTGTGTATGTGTGTACCTGTTGTTACACTCTCCTGTCTCAGTCCTGTATCGGTCACTCAGACAGTCGCTGTGACAAACAGGAAGCTGCAGCTGATTGGAGCATCCTGTCACCTGTAGCAGGAGGTCAACATCCTCGTTGCCTAGGAGATCTGACAGACAGACAGACAGACAGACAGACAGACAGACAGACAGACAGACAGACAGACAGACAGACAGACAGACATGTACATGCGCAACACGCAAGTTATTGTTTCAAAGTTTTGCCTAAACATGGGTGCCGTGATTGCTTTGAAAATAGGAGCTCTAGAGTGCGTGCTTGATCAAACCCATGGAAACTTCTCTATATTAGGAGAAACAAGGCATCAGGGCCGGATTTAGCCAGCCCTACTAGGGGGGGCTGGAAGAATGGCAGGGTGGGCAACTCCAAAGTTTTTATATGGAGCAGTGGTTTTCAATCTTTTTGACACCAGGGCCCACTATTTATTAAGCTATCGCAGAATCCATTGCATAATCGACCAAAAGGCACGCATTAAGTCGCATTATGCTGCCATCAATTTATTTCTAAAAAGGGTGTGCATTTCCCGCATATTTTTTTGCGTATTTTGCATATTTCCACGCAAAATATACGCATAATGCAGGCCTCGCTTGATTTCACAATCCCTGCATACTTTCGCATAACGTTTATAAAGTTACAACCTCGCTCATTTGTTCACATTCACACAGAAGCCCGGTGGCGATGAGCGCCCGTCTCTCTCTCTCTATTTAAAAAAAAAAAAAAAAATATATATATATATATATATATATATTGGCAGTGAGTGTGCGCATGCGCTGCACTGCTGCCTGATATTGCATCGGCTCGGTTAGCTGTTACTTTGCGTGGCTGTGTTGGGGAACACATCTATACGCAGCTTATATTACCGTCGGAAGGCCTACAAGACTCACCCCTGGTGATGGCAACACTAATCAGTGTATTCAGTGTGAAAGTATCACTGAATACTGTTGAACGGCAGTCATTATAGCCTAAAGTTTACACATGTTTCATCTTATCGCATGTCTAGTTCTAAAAGTAATGGCATGCACATTTGTCCAGTGCATAGTCGGCTGTATGTCTGCTTGACTAGATTTAGAAGCCATTTTGATACTGAAACAATTGATTATATGGATTATATGGAGAAATCCTGTCATTTTACATGTAACTTTTATTAGTATGTCTTCCCAGATAATTTGTTCTGCAACGTTTACAAATTCCCGCTATTTCACTGCATAATTGGACATAAAAACCTGCATATTCCATCGCATAATCAAGGATTTTTCTTTGCGAAATCAAGGATTTTAGTCTGCATAATCAAGGATATTTCCTCCCGTTTTCTGGGTGGTCTATGTTATGGCATGGCAACGCGGCATGCACTCCTGGTGTCAGGTTGGTGGTATGAACCATCCCTAGGGTGTCAGGTTGATAGTATAAGCCTGGGCTGCCCAAAAGGTGGATTGTGATCTACCAGTAGATCACACAGGCCGTGCAGGTAGTTCACATGACTGTCCCCCCAGCGCATGGACTCTTATACATCTGTAAATCTTGAGAGCGTTAAAATTAAACCAAAAGGACCCTTACGGGTCCATTTGGTTTTATTTTACCGCACTCAAGAGTTAAATTACGTATATTTAAACATCTGAATTATGTATTTCCACACAATTAGAATGGAGAAAAATTGTTATTTTTCTGAGATTTCTCAGTTTTGGGTGCAAGAGACTAAACTCAACGTTACAAACTGTCAACAAAAACCCCAAATACTGTTTTCAAACGCAGTAATAGTAGTAAGTAACACCATCAACACTATTTCAAAACTCAAACTTTCTAGAGGATAAATGGATTTTCAGTAACGGAATGATCACATTTTTGATGTGTAGATCTTGTTGAGCCGCTCATTTTGAAAGTAGCTCTCAAGTCAAAAAAGTGTGGGCATCCCTGGTATAAGCCATACATACAGTACCTCCAGGGTCAGGCTGGGTCATGGTGCTCGTGTAGACCATCTCTCGGATCAGCTCCACCGTGTTGTACAACAGCTCGGCGGCCCGGATATGGCTCCTGGTTGTTGGTCCGGTTTGTTTGAACTGAGCCAGGAGGTCACTGGGTCTCAATTCCCCTCCCTCCGAGAGAGATGCCTTCACCCTACACATCCACGAGAACTGTGTGTATCAATATCATATCAGCGTATGTCTATTGTAGGTCAACGTCCTACACAAGATTAACAGGGCTCGACACTAACACTTGCCCTCTTGCCCGGGGCAAGTAAAAAAAAAATGGTGGGGTAAGTGAAGACTGCTACCTGGTTGCCCGATCGGGCAAGTGCGCAACATAGTGCACTATAACACAACACAAGATAAATTTGTCTTGAAGGCAGTCATTGCACTCTGCCTCTGTGTCTTTCCCTGCTTTCTAGCTATCCACAATTCCGGCTGGATTTGGGAAACAAAACAGGCAAATTGACATACACATCAAAATGACCATTAATCTTCTACATTCTCTAGTTGTGTAGACCTGGGCTAATTAAGATGATGAATTTTAACTCTTGAGAGTGTAAAAATGAAACCAAATGGACCCGCAAGGGTCCATTTGGTTTCATTTTTACGTTCTCAAGAGTTACATCTGCAACATTTACAATATATTTTTGGGGGGCAAGTGACCATGAGCTGAGGGCAAGTAGAACCTGACTTGCACTTGCCCGATGGGCAAGTGCCTCCGAGACCTTATAGTCCGTGGGACGCCAGGCAAAATACCGCCATCAAAAGGGACAAGACATATGTGGTATCATTACGTTCGTCTGACATCCAGGAATGCAAAAATGTGTGATAGCAGTTTCAGAAGAGTAGCTGAATACAGTTTTTTGGCATTTATATCTGATAAAATGTTGTAATAACTTCATAACTTGAAATGCATTGATTTTACGCCCCATAAATGTATTGAACGTTAATATAAAGTTGAGCATTACGAACGATTTGGTACCAACTACATGTCTGTATCTCCTACGGTTCTCGAGATACAGTATATAGGTACATTCACAGATGGAGGAGAGCAAGACATTTGTAACATTGATTTTTAAGTCAATCAAATGGTGATACAGGCATGAGAATTGGTACACACACTCTTCAAACCCCACTATTTCTAAAAGTACTGCGTGCCCTGCAAAATTCCAAAATGGCACCCCCCAAAATCCAAGATGTCCGTCCAAAAATGTGGTTTTTCCTTCATAACTCAAATTACAAAGATCTTAAGCCCCATAAATGTATTGAACGTTAATATAAAGTCGGGCATTACGGACATTTTGATACCAAGTACATGGCTGTATGTACTACGGTTCTTGAGTTACAACATATACGTAGTGATGAGCAGTGTTGGTCTATATTACTTAGGAAAGTAACTTCTTTACTTTACTCGTTACCCCTTAGACAAAGTAATATCATTACTTTACTTATTACTGAATTTGAAGAGTAATATATTACATATTACGTTATTACTTTCCCAAGTTCTCAACACCGCTTTTGAAAAAATAGAGAAGTACAACATAATCTGTTTATTACAAAATAAAGCAGCAAGCGATTTGTAGTGTACATAACTGCGCAGGATGCAGCGTGTGGACTGGATCTACAATCTACTGCACATCTCTGTTGTTGCAGTACCTGTCAATAGCTTGTACATCTGTTCTATTTTTGCATGCAACAACAAGCTCATTTTAAAAAAGTAACTTGGCGTTACTTGCAAAGTAATGCGTTACTTATTACCCATTTTTGCAGAGTAATCTCGTTACTTTACTTTTTGGAGCAAAAGTAATAATATTACAGTAATATGTAATCTAAAATGAGTTACTGCCCAACACTGGTGATGTGGCACCATAAGTGTAACATTTTGGCATGTTTCACTCTTTAACTCAAAGATCCCTTTATCACCATTTATTCTATTTTCAGGAAATGGACCTACATGTATCTGCTATCATAAACCACTTCAAGTTTTTCAATTGATGAAACGGGTCGGGAGTTATTAAGCCAATTGTGAAGGGCTGTTTCAGTGCTAAAATTGCTGCGTACATTCTGCGAATATAAGCCACCCAGAAATGTCTGTCTGTGCATCTGCCCTTCACAATAAGTGTATATTAGGCCGTGGGACGCCAGGAAAAATACCGCCATCAAAAGGGACAAGACATATCATTATGTTCGTATGACATCCAGGAATCCAAAAATGTGTGATAGCATATAGTTTAGTGTTGTCTAAACTCCAAAATAATCCACTTGTATGATCATTTCTCATGTCTGTATCATAGATGGACATGATAAACATCATAATATAACAATGGGCACATGCTAAATTATACTTCTGGTAGCCATACCAGCCAAAACCACAATGGCTCCCCCTTGAAATTAAACATTATAGTCTCTCTCTCTCTCTCTCTCTCACACACACACACACACACACACACACACACACACACACACACACACACACACACACACACACACACACACACACACACACACACACACACACACACACACACACACACACACACACACACACTAGGGTTGCCACATGTGTCTGACAAAAATCCTGGACATTTTGACCATCCAATCGGCGGCCTATTATCGGCGGCGATTATCAGCCTTTTGGTCGGAAGCAACGCACCTCTTTAAACATCTAACCCAGAAATATATCACACTTTTACACTGAAATGTTACTGCTCTCATTATTTTATTACTCTTCTCAGATTAATAATTAGGCTACTTAACCATTCATTTCCAACTCTTTCTGGAGCAGTCCAGTTTTCATTTTTCTCATCTCAGTTATCTTTAGATAAACAGATTTAGATTCAGGAGTTTTCCACTCATTTTGGCGGTAGGGGGTCTGGAAAAGAGGTAAATATAGCGACAAATGTGCCAAGTTGGCAACACTGGTACGTACAGGCACGCTACAATTTAATAGGACTATCATACTGATCTGAGACTGTGAGTGACGCAAGTCAGGTAAGTTGCGGTCTCTAGTCTCTAGAAAAAAATATATATATACTTTTGACCATGTATAAAAATCCAGGACATTCAAGTGTCCAGGATTTATTTTATTTTTTCCTGGACAGACCATGAAAATCCGGGACAATCAGGAAAATCCGGGACCTGTGGCAACACTAACACACACACACACACACACAGTATATAAATCAGAGCACGTCAACCAAACCTGGTTCAGGTGGACATCACAGGTGAGTTAAATCAAGTTACTGGTGCAGAAGGGATAAATAGGAGTAGAACCGACAGGCTGTTTTGTCAGAAGCAAATCAAGAAAGCTAGTAGTGTATGTTACAAACCTAAATACTACAAAACCATTTAGTTCTGTGTGCATCAACTCCAACTGACTACAGATGGAGGGGCATGCTTCAAAGAAGTCAGGGTGCATAATCCACTGCTCCAAAGCAAACACTGAACCCCTGGTATCTCCACAAAATGTTGATTCGTGGAAAACATTACTCCATGCTGCTCAATTAAGGAAACACAAAGCAATTCTAGAATTAGCAGAAGATATTGCAGAAGGAGATATCCCAGATATTACGTACCATCGAACATGTCGCAGCATCTTTACAATGAAACGAGACTTAGAGAAGCTAGATCAAAAACTGAAGCATGAAGTATATTGTGAACATACAAAAAGTAACATAATCCATAAGTCCCCTAGAGAGCAGCCAAGTACTTCTAGAACATCCTCTCCAATTTGCATATTTTGTCAGAAACAAAACAAATACAAGAAAGGTTCGCATAACAGAGACACACTGGTGCAATGCAGAGATATGAGGGCAGATGATAGAATCAGAAAAGCTGCCAATAATAAGAATGACAGCAGAATACAAGCCTTATTAGTCTGCAAAGACATACTGTAGTTGCTGCACAGGGTCACTATCACAGGTTGTGTTACCGAGAATACACTGGGGGCCCGATTTTGGTTACATTAGCCCTTATGCGCAATTAACGCACATAGCATTGGGGAAGAGGCGTTCCCACACTAAAGTCGCTAATTTCGTAACCATGCCATCTCCCTTAAACACCTCCTATACCCGTTAAATTATGCATAGGTGTGGTTTGGGCGTTTTTAGCTTTCATCCAATCCGTGTTGGTCTTGCCATTCCCTTTAATTCATCCCTTATCTAGTTCCCTTATCCCTACTGCTATGTCTGACCCTCCGAAGCACGCAGCCTGGCTGCGGGCTTAGGACAGACGCCTATTCTCAAAGATCATGCTCTCATTTTCAAACAATTATAGCTCGGTCAATTCTCAATCATTTCTTACCATTCAACATGTTATGTTGAAAAAACATGTTCCATGTTTTTTTGCTGTATGTGGCGTGCATTTATCCCAAGTCTGCGAAATGTTATAAAGTAAATTGCAAAAAACTCGGCAATTCGCGGCAAAAAAACGTTTTTTTTTGATCATTGATTTCTCGGCCAATTCTGGACCATTTTTTACCATTTACCATTACCATTTCAAAGTGCAGCGTGACGGGAAAAGCCTCCTCTCTCAGATGCTGTATAGTATATGTTGGTAGGTCTTCTCTACGATGCGGGATCTAGCAAAATGTAAGTGTCGGGATTTTGGTGGAAACGGTCCACCAAATCCCCGACACTTACATTTTGCTCGATGCGGGATCATAGAGAAGACCTACCCACATATTCTATACAGCATCTGAGAGAGGAGGCTTTTCCCGTCACGCTGCACTTTGAAATGTAAAAAATGGCCCAGAATTGGCCGAGAAATCAATGATCAAAAAAGGTCTTTTTTGCCGCGAATTCCAGAGTTTTTTTTTGCAATTTACAGCATTGCGTCACAAGTTAATTAATGTATTTAATTATATTATATACTGTACATTACCTGAACACAAGGAAGTGACTGACAGCAGGCAATCTGCAGCTGTTTATAGCACAATCCATAAATAAGGAGATGAATTGAACTGGCGCCTTTCCACGTGGAGTCGTGGACATCTCCAAAGGCGCACAGACGCACGCACTGTGCGCATGTGGCTCTGCCTTCGCGTATCGGTTAACGGGTGGTCTGAGCTGGCCTTATCTAGTTCCCAAATCTATTTGACGAAATTAGCAACTTAAGGGACTGCGCAACAAACACGCCCATGACCACACCTCCAGCCACAAATAACGGTGTCGGCATAAAGAATAGTGGCTAAGGGAAGAGAAAAGGTGACCAAAATAGCAATAAGGGAATTCGCTGCGGGTATCGCATAACGTTAGGGACAACGGGTGGAAGGAAAATCGCGCCCAAGATGTGAATCTTCTGCAAAGGACATCATAACAGGTGCAGATGAGAGTAGAGAGGACCAGTATGCAAACATCTATGAAAGTCTCTTCTGCTTCATCAGAACAGATTTGTTCACCAATCCCAGAGTGATCAGTATAAAGGAACTGCTTAAAATACTGAAAACAAGAGTCTATAGGTAAAGACATTATCAGTGAAATCTCAATCAATCACCACCTTAGAAGGAAACTTGAGACTGAATTCGGGGGTTCACTACACATTAAGCTGGATTCCAAAGGAAGAATGTTTCTCATCCCAGATCAGTTGACACTGACTGAACTGGCTGAAGAAAATCTTAGATTAAGGGCCCAGCTACACAAACTAGAAAAAATCGGAATTGAGGACCATCTCACCCATGCAGCATTACAGCTGAGAGCTGACATCCTAAGACATGATTTTCCTCAGTCATGGCCTCCACAAGTTGACGAAGAAGTTCACAAAGACATTATTCCAGAATCTCTGAAAACTTTTTTAGGCGAGCTACTACGTAGCAAAGGTGACCACAGCATTTCACCTGAAAAACTAAAGAGGCTAATATGTTCTTTTGGCAGCAACATAATGTATGCTGTCACTGCTGGAAAGGTGAAACCATTAAAGCACATCGTTTTGCCTTTTACCGTTAAATCTTTGACCGGCAATATTGAACTTATACAAATCCTTAACAGGCTAGGTCACTGTGTCTCATATTCTCTTCTATTAGAAATTGACACTGCACTTTGTCTCCAGAAATTGTCACTAGCTGGAAGAGATCCTGCTCTCCCAGCTAATATCCACCCATGTTTGTTCACAACGTTGGGGTGGGACAACATTGATCGACTGGAAGAAACAGTCAACGGTGGAGGTACATCACATCGAATCAATGGTATAGCAGTCCAGGAAAAAACAAAGGAAAATGTACCTATGAAAGCTCTGCCACCAGTGGTCAAATGTAAGACGAGAAGCATCGAACCACCAGTGTCAGTACTCCCACCATACAATGTTGGAAAACGGCCTGCCCCCCGCGGACGCACAGCATTGAAGTCCAGACCACAGAACATACCCAATCTGCAAGAGCAAAAAACCTGATTTGGGTCATGTCGCGCCTTTACAGTGAAGGGACTCAGCCTGGCTGGACAGGGTTCAACATTCTCACAAGACTTGGACTGTCTGTACGGAATGACAACATAGGCTACCTACCCACTATCAATGCTCCACCCACACAGATGTCTACAGTACATGAAATATTGAATCAGTCAGTTGCCATAATGCAGTCATTGAAGTTGACAAAGATTGTTTGCGTCTTTGATCAAGCTCTTTATGCCAAGGCTGTCGAAGTAACCTGGAAGAATCCTGACAAATTCCAAGGCAAACTCATTATTCGCCTGGGAGTCTTCCATACAATTTGTATGCTAATGTCTATTATTGGAAAACGCTTCCAAGATGCTGGTTTGCAGGACCTTGCTATAGAAGCGGGGGTGATAGGCGAAGGTTCAATAGCTGGTGTAATGGATGGGAGGAAGTACAACAGGGCTGTCAGACTTCACAAGCTGGTATATGAGGCACTGTACCGGCTGGCATGGAAAGGTTTCCTGCCGTGGTTAGAGCTTAATCACCCAACAGATTTGGCATACCTGGATGAAACCTTGAAGCTTGTCAATGATTTGTGCAGTGATGTATCACAAATAGCCTTTGCTGAGGTTCTCAAAAGTGTCTCCTACACTAAAACTATGGGACTTTTTGATGCATACCTTAAACAACTTAGGTGTTCAAATGGCAGTCTTTCCGAGTTCTGGATGTCATACCTGGACATGGTAGAGATATTGCTGGGACTTATAAGAGCTTCACGTGAAGGTGACTGGATCCTGCACTTAGCATCAATCCGTGCCATAATACCTTGGTGTTTTGCATATGATAGGCAGAATTATGCACGTCATCTTCCTTATTACTATGCAGAGATGACCAAACTACCTATCAGCCATCCAGATGTGCATCAGAAATTCATGGAGGGTGCCTTCTCAGTCCAGATTGGAGGACAAAACCCTTTTGGTAGAATTCCTGTGGATCAAACTGTTGAAGAGACGGTCAACAAAGACACACAGACACCAGGGGGGACCAAAGGGTTCAGTCTGAAGCCTGGAGCTGTTGCCAAATACTACCTGACAGCGGAGTATAGAGCAGATTATTTCAGGAAGCTGAGGGACATGGCAGACCATGGTAGCTCCAGTTTGTCACACACAGACTTGCATGGTCCAAGATGTGAGAAAGATGAGATAGATGTACGGTCTATGGTTGACATCTTGGAAAATGATTGGTTGAATCCTCTGAAACCAGAAGAAACCGACCTGGTCAGTTTATCTACAGGAAGTGTGCCACCACCAGATGTGGCCAGTGATCTTTTAGGTGCCCATGACACAGGAGAAAAACTGTACCAGAATTTCAGGGAGAGTAGGTTGGAGGCAGACCCACCAACAATAAAATTCTATGACAAGCTGTCAAAATCCAAACTAAAAACTTTTGCCAACATCGGCTTTAAGAAAGTGCAAAAACATAAAGATCAGTCAGTGGTTCTGATGGCAGACAGAAAACTATTTGGACAAATGATACTAGTAGCTGAGAGCCGGAAATTACACATGAAGGATGTGTTGGCCCATCCTCTAGGCCCAATACCATGGGCTCTGGCCAATGCCGATGGAAGTTTGAGAAAAACAAATAAAGCTGCCCTGGCCAAAGAATTGGAGAAGAATATCTCCCCTGTTGAAGAAATCCGTGGAGAATCAGCATGTATGATTGATGCCATGCATCTGTTGCAGAAGATCAATGGAACGAACAAGACATTTTCACAGCTTGCTGGCTTTACCTTGCAGATGGTCTTGGCTGAAGGGCTGCACAGTCAGAGGATTGATGTTGTTTTTGATGTGTATCTAGATAGGTCTATCAAAGATCTTGAGAGATCCAATCGTGCTGCTGCAACTGGACACATCCAATACAAGAACATTACTGGGGGCCATACTATCCACCAATGGAGGAGGTTCTTGTGTAGCAGTGACAACAAGTCCAGTCTCATCAAGTTTCTGGTTGAACACGGGAAACTACCTGAACAAAGACAGAAGCTTGGAAACAAGATAATGTATGTAACCTGTGATGCCAAGTGTTACAGGATGACGGCAGTGGAATGGATAGAGGTTCCAGAGCTTTTTTCAACTCAAGAAGAAGCAGACACAAGGCTCATTTTACATGCACAGCATGCTGCAAAATCTGGTGCAAATGCTATAATTGTTGCTTCTGAGGACACTGATGTTATGGTTCTCTGTTTAGCCTTCCAAAAACACATCCCTTGTCCTATTTTTTCAGAAGCGTGGTACACAAACCCGCACACGGTTTGTGGACATACATAAGCTCGGCCTTGCCCTGGGAGCAAACCTCTGTGAGAGTCTGGTTGGGTTACATGCATTTACAGGATGTGACACTGTGAGTGCCTTTGCTGGTCGTGGAAAGCTGAATGCACTAAGGTTGTTGAGGAAAAAACCCTGATTTCCAGGAGACATTCAAACAACTTGGCCAGGCTTGGGATGTTTCAACAGAGCTGTTTGACCGTCTACAGCAGTTCACTTGCAGATGGTATCTGTCTGGGACCACCTCCAGTGATGTGAACGAGGTCCGTTACAACCTTTTCTGTGCCAAAAGAGGGGAGGCTGATTCCAGTGAACTCCCACCTTGTAAAGAATGTTTATTTCTCCATGCCCTCCGGGCCAATTACCAGACAAGAATATGGAGATGCTCTCTGCAGACTCACCCATCTGCACCAGATCCCATGCAGAGTGGCTGGACAATTGTTGATGGTCGACAGTTAGCAATTCACTGGATGCGCACAGCCCCTGCACCAGATGTAGTCCTCGAGTTTTTGGCCTGTAAATGTGCACGAGTATGCAAGCTTCCTGAATGCAGTTGTCTCAGCAATGCGTTGAGATGTACAGACCTCTGCAAACTCCGGAACTGTACAAACCAAACACCTGAGGAAAATTTGATACCTACAGTTGAACTGGACAGTTATGATGGGGAAGAGGTTGCATAGTTCAATATGGTGATTGACTCTATTGACATAATTTGGTCGTATCAATGTTTAAGATAGAGGGCGCTCTTTCGCAAACCTGTGCAATGTCTATCTACAGCTTTCGGATCAGAGGTCAATACGAGAAAGCGTGATCAAAACAAGTCCAATTCAATTAGTATTATAGGATATTCTGATCCAAAATGCCATGACCTTTGACACATGATCCTGACCTTGAATTGCTTCAGTCACCTCATAAATCAACTCGGCACCCCAGAAAATATATACTTTGATGTCAGAATCATGAAAATCGGCCCATTAGTCACCAAGCTCATCAAATACTGTATCAATTTTTATCAGATATAAAGGCCAAAAACATGTTAGTGCAGCGGTTAAGCTCATTAAATGGAAGGTATTGTGCATTTTATGACTAAAGCATGAAACTTTCTACAGTGTTTCTATACACCATGAAGTTCATTTTCAGATGTGGAAACACTTCTCAGTTGAAGTTCTTTCATGTGTTAGAGGCTGTACAAATGTAAGGTGGTCAAAAACATGGATTTTTTCACTTTTTCCAGGAATGAAGACAGTATATCAACAAGAAGAGCTCTGGAACACACTAATCACCATAAAATTGCTTTAATGGGTTAAATCAGCAATATAAGATGTGTCATTTGGTTTTCAGGGTCCATTAGGTCACCAAACATCTCTCATAAAGAAAGACCAAAAAATCGGATTTTCCATAATTTGTGTTAAATTGGATTGAGCATTTTACATTTCTTCTAGACATTTCCTAGTTGCAGTAAAGAGTGTCTACAATGCAATGACACTATTAGTGTGGCCTTTCAGTCTCCTGAGTAGGGATGACACGGTATGAGATTTTACAGCATTGTTATGCTATTGGAAACCTATACCTAGGTGTTTCATGGTATTTATAATAAAGTACTGTATTCGCTATACTTACAGCAGAAGTACACAGTGGATGTTCAGATCTGCATGCCCAGAACTGTCACCACTTTCAGACTGACCTCTGGTGACCTTGAGGTGTCATTGACCTCAGAATTGCATTTTTGCATGTTTTGTTCCTGTCTCTATTATAATAATATGTTGTGTTTGTTAAGTGAAAGTTATATTCTAATGATAACTAAAAACAATAGTCTACAGAAATTATGAGTTGTGTTTATGATATACATTTTATGACATTGTGTATGACATTGTTATGACATTAAAAGAGTGAGCATCAGCAATAAAATGAAGACAGAACATTCATTGGTGTTTATGTAGCTCTTATGCAGCTCCAAACAGAACTGTATGAAGAGATATAAGTAATTGGTAGTGATGGTCAAAGCCGAGAAACTCTGCTTCACTATCGTGCCCAGAAGGTGACTCTACAGGACACCCTGTGGAAACCCTCACAGAACTGGACTACACTGATGACATCTGCCTGCTGAGACTGAGGTTATGACCTATAGCTTCCCCAAGGACATCTGCCCCTAATAACAATAGAGGCAGCAATTCTGGGTGAGATCAATCGCTAATGGTATGACCAGTGTGTGGAAATCCAACCTACCCCAGCACATCAACATCAGTTTCATCTTCTATGGCTGTAAATGCTGGACACTAACAAAAGCCCTATAGAATTCCAAGGATGGGTGCTATGCCAGAATGCTGCAAGTGGTACTGAACATCAACCAGGATGAGCACATCACCAACCGCCATCTGTATCAACCAGCATCGGGGAATTACTGCATGTACCAAAGAAGATAGCAGTACAGACTACAGAGTACAGATGAGACTAGCTGGACACTGACATCGATACCAAGAACAACCAGCCAAAGAGTGTGTACTGTGGGAACCAACACACGGGCATGGATGGAGAGAGCGTCCCACACCTTTATCTCTTTATACAGTCCTCAGACAAGCCCTCCATCAGTGTCTCTAGTCATCTTGGTTTTCCATACATCTGTCCACATATACAGTATGTGGACGTACTAAAGGAAGATGAACCAACACACACAAGCAAGGATAGAGAGGACGTAGGTGTGGGACGTCCTCTCCATCCATGCCTGTGTGTTGATTAATCTTCCTTTAGTACGTCCACATAGGTAGGTGTGGGATGTTCTCTCCATCCATGCCTGTATGTTGGTTCATCTTTCTTTAGTATGTCCACATAGGTAGATGTGGGACGTCCTCTCCACCCATGCCTGTGTGTTGGTTCATCTTCCTTTAGTACATTCACATAGGTAGATGTGGGACGTCCTCTCCATCCATGCCTGTATGTTGGTTCATCTTTCTTTAGTACATCCACATACGTAGGTGTGGGACGTCCTCTCCATCCATGCCCGTGTGTTGGTTCCCACAGTACCTTTGGTTGTTTGTTCTTGGTATCGGTGTCAGTGTCCAGCTAATCTCATCCTCTGTACTGCTATCTTCTTTGGTACGTGCAGTAATGCCCCGATGCTGGGTGATACAGGGTTCCTCAGGGTGTCTCGTAGACCTTCTGGTCACGATAGTGAAGCCAAGCTTCTTGGCTTTGACCATCTCCACCAATTCCTTATCTTACCTCCTTACCTCTTCATACAGACCCTTTTGGAGCTGTATGAAGAGCACCTGTCAATTATGTTTTTTCTATATTGTATTGCTGTTGTGATTCCTTAGAACAAAACCTCCATTTCATAATATATTATAATGGAGACTGGAACATGTCAGAATGCAATTCTGAAGTCAATGACTCTCGGTGACTCAAGGTCTCCAGATGTCAGTCTGACAGTGTTAACAGTTCCGGGCATGCAGTTCTGAACATGCACAGTGCAGTTCTGCTGTAGGTTATAGCACATATATGTATTTATTCATTTTTAAATACCATGAAACACTGAGGTATAGGTTTCCAAAATCTCATACCGTGTCATCCCTACTCAGGAGACTGTTAGGCCTCACTAACAGTGTCATTGCATTATAGACACTCTAGGAGGCAACTAGGAGACACTTTACTCTAACTAGGAAATGTCTAGAAGAGATGTGAAATGCTCAATCCAATTTAACAGAAATTGTTGAAAATCCGTTTTTGTCTTTGGTCATGTGAGGTAAGTTTGTGAGACCTAATGGACCCTGAAACACAAATGACACATATTATACTGGTGATATAACCCATTGAAGAAATTTGATGATAATTAGTGGGTTCCAGAACTCTTCTTGTTGATATATTATCAATGTGTCTGCAGAAAAGTGAAAAATACATGTTTTTGACAACCCAATATTTGTACAGCCTCTGGCATATAGAAACATTTATGCTCAGAGGTGTTTTCCACATCTTAAAACAAACTTCATGGTGTGTAGAAACACTGTGGAAAGTTTCATGCTTTAGTCATAAAGTGCACAATTGGTTTGCTTAACCGCTGCACTATGTATTCAGCTACTCTTCTGAAACTGCTATCACACATTTTTGAATTCCTGGATGTCAGACGAACGTAATGATACCACATATGTCTTGTCCCTTTTGATGGCGGTATTTTTCCTGGCGTCCCACGGCCTAATATACACTTATTGTGGAGGACAGATGCACAGACAGACATTTCTGGGTGGCTTATATTCGCAGAATGTACGCAGCAAATTTAGCACTGAAACAGCCCGTCACGATCGGCTTAATAACTCCCGACCTGTTTCATCAATTGAAAAACTTGAAGTGGTTTATGATAGCAGATACATGTAGGTCCATTTCCTGAAAATAGAAGATATGGTGATAAAGGGATCTTTGAGTTAAAGAGTGAAACGTGCCAAAATGTTACACTTATGGTGCCTCATCACTACGTATATGTTGTAACTCAAGAACCGTAGCACATAGAGACATGTACTTGGTATCAAAATGTCCGCAATGCCCAACTTTATATTAACGTTCAATACATTTATGGGGCTTAAGATCTTTGTATTTCGAGTTATGAATGAAAAACCACATTTTTGGACGGACATCTTGGATTTTGGGGGCTGCCATCTTGGAATTTTGCAGGGCACGCAGAACTTTTAGAAATAGTGGGGTTTAAAGAGTGTGTGTACCAATTTTCATGCCTGTATCACCATTTGATTGACTTAAAAATCAATGTTACAAATGTCTTGCTCTCCGCAATCTGTGAACGTACCTATATGCTGTATCTCGAGAACCGTAGGAGATACAGACATGTAGTTGGTACCAAATCGTTCGTAATGCTCAACTTTATATTAACGTTCAATACATTTATGGGGTGTAAAATCAATGCACTTCAAGTTATGAAGTTATTACAACATTTTATCAGATGTAAATGCCAAAAAACTGTATTCAGCTACTCTTCTGAAACTGCTATCACACATTTTTGCATTCCTGGATGTCATACGAACGTAATGATACCACATATGTCTTGTCCCTTTTGATGGCGGTATTTTTCCTGGCGTGCCTCGGAGAACTTAGTGCCAACCCCTGATTAACCTTTTGCTGATTGTACACCGGACATTCGTCATATGCCACACCAATGCAACTTCTGGTTGAAAACAGTAGCTTTCAACCAGTGGATAGATACATACATAAATACTTGCACGCTATAACTAGAATTGAACATTTAAAACACAGAATTCGTTTAGTTTAAAAATAGTTCATATTTTTAGGCCATGGGGGCCGCCATTTTACTGTTCTTGTCAGGGATGATGTCATATGAGTCCTGTAGTATAGTACAGCTACGGAACGTTCCATGATTACCCAGCATTGCAGCATTAAACGTTTGAAAAGTCAATTCTCCTGTAAGACAGAAAGAAACCATGGTGTTTACCTTTCACTGGTGTGTGCGTACGCAGCGTTGGTCAGAGCAACCGCTTTGTGGAAAGCCTCTTCTACAAACGCCGACCCTAAATGAGCCTCTGTTGGGACAACAGTGTCATAAAATAAATGACCATTCATTATCAACACCCGCTTCATACTGCAGTTTTAGGTGTCAAGGTGACCACTAAAACCTTGCGTAGTTAAAACCGAGAGAT
The DNA here is from genome assembly GCA_039105355.1 of Benthosema pterotum. Classification (NCBI taxonomy): domain Eukaryota; kingdom Metazoa; phylum Chordata; class Actinopteri; order Myctophiformes; family Myctophidae; genus Benthosema; species Benthosema pterotum. The sequence continues at coordinate 55,461,241 of CM076969.1, read as the reverse complement.
GTGTTTAGCCCACTTTGCACAAGAACCACCTTTGATGTTTTAAGCGTTACAGTACCATTAGCTTTAGCTATTGCATGCATTAGCATTAACTAGTGAAAACTAGCAGATCTACAAGTTCATAGATTGCACCACTTGGTGGTGCGCTCTATGATCTTGTAGGTTTGCCATTTTGGGAGAAAAAAAGAGGAAAAAAGAGAAAATGTGGCACAAATCTTTGAATATTCTATCATGGCAAACATTTCTAATGCAAATGTCTTGCTGGCGGGGTTGCTTGAGATTTTTCCAAGTCGACTTGTTGAACAGTAAGGTCGAAGTTGAGTCAACTTATTTTTTTTTTTATTGGGGAGGGGGGGTCCGTCCCCGTAGAAATACAACTTGATGACATCATGATGTTTTTAAATTTTTAAACCAATGGCATAGTAAAATGTTGAAATGGGTGGAATTCCCCTTTAAAGGAATGCCCAGTCAGTAACAGAACAACACAACTCACCTGAGCTGTTGGGCGTTCTGCTCAGGCAGACACAGAGAGGGGCACGCTGCAGCGGGAGCATCAGCGACATCTGGTGGCACAAGCAAGAACAACACCCAGGGTTGGATTTACTGCATGGGTGGCACCAATGCAGGGGTTGACACTAAGGTCTCTGAGGCACTTGCCCATCGGGCAAGTGCATGTCAGGTTCTACTTGCCCTCAGGTCATGGTCACTTGCCCCCCGAAAATATATTGTAAATTTTGCATTTAAGTTTACTTCCTACTTGGGCGCTTGGGTTGCAGGTAGTCCCCAGTTAAGTTGGTTAACCATATGTAACTCTTGAGAACGTAAAAATGAAACCAAATGGACCCTTGCGGGTCCATTTGGTTTCATTTTTACGCTCTCAAGAGTTAAAATTAATCATCTTAATTAGCCCAGGTCTACACTACTATAGAATGTAGAAGATTAGGTCATTTTCATGTGTATGTTATTTTGCCTGTTTTGTTTCCCAAATCCAGCCTGGAATTGTGGACAGCTAGAAAGCAGGGATAGACACAGAGGCAGTGAGTGCAATGACTGCCTTCAAAACAAATTTATCTTGTGTTGTGTTATAGTGCACTAAGTCACACACTTGCCCGATCGGGCAACCAGGTAGCAGTCTTCACTTGCCCCACCATTTTTTTTTTTTTTACTTGCCCCGGGCAAGCGGGCAAGTGTTAGTGTCAAGCCCTGCAATGCATCTGCTGCTTAGGGTTGCACACTGAACTGGTGCATTTCCTGTTATTACCCAGTCCAGATGTAAATGCAGGGCCGGAACTAGAGGGGGACAGGGGTGGGCAGAGCCCACCCAAACGTGCATCCTGCCCACCCAGTGAAAGGTAATATCAGTGGTTTTCAAAGTATTCATCATGTGAATTAGCCCAAGTCTACACAACCAGAGAATGTAGGAGATTAATGGTCACTTTGATATGTATGTTTGACTGTCTGGTTTCCCAAATCCAGCCTGGTATTGTGGACAAAAGCAAAAATAAATCTTCAGTTTTGGGGTCTATGGGGCTAAAATGTTAGCCCACCCTAGTAGGGCTGACTAAATCCAGCCCTGTGTAAATGGCTTGTTCTGCTGTGTGCAAAAACGCACACATGCACATCAATCACATGCACAAGTGTCTGTCTGTCTGTCTGTCTGTCTGTCTGTCTGTCTGTCTGTCTGTCTGTCTGTCTGTCCCTCCGACCCCCCCCCCCCTCACCCCCCTCTTTACCCCCCCCCCCCCCCCCCCTCTCTCTCTCTCTGCTTCTGGCGATCGACTTCTAATGCATGATGAGGCGGCTCTCAGTATTGCAATGCCAATACCTTGTATATGAACAGTAAACACAAGTCAATAAAAAGGACATGTTTAGAAGCTGAAACATGTTGACATACCATCATCAGTAATGTGTCCATCGAAGATATCCAAGAAGTGTCAGTCCACGCAGAGTGAAGTATATACTGCAAGTATAGTATGCTGCAAAATATATATATATAAACGTATAAAGTATACTGCAAGTATACTCAAAAAAGAATCTCATTCAGAAGTTAGTGGAAAAAGCACTCAAATGTTGTTTTACTAATAGTAAATTATTCCCCTGGGAATTCCCCTTTCACTACAAATGTAGTGTAGCCTACCCCAACTAAAACAGCGCTTTATATTATATAAAAAAACATGCACGTGTACATGCATGCATGTGCATGCGTGTGTGTAATGTTATTTTACTGACCTCTGTGAATCTTGCCGCTGACAAAGATGAATGATGATGAGTTGAAACAACTAAAATCAGCTAAAATAAGTAAAAAAAAAGAAACACACAGATGAACCGCAGTGCTCTAAGAACTGTTTAAAACAAACATATTTGCCATTTAAGAATCAATGAATTTTTCAATTCAACGACTCGTTTAAACTATAACTGTAACCTATTCTCCCACATCTTCAAATTGAAGTGCTGGCCATCTGTGTGTGTATGTGTGTGTGTGTGTGTTGTGTCTTATATTCTGACAGCAGTGTTCGGTACGTGTGTGTGTGTGTGTGTGTGTGTGTGTGTGTGTGTGTGTGTGCGCGCACGTAACACCAGCAGGTATGTGTCCAAATAATCCCTTTATCTCCATCAGTCTAGTGTGTGTGGTGAAAGTTCAGAAGTGACGTGTGCGTGCGTGCGTGTGTGCGTGTGTGTGTGTGTGCGTGTGCATGTGCGCATGTGCGTGGTGACAGTTCGGGTCAGCTCTCTGTACATCAAACACTCATTCCAGGGAGAAAGGGAAGTCCCTCCATGCATACTTGCATGAGAGGTAGACTGGCCCCAGAGAAGAAAGTCACAACGTCCTTACTTGATCTAGCCACAAAGTGAGGTGCTACATGGCAACAATGTCAAACTCAACTACATGAGGAATAGTGAGGGCAGCGTTACTTTCTGAAGCAGTTTTGCTACTTTATTGGACGACTGCCCATAGAAGAAGGCTAATCTCGTTGAGTTACTTTCCATAAAAAGTATAATATATATAGATACAAATGACAACAATAGATTATTTTCTGTTACTTAACAATTTAGTCCCCCTTTTCTTTTTGTTATTAATGTATGCATTGTATTACCAGTGCATGAGACGCACTCCACGTCGCATACTGTCACCACCACCACCACCACCACCACCACCAGCAGCACCAGCAACAACAACTCCTGTTCACAACAGTGATACCACGTCACATATGAACTAGGTTGCTCCAAATTATGTCAGATGCACAGTGCACACAATATTATGCTGTGCGCGGTACTCTCAGCCATAGAGCATCACGTTGCACACCACACAGTTGACCACTATATTAATGCCAAGTATTTCATAAGTATTTCATAAGTATTTCTTAAGTTTACTTAAGTTTCATAAGTAACCAGATGTAACTCTTGAGAGTGTAAAAATGAAACCAAATGGACCCTTGCGGGTCCATTTGGTTTCATTTTTACACTCTCAAGAGTTAAAATTCATCATCTTAATTAGCCCAGGTCTACACAACTAGAGAATGTAGAAGATTAATGGTCATTTTGATGTGTATGTTAATTTGCCTGTTTTGTGTCCCAAATCCAGCCTGGAATTGTGGACAAAAGCGCAATAAGTTGCAGCACACTTGCCCGATCGGGCAACCAGGTAGCAGTCTTCACTTGCCCCACCATTTTTTTTACTTGCCCCGGGCAAGCGGGCAAGTGTTAGTGTCAACCCCCGTAAAGTGTTCATTTCTAGAGTAATAGTACAATTTTCTTTCAAGGATTTCTGACTGCCAACCAAACTGAGGGTCACACTGACATCATCATCATCATCTCTCTCCCTCTCTCTCTCATACTGAAAGACACATCAGATTAGTCTCTGTGCCAGGAGGACATGCAGTGACACCCAAACAGGTGTGCTGTGTGTGTGTGTGTGTGTGTGTGTGTGTGTGTGTGTGTGTGTGTGTGTGTGTGTGTGTGTGTGTGTGTGTGTGTGTGTGTGTGTGTGTGTGTGTGTGTGCATGTGCATCATGCATGTGCACCTAATTATATATTCAGGGATTAAAGCAAAAAAAAATCCTGGGCCTGAACTTTCCAAACATATATATATACATATACATACACACACATATATATACATACATATACATACACACATATATATACACACACACATATATATATATATATATATATATATATATATATATATATATATATATATATATATATATATATATATATATATATATATATATATATATATATGCGTTGCCCCCCCATGCCTAGATCCGTCCTGCACAAACTCCGATTGAGATACATGTAAAATGACTGATTTCTCTAATACAGTAAATAATCAATCATTTCAGTATCACGCTTCTAAATCAGTTCAACCACACATAGAGGTGACTACGCACTGGACAAATGTGCAAGACCTGTCAACTTTACAACGACTGTCCGTTGGACAGAGTTTTGCGATACTTTCTAAGAACACTGATTAGTATTGCCATTACCTGGGGTTAGGGATGTAAATTATCGATTAATTGGATATTAATTTGTACACATAACATGAAACATTTATATTTTCTCTCTGACACTAGATAGGATAGCAATTTTACAAATATTCAGGTAGTCCATTCATTGTAGCCTAATTATATTTGAACTGGGGACCCCCCCCACCCAGACTATAGCAACAGAATGGTTCCACAGATAAATATTGTGGAGATGGCAGATCTACAAGCTCATTGTGAAACTGTAGACCAGCTATTTTCACAATTCTTGCCTCTTATATAAAACAATCCTGTGTTGATTAGTTTTCATACAGCATTAGAACCACTGATATGAATACTACTATGCCTACTGCTTTGCATGGGGACATAAGACAACAAAACATTATTGGAGGGGCACTAAGGTGAAGCAATAACTCAATAATGATAGTGAAAAGAGCTGTCTGTGGACTGGACTGAAGAGCATTCCAGAGGGCTAGCAGGAGGGTTCTATATGGGGCCATACTAGCTCTGGTTCATAGCTCTAACAGTGGAGCTATGGACCAGTGCTAGGGCTAGACAGACTGCTGGAAATTAGCATTAGCTTTCAACTCTAATGTAAACACTTTTGGCTAACCAGCTAGCGAAGCTAACGTTAGTCACTCATTCCCATATGGAACTGCTGCGTTGTCGTTGCAGCCAGTGCTGCACACACTTTATCACACATGCACCTCCGTGCGTTCACCCTGTAAATCTCCCACCAACGGGTCAAAGCAATGCGCTCTTATCTCGTTCTACATGGCATTACCGGTAATTTGCGTGCGTGTTTCAACACCGCTACTGCGTCTTGTGTGTGCGCGCCTCGCTCCACTCCGCGATGGCACACAGCGGTGTGTCCAACGCGCGTCAGAGAGGCATTGAGAGAGCAGGGAGAGAGACTGGCTGACGCACCGGACCACGGCTAAAACAAGAGAGGAGACGTACTGGTGTTGATGCGGGGAGTAAGAAAAAAGAAAAACGGAATCAACAGATCTTTCTCTTGAAAGAAGAGAGAGAGAGAGAGAGAGAGAGAGAGAGAGAGAGAGAGAGAGAGAGAGAGAGAGAGAGAGAGAGAGAGAGAGAGAGAGAGAGACTTTTTAGACGGGCTCTTTACCACCACCGCGATTCTGTGTGAAATAAGTGACCAAATGGGTGAGGTTGTAACTTTATAAACTTTATGCGAAAATATGTGGGGATTGTGAAATCAAGCGAGGCATGTTTATGCAATTATTCTGGGAATTACGCGGCGCCTTTTTTCTTCCCTTCTCTTTCGACCATTTTTTAAGGGTCCAGACAGAGATGTGCGGCGGTCCGGTCGTGGACCGCCAGCACAGCGTGCAGAAGAGCAAGCACCCACCTGCCTCGATCCCTTAGCTTCCTGCACAAACTGCTAAATGCCTTCCCATCTCGCCCAGTGCCATTTATTTATGATGCCTTTATCTATGGCTTCATGAACTGCAGCGTCCCGACTCCAGTCCTCACACCGGTTCGCTGATCATCACTCTCTCTCCACGTGTCTCTGTCAGTGTTGCCAACTTGGCGAACTTGTCACTATGTTTAGCTTTTTTCCCAGACCCCCCTAGCGTTAAAAAAAAACTCCAGGTAAAAAAATCTAGTGCTTTTTTGCTGGTGAGTTGGGTTGAAAACCACTTCCCAGGCTCCTCCTTCTAGTGCATTTTCGAAGTGCCACTGCATTTTGGATTTTGGCAGTTGGCAACATTGGTCTCGTGTTTTTTTTTTTATTATTTTTTCCGCAAGCCTGACTTCCGGCACCGTGCCGGAAATCTTTAACCCCTGTATATTGTGTGCTTGTGGACTGGCCATTTTAATCAATTCTGTATGGGACCTCCTTTTGGTGTTTGAAGCATCAGTTTGCAAACTTTGCATTAGCTTTAGCTATTGGAAGCATTGGTGTTAGCGTAAGCTATTGAAAACAGGGGTTTTCGACAGGTATGTTGAAACAGGTATGATCTGTATGTTTGACTGTTTTGTTTTCTCTTCAAAATCCAGCCTGGGGGGTATTTCACGAAAGGTGGATTAGCAAATCGGGGATTTAAGCCAAAACCAGGCTTATTAAAGCCTGGTCTGTAGAGCCTGGTTTATTCTGTTCCACTAAAGCCAAGCAAGGCTTAAAATGGGAGGATTTAGCAAGCCAGGATAGTCAAGCCTGGCTAAAAAAACAGCTTGGCTTTTTTTTTCTAGACCCCTTTGGTAGAAGGCAGAATCACTGATCCTTCTTCTTCGTGGGGTATTATGGAAGCTGCCATCCTTAATAGTTGCATTGCCGCCTCCTTCCTATATCTTACTTAGTAGAAGAACTTCCGTCTATCCCACAGACTTACTGCTACATTGATACAAGGACTTATTCTTCTAAGACAAATACTGATGCCATAATAGATACATGTATTTCCACACTCACTCAAGAGGGGCCACAATGCATATTACTGCCATTGCCAAAAATAGAGCTTGTAGAGTGTCTATTTTTGCTATATTTGAATTGAAATCCTGAATAAAAATCCTCATATTTTTAAATGGAATCCTTAAAAGTAATCATTTTTATTTATTTTCAATGCAATTATTTATACCGGTAACTTTATGAACTTTATGACACAGTACTATAGTATTGTATGACACAGTACTGTACTCAAAGTACAGTGAGTACAGTATAGTATAATACAGTACAGTACAGTATGTATGATACAGTACAGAGCATAGAATACGATACAGTGCATTGTGGTGCAATACAGTATGATACAGTACAGTGCATAGAGTACAGTACAGAGCATTGTGGTATAGTACTGTATGATGCAGTACAGGAAAGCACAAGGTGGTTCTGTACTGTACTGTACTGTACTGTACTGTACTGTACTGTACTGTACTGTACTTCACTGTATTGTACTGCATCAAACTGTACTGTGCCATATTGCACTGTGCCATACTGTATATACTGAAATATGGGACTTATGTTTTTTTTCTTTAATGACCAATATGGTGTTATTTATTGATCTGCAATATGACTGCAGGCTGATAAATAAGGCAACATAAACCCATAATAATTGAAGAAGTGTTAAAACTCATTGGTTTGTAATCAGATTGACTGTCTAATGCCCAGTAAAGACATCAGGATTAGGTTAAACCTGACTGTTAGCCTGGTCCGGAGCAGGCTAGGTCCATAGCATTAGTTTCCATGGGAACTAATGTGGCATTGCTTTCATGAAACCAAATCAAGCCTCAACATATCCAGGTTAACTGGTCAAGTTAATCTGGCAAGATTAACCAGTTTTCATGAAACCGAATGAACGCTAATCCAGGATATAATAAACTGGGATATCAGTTAAATCCTGGCTTTTTCCCTAATCTACCTTTCGTGAAATAGGCCCCTGGAATTGTGGACAAAAGCAAAAGAAATCTTTAGTTTTGTGGTTGGTGGGGTTAAATGTCATCAAATGGTGGTCTGTGACTGAAATTCTGAATAAATAGTGGGCCCTGGTGTGAAAAAGGTTGAAGACCACTGCTATAAAAGATTAAGAATCATAATTTGACCTGCCAGAGAAGGCAGATAGCTCACAGGGCTAGAGAGAGAGAGTGTGTGTGTGTGTGTGTGTGTGTGTGTGTGTGTGTGTGTGTGTGTGTGTGTGTGTGTGTGTGTGTGTGTGTGTGTGTGTGTGTGTGTGTGTGTGTGTGTGTGTGTGTGTGTGCGCGTGCGTGCGTGCGCACACACGCAAGCACGAGTGTGTGCGCATGAGGGGAATTCTCAGATTTAGGATTCTCAATCCTTGGTCAATCCTCCTGCATGATGACTCAGAAGAGACGAGTCTTTGATGCCCAGGTGTGTGTGTGTGTGTGTGTGTGTGTGTGTGTGTGTGTGTGTGTGTGTGTGTGTGTGTGTGTGTGTGTGTGTGTGTGTGTGTGTGTGTGTGTGTGTGTGAGATGTCCAGGTGTGTGAGGAGATAACATCACACATTTCGTTAGTTATTAATATTATTGTCAGTGGTGGACACTGGACAGTCACTTTGTACTCAAATACTGTACTCAAAGGGGCATTCCACCCATTTTCAACATTTTACTGTCATTAATTAATGTAACTTAGATTTGTTGTGTGGAAACAATGAGTCAGGTGTTATGAGCCATATTGTTTGTTATGTCAGAACTTACAATGAGTTGTCATACATAATTAGGCTGGGAGGATGATACAATAATGATATTTTCTGACCATTCACAGCACTTGTTTCATACACAGAAAAAATGCCATTGTCATACATTGTTAAGAGAAAACCCTTTTGATCATGTCATGATCAAAATTGTGAGGGGAAAATGGCAGACAAAAGAATGCTAGTCCATGTACATTTCCAGGGCATATTGCATCTTCCTTGCATTCGACCACAGCCATGGATGAGGAGAGATGCTAATTTCCAATGCCATTGGCAGGTATTCTCAAATGCGACGGTGCAGCCAGGTATACCGGTAGGTCTTTTCATTGGATGCATGGCAGCAAATCAGGTCTGGGGCCTTGTGGTAGACCAAAAGCCTACACCAGACCTGGGCCTGGGCTTACCAAATAATTACCCATAATAATTAATACTTGCAATTCAAAAAGTCCAGAAATCACCTGACCTCCCAATTAAAATGTTTCTGTAGTCCCCTGCTTTTTTCATCATGAGTGTAATCTCTTGATGGCTAGTTTTAATTATTATACGCAATTATTTGGTAAGCCCAGGCCCAGGTCGGGTGGAATATGCTTTCGGCCTACACACAAGGCCCCAGACCTGATTTGCTGCCATGCAGCCAATGAGAAGACTTACACTATACCTGGCTACACCATAGCGTTTGAGAATACCAGCCATTGTCCGTTGTTCAGAGTGATTAAGTGAGCAGTTAGCTAAGTTAAAACTCCTGTGCATTTTTTCTTTACACTTCAGAGGAAAAAGTATAAAAGATAGACGCAACATGAAAAGGTCATTTCATGCTGCCTGCCTGGCAGGCATTAACTTAGATTTGAGAACATTGCTCAGGGGTTGACACTAAGGCACCCGAGGCACTTGTCCATCGGGCAAGTGCAAGTCAGGTTCTACTTGCCCTCAGGTCTTGGTCACTTGCCCCCCAAAAATATATTGCAAATTTTGTATTTAAGTTTACTTCCTACTTGGGTGCTTTAAACCAGGGGTTTTCAACAGTGGGTCCGGGGACCACCAGTGGTCCCTGAAAGGGTCCCAGGTGGTCGGTTTCATTTTTACACTCTCAAGAGTTAAAATTCATCATCTTAATTATCCCAGGTCTACACAACTAGAGAATGTTGAAGATTATGTCATTTTGATGTGTATGTTAATTTGCCTGTTTTGTTTCCCAAATCCAGCCTGGAATTGTAGACAGCTAGAAAGCAGGGAAAGACACAGAGGTCTTGCCCGATCGGGCAACCAGGTAGCAGTCTTCACTTGCCCCGCCATTTTTTTTACTTGCCCCGGGCAAGCAGGCAAGTGTTAGTGTCAAGCCCTGTTGCTAAAACAGGACAGAGCTCCACTGGCGGCTAGTGGTCTGCAGATCGGATTACACATTGCAGACAGGAGGACTAGCTGCCGAAACTTTTTTTTTTTTTTTATCTTTTGTTTACAAAACATTTAGAGATTGGGTAGGTCTATCACAGTGGGTTTTCAACCTTTTTGACACATGGGCCCACTATCTATTCAGCATTTGAGCCACGGACCGCCATTGGAGGACATTTTACCCACACAGACCCCAAAACTAAAGATTTCTTTTGCTTTTGTCCACAATACCAGGCTGGGTTTGGGGGATCAAAATGACCATTAATATTCTACAACAATCTATAATTGTTAGTTTTGGGCTAATTCTAATTTACTATTTTCAGGATGTTTTTTTTTTTTTTTTTTTTTTTTTTTTGGAAAACCACCTGAACTGTCTTCGGAATATTGTCGGGATGTTGTTCAGAATTTCCAATACTTCCATCCTGGACCCGCAGTGGCCCTTTAAAAACCATAGCCCCCCACCACCTCCAAATTTGATTCCACCAGTCCTCCCTTTTTCCTTAATCAGAGGCAGCTCAGCGAGGCTCTTCCTGATTGGCTAAGAAATACTCCTGCCCGCCAAGACTCTTTGTTAGCCAATGACAAGGCTTATAGAGATTTCTTTGGAGGCCCCTTGCCGTCCCTAGAAGGCCATGTCAATAATACAAACATAAGATCCACACACATTTTAAAACAAAAAATCCTTCACAAGAATCAATCGATATGCTATTTATTCAGTCATGTTGACAGCCAGATTATATAACTCTTGGGTTGTATGATCAGTCATATATTATTAGTTAAACTAATAGCTTTGCCCCTGCATGAGTATCCATGTGCACTTTTAGATTACCCTTCCATTTAAAGCTTTCACCACATACGGTACAAACAAATGGTTTTTCCCCTGTATGATTCCTCATGTGAACTTTTAAATGGCTGTTCCGTGTAAAGCTTTTACCGCATACTGCACAAGAAAATGGTTTTTCTCCTGTATGAGACCTCAAGTGTACTTTTAGATGACTCTTCTGTGTAAAGCTGTTACCACACACAGTGCAAGAAAATGTTTTTACCCCTGTATGAGTCACTATGTGTACTTTTAGATGACTCTTCCGTGTAAAGCTTTTACCGCATACTGTACAAGAAAATGGTTTCCCCCCTGTATGAGTCCTCATGTGTACTTTTACATAACACTTCTGTGTAAAGCTTTTATCACATATTGTACAAGAAAATGGCTTATCGCCTGTATGAGTCATCATGTGTCTCTTTAGATCACTTGTGGTAACAAAGCCTTTACCACAAACTGTGCATGAAAGGGGCCTTTTGCCCATGTGAATCCTCATGCGATTAAATATTGTGCCACACTCGGTACAGCTGAACCTTTTCTTCCCTGTGTGACTCCTCACGGAGTCAGTTTGTTTGGATGATTTCAGTTCTTGGGACAGATTGCTCTGTCCCAATGCCGACTCATCTCCCCTGGTCTCATCCCACTCCTCACTGTCTTCAGTGTCAGATTCAGAACAGTAATAAGAAGGACACTGGTCATCACTAGTTGGATGTGATGTCCCACAGTCCTCCCCATCAGCTTGTGTTTTCATGTCTTCAGTTGAGGTGCCGGCCACAGGCTCCGTCTCTCTGTTTTCATATTCTCTTTTCACCACTAGTAATGTCAACGTTGGCCCACTAGCCTCTTCTGCTCTTTGAAGTGACTCTTCTTGCTCCTCTTTAATATGTGGAGGTTGTGGTTCCTCCTGGACCAGACTGGAGCTCGTCTCCTCTTTACACACAGGGGGGAGTGCAAGGTCTAGAAGGACAGAGAGGAAGTCACATCAGTAACCTTCAAATCCCCAGAGAAGCTCTCCAGTGTTGAAGCTGCGGGCCCTAGTGGCAAAAAGTGGAAGTGCAGCCCTATAATGGAAGTGAATGGACTTCATGACGTCACAGGTGTCATGGCGGCACACCAAAATTTGGTGTTCGGAAGTAGCCCACAATGTTATGCTAAGGGGAAGGAAACCCAACTTCCGGCAGTCTTCCGGGTGCTTCAAAGCGCCACTGAGCAACTTGTATTGAAATGAACGGCGAGGGGGCGTGGCTATCGCTGCAACCCTGTTCATTAAAAAAAAAATACAGAGGTAATGGAGTGTTCCAAAAGTCCATCCTTTCCAGGATGTGACATCTGCACTTTCAGGAGGTTGCTGGCAAAAAGTCAGCCAAGTGTGTGCTTCTTTTTTGTATTTTATAAAAAAAAATGTTTTACAAAGAGGAATAATCACTCAATAGTCACTGTGCCAACCAAATGGACCCGCAAGGGTCCATTTGGTTTCATTTGGTTTCAAGCACCCAAGTAGGAAGTAAACTTAAATGCAAAATTTACAATATATTTTTGAGGGGCAAGTGACCATGACCTGTGGGCAAGTAGAACCTGACTTGCACTTGTCCGATGGGCAAGTGCCTCAAAGACCTTAGTGTCAACCCCTGAACATTAACGGCTAATGATTAACTGATAAAATAAAAATAAAAGCGCACGTGGCTGTCGGGGCAAGCTGGCCTATTACAATTCCATCCACATTATTAGACAGGGGAGCTGTATAGTTTTATTTTATGGGTGTCAGTAAGGCATTGCACTGTTTGTCTGTCTGCATCATGGCACACAGAGCGCATAAGCATGGCTATATGGAGATTACGCTCATGGCTAGTTCACTGATGGACTCACCACAGAGAGCTATTTGGTCATTTATACCGTCTATGTTGTTGAGGAGCAACGCAGGTAGAACATTAATCCACTCGTGTTACACAGAATATGTGCGTGCGCTCAAACTTGAGGATTTTTTTCCGGCTTTAGTCAGGCCCGGATCTAACATTTCACAATTGGGGTGGCAGGCGAAAAGTTTATGCGGCAGCTCCATTATATTCAGGGCGTTTAGGGGGGCACCGATCGCCCAGCAAACGCGACCAAAAAAAAAGAAAAGACGCTCTTTCCCCTCCCTCGACCCTCGCGTTATGGATTATATCATTGACAAAATATTGCAAAAGGTACACAGTGACAGTAGCTTAATTTAACATCGATTCTCTCAGAACACATGCACACGTTGCTGCGTTGTGAGCTTGTAGGGCGGCGAACAAAGTGTTTGCGCTGTAACGCACGCAGACATTTGATAATTGGCTGCTTATTTCCGTCCCTGAAATTTGATTTGTTTCTGATACAGAACGTGTCCATATACAACTAATATGGGATGTCCATAGAAATATGCTGCGAAAAAAGTTTTCACTAGCTACAATGCAACTCCAAATTTTATTTTCTTTTATACTGGTAATTTGCCAGGTGCAGCCAACACTTCCTTGTTCATTTTGGGCCACTCAAAATGGATGTTGCCATGTCTGAATTTTATAAGTGCTGTGGTCTTGTTCTTTCAGTAAAATGGCTTGAAAAAATAATGGTAGCTACCAGTTACAATGAGCGTATAATAATTTATAACAATAATGATTTTAAATTATTATTATTACCCATATTATTTTTTGCCTTGGTCCCTAATGTTGTTGTGTAATATTGTCATACAGAAGTCCAAGTACCATTGTATAAAACAATAACTATTTTGGAACACATCAGATCTACAAGCTCACGATGCACTGTGAGATTGTAGATCTACTTTTTTCAAGTAGCTGCAGATGTATAGTCAGAGTATAAATATAAGTATAGCTCATTTGGGGTGTATACTTTCCATAGGCCCGATTACTTATATCTATCACCCAATCTGGCAACAACACAGAGAGTAAACGGTGCCAGATTGTGATATGTGTCTACGTAAGAGTCCATGAAAATAATTGACCAACTATTAATGTTATTCTTTGCAACTAGTTGACAATAGGAGATATACACAATGTGATCACAACGTGTTGTTGTGAGCTTGTAGATCACATATTTACCAAAATAGTTATTGTTTTATATTAAAAAAAAAAACAGCTCAGAACATTTTTCAGATGGGGGTCTTTGTAACAGATAATGTTACATGGAAGTCTTATGAAAATGTTTGAGCAGAATCAAGCAGGTTTAAACTAGGGATGGCCAAATGGAAACATTTTATTAACCAACCGTCGTCAGGCCTTTGCCGGTTAATAACCATTAACCGATAAGGAAAAAATGAGCTATTTGTATCCATTCAAAAGACCATTTATACCATACCTGGCTAGCACTGCCTTTTTACGAGTCACTTATCCACCTCAAGCAATAAGCAGTAACAATAGTCACATTAGTTTTATGGACACTGTATATTAGTTGTAGTTGTATGAGAAAGGTTACATCCGGGCCTGAACTAAAGCCGAAACAAAAACATCAAGTTTGGGTCCCCAAGCCTTCAGCCTTTGATGTGATATGTGCACTTAAAACACCATTCAGACGCAAAGCGACGCATTCTGACGCATGACGCAAGGAGTCGCACGTCGATGCTTTGGTGTAGACAGGGCTTTACAGATAAATGAAATTCTTAACAACTAACAGTTAACCGTTGGCCATCCGTAGTTTAAACAACATTAGCAAACAAGGCTAAATAAAATGCTTTCTGTAACGAGTAACTACTAGGGTTGTTACTCGTTACTAACAGTTCATTTCCTTGCCGGCTAGCCATCAGGATCAGGATTAACAGGAGATTAACCGATTTTTTTTTAGTATTTAGGCTAGTATTTGTTTCTTATACCGCAAATTCAATATACATTAAAATTGGTAGACAAATGTTATCCTATGCTTTATGCTCCTTTTAAAAGTCAAAAAGGCAATATTCAACAATAAATCGTCGTTTCCACTCCTGATTAGAACAACCTATGCTTGGGCTATTTTTTTTATTATGAAGCAAGAAGAAACTTGCATGACGTCAACGTGTTCTGTTGACTTTTCGCTGAGGATAAGCCGGATCTAGAAAGCCTCATTGGGGGGGGGGGGGGGGGGGTGTCAAATCCCCCCAAATACCCAAATGCATGCAAAACTATGCTATGCTCATGTACACTCACTGTACTCTCATTCTTTGACTAACAGTATGCATACAGTAGCTGTCAAGCTAGAGGAATTTACTGTCTCAGGGTAAATGAAGGTGTTTTTTATGTTGATTGGCATTTTTTTTTTTTTTTTTTACATTTAAGGAACCAGTTTAGGTGATTCAGACATTGGTTAGGAATAGTGAATAATTAACTTTTCAATCTCATGAGTCCCAGAGTGCAGGGAGGGTCTTTTGGGTGAGTCCCTGGGACATTTCATGAGTCCCTCTTAAATTATGCTGGGAGTCATGTTTTGTCATTTTTACTAATTGCAGCATTTAACTCTCTTTTCAATTTATATGGCTATAATATGTTTATATTCATGTAAAAATACAATTGGGTTGAAGTAGCTGGAGGTAGGCAGTGCACAGGCTCTGGCAGCAGAGCAGAATATACTGTGTAAGAAGAAATAATTATCATAAATAAAGCTAGTGAAATAAATAATAAAATAATAATAGAGTCACTGATCTAACATTATTATTGGCCAATGGAATCTATAATAATATACTGTCACAGTTTTAACTTAATACATCTTCACATTGTTTTAATTGTAAATACATAAAACACAGAAGTGGTAATAACTAACTAGTAGGCTCTACAGTAGAAGCAGTAGTTATGGGAAAAGGTTTGTTCTGTGCCAAACAAAGCTTGTTTGAACATAAAAAAAAAATAATAATCGGGGGCATTTTTCAATAATTATAAAAAACAGTTGATCTACAAGCCCATATGGTTTCATTTCACACCCTTTAAAGAGTTAATATATTCATGTGTATTTGCCCACAGTCACAACTAGAGAATGTAGAAGAATGCTCATTTTTGATAATATGTTGTTTGTTGAATTGTGGACAAAGGAAAACGAAATATTTAGCTTTGAGTCTGTGGGGCCAAAATGTCCTCAAATGGTGGTCTCCGTGGCTCAAATGCAGAGTAAATAGTGGGCCCTGAAAACCACTAACTTAACCCTTAGTGTACTGAACGCGTTTTGGTGTTCTCAGCATTATGTTTTAACTATTGAAAAATAGCAGATCTACAAGCTCATAGCGCGCCACCGAGTGGCGCGCTATGAGCTTGTATCTCTGCTATTTTTGAAAAATCGTGAAAATGTGGTGCAAATCTTTGAATATTAGAAACTAGAAATCTAGACAGGACACAATGGGGTATATTACGCACGCGACGCACCTGTAGCAGTGTGCAGCAGTGTCTCCATCTCTCTCTGGAACAGGTTGTAAATGAAGTGCGCGGCCGTGCTGAGGCGCTCCAACACAAACACTTTGACCAGACAAACATCACTGCTTGTCGCGTGCTTGTCCAAAACACGCAATATCTGCTCTCCCACCAACGTCATGTGTCCGTTTATCTCCAGCCGTAAAGACTCCATTTGACTCTCTTTAACTCCTTTAAAAGACGTCAGACGTCACCTTTAGGTGACATTAAACTAGACGTTTTAACTTGTTTCATTGAATATTTCTTCTTTTTTGTTGTGGAACCGTCACAACAACAACTGTTTTGCACGCACTAACTTCCGCTTCCGGATCCTTCCGACTTTCGAGCGCATGCGCAGCAAAGGACCCCCCCCCCCAGCCATACAGTATAGACAGAGTTATGCCAACTCCGTTAACTTCATGGCGCCAGTCCAATGGCGGCTCTTGTACATAGACTCCTATTGCGAATGGGGACAAGAAGTGGGCATTGACTGCATTTGACTCAGGCAACAGCACAGCTTTAATGACAGTACATGCCTTTATTTTAGATACACACACATCATAAACACTAGGCTACACTCTACAATAGGCTGATTTAAAACAGTTGTCACGTTGCACCTATGCCCTAAAATAACTCTTATTTGCGCCACCCTCATTGAAAACAATGCATTTCAACTCCAGTGTGTCTCGAACGCTTGTTTCTGACCGCTCAATGTCGCACCTCTGACAATAGATGGCTCTGTATCCCCCGGGCCGTTTGCTCCACAGCCTTGTAGTCGAAGAGTTGCGACATTGCGAGTGCAGAACACTGCCTGGTCACGTGATTCATGTATTCCCACGGTCCTATAGACTCCAATGCACTCCGTCCGGGCTGTCCCCATTTGTTGTCCCCTTTCTCAATAAAAGTCTATTTAGAAGAGCCTCCATTGTATTGACCCACATGAAGTGAACGAAGTTTGCATAACTCTGTACTCTTAAGGCCTTTCGACCCCCTGGTGGAGTTGGTATGGAACTGGACGGACGGGTTGAATAGTCGGTACTTTATGAACAGTTTGTGAAAGAAAGGACAGAGGTACAGTAGGCCTACAGTTATAGGCTACAAATATCTATAACAATCCAAACAACAATCTAAAATAAATAATCTAGATCAATCATCTCAAAGTTTCTTTATCTGTGACTGTGGGGGAAGAAATCAAGTCATGTTCTCTCTCTGTCAGGCAGAAATCCTCACCAGTGTTGCCAACTGCCAAAATCCAAAATGCACTAGTGGCACTTCCAAAATGCACTAGAATGCGCTAGATGCTCTGCCTGGAAGGGAATATGACCATTAAATGACCATTAATCTTCTACATTCTCTAGTTGTGTGGACTTGGGCTAATTCACATGATGAATATTTTAACTCTTGAGAGCGTAAAAATGAAACCAAATGGACCCGCAAGGGTCCATTTGGTTTCATTTTTACGCTCTCAAAGAGTTACATCTGGTTAACCAACTATCCATCATTTAGCCTGGAGACCAAAACCACTGTCATAGGAGGAAAATTTGTGAAAAATGGGGCTTTTATCTCTGACGCCTGTCAATCAATTCCCCCCCCAACTCACCAGTCAAAAAGCACTAGACTTTCCGTTAGGAGTTTTTCACTAATTTTGGCACTAGGGGGGTCTGGAAAAGAGCTAAATATAGTGACAATTGCGCCAGGTTGGCAACACTGAGAGAGAGAGGGACGTAGCCCCAGCACCACTACACAACCAAAACACGAAGCTTAGAATGTCAATACTAAGACGTTTCACCTCCTTGTGTCTGTCGAGAGAAACTACTCTAGAAACTTCATAATGGTCGACAGTCTTCTCTACGGCGGAAAGAAAGAACTGCGTAGTAGCAGCCCATAATAATGTAGTCAGCCGGGAGGCGAACCCGGGACCTCGTAAATACAAGCCGCGTACGTTACCAATCACCTAAAGAGCCATGGCCTGATGGGCAAGTAGTAGCCTCGACACCCAGGCTTTCATTTTCATTCGCGTTGCGCGAAAACGGAAAGCCTGGACTAACGCACGTTGGAAAGTGGCCTTGAGGGGCGTGTGAACCTTCCGGGGTGGGCGTCGCTCTAAATGATGTGACGTAGAACAGCAGTGGATGGGAGGGGGAGGGCCCGGAGATGACGACACGTTAGTGAGATCAAATCAGAGCGCAGCACTTCCGCCGTGTGGATCCCACGACACCCCCGCCCCCCAAGGCCAAAATCATTGAGGGCTAGACCAGGCTAGGCAAGTAGTAACGCAGCCACCTATAGCCTACAATAATAGTCTAATGATCAGCCAGCGTCTTGCACCTGCTTTCTGGCTGGCGGACCAGAGACTAGAAAACCCCCCAGTATAGAAGGAAAACAACCAAAACAATAGCACCACACACACACACACACACACACACACACACACACACACACACACACACACACACACACACACACACACACACACACACACACACACACACACACACACACACACACACACAGGGTTATCGCCGCCGGGAAACGGCACGGTCGTTATAATGTTTCAAATCCGCCAAGTGATGCGAAACAAAGAAGCACTCCAGTCGTACACGGTGGTGGTGGTGGTGTTGTGCGGATGTTGGGCTTGTTTGCAACATTGTGACGCTTCTCCTGTTACTTTATAACTGTGTGTCGCCTCTTCCTCCTCCGCCGGCAGGGATGGAGACAATGTAGCCATGTCATGTAGTGTGTGTGTGTGTGTGTGTGTGTGTGTGTGTGTGTGTGGGGGGGGGGGGGGGGGGGGGGGGGGGGGGGGGGGGGGGCAGTGTTGCCAACTGACAAGATCCAAAATGCACTAGTGGCACTTCCAAAATGCACTAGAATGCGGCTAGATGCTCTGCCTGGAAGGGAATTTTATAAACATACAGATCAAAATGACCATTAAAATTGTATATTCTCTAGTTGTGTAGACATGGGCTAACACACATGATGATTATTTTAACTCTTTGAGAGCGTAAAAATGAGTTAAAATAATCATTTTTACGCTCTCAAAGAGTTACATAATTTAGTCTGGGGACCACTAGCCTGGTCTAGCCCTCAATGATTTTGGCCTTGGGGGGCGGGGGTGTCGTGGGATCCACACGGCGGAAGTGCTGCGCTCCGATTTGATCTCACTAACGTGTCGTCATCTCCGGCCCCTCCCGCGCCCGTCCACTGCTGTTCTACGTCACATCATTTAGAGCGACGCCCACCCCGAAAGGTTCACTCCCCCCTCAAGGCCACTTTCCAACGTGCGTTAGTCCAGGCTTTCCGTTTTCGCGCAAGGCGGACGAAAATGAAAGCCTGGGTGTCGAGGCTAGGGGACCACTGGTTGAAATCACTATCATAGGAGGAAAAATGGTGAAAAATGAGGGTTTTATCTCTGGCGCCTGTCAATCAATTTCGCCCCAACTCACCAGCCAAAAAGCACTAGATTTTCTGCCAGGAGTTGTTCACTAATTTTGGCGCTAGGGGGGTCTGAAAAAGCGCTAAATATAGCGACAAACGCGCCAAGTTGGCAACACTGATCCTCACTCAGGCGACCCTGCCAGGGTGATCAAAGTCCTATGCTTACATCCCAGTAGCTACCCACAATCAGATACAAGTTAGGTCAGAGTGTCTCACTACATGCATGCACATACACATAGCCTAGTAACCCTCAATTGTGTTTAAGTGCTCTACTGTGAAACCAGGCCACTCTCATGTGAGGGAGGGTGCCTGCATCAATAATGAGGAAGATGACAAAATGAAACAATAAATAAATAATTGACACGTTTGTCAATACAGTGTCAAAAGTTAAGGTGCAACAAGACAGCTTCTGCCTCCATCTTGGACAAAGTGTCTAGACTAGGGATGCGTACCTTACCTTTCACCTTTGAACCGATACGATACTTGTTACCTGGGAAACGGTACGATACCAGAAATGCCACCAATAACTTTTTTAACCAAATTGTATAGGCCTATATTACTTTTTTGTATTTTACACATCATAGCAATGGTTTAGGTTGAATCATATCTTACACGCGCACACACGCATGCACACACAAACACACACACGGAGGGGACGATGTGCTGTATGAATAGCGGCAGCATTTCTTTCAGCAGAACATTTCCATCCGTAGTGAACGCTCTATGCTTACTGTATGTCACGTCTGTCATAATTAGTCAACCAAGACAGCTGTTTCATCTCGTCAGCGTCAGTCCTTCTGCTCGCTCCTTGAGGTGCAGCGGCACAGAATGACAGTAGAAAGTATTGAAAAGAGGCACCGTTCATTCTTAAGTGAATGTCCCAAACGATACCAGCACTGGTGCCCTTCACGGTACACAAGACTAGTCAAGACACAACACACGATACAACACGATCATAAAGATTGTAGCTTATCTGGTTCATATATAGCCAAAACAGTTTTTAGGTGGCAGTCCAATTGGATTTGGCCACTTTCACGACCTTGAAGATCGCATAGCTAAATCTTAACATGCCCTGGACAACATCTGGGTCAAATGTAGTGCTTCTAGAGTGATTGGCATGAAATATCCCTGGGAGGGATATTTCGATAGGGAAAGGGCCTGGAGTTGTTGTCACTATAAATTATATTAAAGTAGTTTCTTCACAATTTAACTTAAATCCAAATATTGTATTGAATTCTCCATATATGAACATGAATGAGGACATTTCTACCTTGTTTAGCCAAACATGATGTACTTTCTAATATTACAGCACAGTGGTGGCCACCATCTTTAAATGGTCCATTTTGAGGCCTTAGCAGCCATTTTTTTAATTTGGCACACAGCAGATTGGAGTCAGCACACCTTAATACGCCTAGAAAACATGTATGTCATAAACACTTGCTTGATTTGCCAGTGAGGTATTTAGTAAAATTATCTAGACTATGTACAATTTGAAGGGGGCGAAATAATTTTGTGACTGTGACTGTCGGTCAAAATAATTTCACTGTCCCGTACCCATTCTGTGAATAAAATGTTCACAGAATGGGTGAACATTTTATTCATGGTAATCATAACCTGAACACACCAAAGCTGTGTTGTGTCGAACTGAGCAAAATTCTGAAAAAAATCCTACTCATGCTTTTGAACATGTTCTGCTGATAACATATTTGATGAAAATACTGGTATGCACAAAAAAGAAGAAACAATTTCAGCCACATTTTTACTTTTAGAATAACAATGATTTATTCTCCTATACATCCTATACAAACTCCATTTGAGCCTTGTTTCTGGTGACTCTGTCCTATAAAAATAAAAGCATAAATACAACTAAGCTGCTGCATGTCGACATATCATTGTATATCTGTTCCCTTAGAGAGAGAGAGAGAGAGAGAGAGAGAGAGAGAGAGAGAGAGAGAGAGAGAGAGAGAGAGAGAGAGAGAGAGAGAGAGAGAGAGAGAGAGAGAGAGAGAGAGAGAGAGAGAGAGCTCACAACAAACTGGAAACAGAAGGAAAAAAAGCACAACTAGCGAATGGAAACTAGTTAGGCAAGTTTTGGTAGGCACTAGTTTAGGTTAGGTGCCTGTGACACGTAACCTAAACTAGCCTAGCTAGCTAGCCTTAGGGTACACGCCACCGGCATGCAACTAAAAAAGCAAAGTATTTTTTAGAACTAATAAAATTTTGTTTGTGTGCGTGGCCACATAGCACATATAAACATTTATCTAAAACCTGCCCCCCCCCCCCCCCCCGCCCCCGAATAAAGTCAACTCAAAAATGGAACAAACAAAAAACACTGTAAAATAAAAACTGTACAGTTAACTTCACAGGCGAGTGACGATTATTATATTCCATTTTTTCGTTTCCATTGTCTTTTCCAAGTCATTAGATGAAAAATAAAACATGGCACGTTACAACACACTTTTTTGTTGTTTTTCTCCTTTGTAATTATTGGTTGGGTCCAAGATATTGTGTTTGTTGTCATGATTTGTCACGACCCGAGTTCGCTTTATACGGCGCTTACAAGGTCTTTAAATAAATAAATAAATGAAAAGTCTATGATGAAAATTATTGGGGAATTTTATCCCAGAACAGCTCTGTAGCCCCATCTGTAGGGAAAGTGGCCCGCTATTGCCCCTCTGTAAGTAGTGGCGTAGCGTTGTTTTATTTATTTTTTCCAGCTGAATGGCTCTGCACGCTAAGTAGCTGATATTGTTTTTTTTGTCCGTCTTGAAAACATGGTGTAAGTGAAAGTGAAACTACGTTACCAGTGTCCGTGTTGTCTCCGTAAACATTTCCGTAGCGTTTTGGAAGCATCAGGAGAATGAACAGCACAATAGAGCATCCATCCGTCCGTCTGTCCGTCTCTTGGGGATGCCTCTCACACGTTTTGCTAGCGTAGTCCTCAAGGAACGTCTCACTGGGAGGAGACCCCGGGGCAGACCAAGGACCAGATGGATTATAACTCCGCTGGGAGGAGAAACCGGGGCAGACCAAGGACCAGATGGATTATAACTCCACTGGGAGGAGACCCAGTGGCAGACCGAGGACCAGATGGATTATATCTCCGCTGGGAGGAGACCCCGGGGCAGACCGAGGACCAGATGGATTATATCTCCACTGGGAGGAGACCCCGGGACAGACCGAGGACCAGATGGATTATATCTCCGCTGGGAGGAGACCCCGGGGCAGACCGAGGACCAGATGGATTATATCTACACTGGGAGGAGACCCCGTGGCAGACCGAGGACCAGATGGATTATATCTACACTGGCAGGAGACCCCGGGGCAGACCAAGGACCAGATGGATTATATCTCCGCTGGGAGGAGACCCTGGGGCAGACCAAGGACCAGATGGATTATATCTCCGCTGGGAGGAGACCCCGGGGCAGACCAAGGACCAGATGGATTATATCTCCGAAACCGGGGCAGACGGAGGACCAGATGGATTATATCTACACTACTGATAAGCGGTTGAAGATGGATGGATGGTCTCTGTAGAGGTGATGTTGGTGGTGGTGGTGGTGGTGGTGGTGGGGCAGTGTTATACGTGGACCAGTGCCCCCTGCTGTGTCTGGAAGCTCTGCACACTGACCAGGACCTTCTTCTGGTGACCCGACAGAGACACGCCCGTCTGACCCAGTTCCCTGTGGACAAACGCAGATTAACACCCCGATCATTGTGGGGACACGCAGACACACGTTAACCACCTGAACCCCACAGTAGCATCTCTATTCCGGGCTTGTCATATAGCAGTGGTTTTCAACCTTTTTAATCCCAGGGCCCACTATTTATTCAGAACTTGAGCCACAGACCACCATTTGAGGACGTTTTAGCCCCACAAACGCCAAAAACTAAAGATTTCTTCTGTCTACCAAGCTGGCTTTCGGAGAAAACCAAACAGTCAAACATACAGTACAACTAAAAAAAAGACCATTAATCTTCTACATTCTCTAGTTGTGTAGACTTGGGCTAATTCAGATGGTCAATATTTTAACTTTCCACCATTTAACCTGGGGACCACCTGTAATCCTCTCAGGGACTGGTGGTCCCGGACCACTGGTTGAAAACCACTGTCATATATGGTTTAAGTGGTAAATGCCCAAATCACTGAATGCCACGCAGACACACACACCGACACACATTGATAGCCCTGTTTACACACAAAGACACACGTTATAGCACAAACGGTCACTGACCGTGGGTTGCTATTGGCCAGTGGGCGGAGCTCTCCGGGGTTTCGGAGGAGGTGGTCCAGCGTGCTGACGAGGCGGCTGAAGTCAGGCCTCCGGCTGCGACATTTCTCCCAGCAGTCCAACATCATCCGATGTAAAACCATCGGACAGTCCATGGGAGGGGGGAGACGATACCCCTGCTCTACCGCCCTGATCACCTGATACAGAGAGAGAGGGGAGAAATTAAAACATATGGTTTTTAACATATGGTTTTAGGTATGTCTTTGCTGTCCAGGATGTCTTTTATTTGTGTAATGTCTAGGAAGTTCACACATACAGGGTTGGAAAGAGTCAATGTCAAGGAAGCTTGGGTTTTTATTTGTCCAGTAAGTTGAAGCTTTTATTTGTTTAAGGTCCAGGTAGTTGCTTGCTTAGCTGTTTTTGTGTCACATGAGGCTCAAACAAGGTGCTTGTGTGTGTGTGTGTGTGTGTGCGCGCGTCTTTATTATGTGTCACACATAATAAATATAACATACGTCCTGGTTGGACATCTCCCAGTAAGGTCTCTCCCCATAGGCCGCCACCTCCCACATGACCACACCGTAGCTCCACACGTCACTGGCCGCTGTGAACTTCCTGTAGGCGATGGCCTCAGGAGCGGTCCATCTGATGGGGATTTTACCACCCTGCATCCACGCACATACACCACACACACACACACACACACACACACACACACACACACACACACACACACACACACACACACACACACACACACACACACACACACAAAAGCGCAGAGAGGGAGAGGTCCAAAATGATACTTCCTTTTTCCTTCCTTTTTACCCTTGCAGTGCAGAATGTTCTGTTTCTGGCAATCTGCTGAACTGTTCTATTCCTGATGTGCTGACACTGTACTTAACTGCCACCATGAGGACATGTGAAATTCTCAAATGGCACATCTGTGTATATGCATGCATGTGTGTGTGTGTGTGTGTGTGTGTGTGTGTGTGTGTGTGTGTGTGTGTGTGTGTGTGTGTGTGTGTGTGTGCGTGTGTGTGCGCGCGTGCGTGTGTGTGTGTGCATATTTCCTACCCGTGTTGTGTAGGCAGCTTCAGGGTCGTCCTCCAGAACTCTGCTCAGACCAAAGTCAGAAACCTTGAAGATATAGTAACAATACTGTAGTAACGAACAAGGGTTGCAGCTGCAGGAAGCTGTCGCACACCTGTTACGGTACTCTGAAGCTTTCACACTCATCTGGTTACTCTAAATCTGTTACACAATTCAGGTTACTCTAAATCTGTCACACACTTTAGGTTACTCTTGCACATGCAAGAGTAAGCAAGAGTAAGTAAGAGTAAGTATTTTTTTTAAATAGTTAAAAAATGCAAAGAAGTTAAAGAGGGGGTGCCGTGATTTTTGTATTTTTTCCAATTTTGTACATGTTTAAGAGGTGACAGTATGTAATTGGTGTGTTTTTTATGTGCAATGATGTCTTCCCTTTGTATTTAGGGTTTCTTCCTGGGGGCTGAACCATTCCAGTCAAACGTGCCAATGAAAAAAACTTAAATATAGTGACATCATTTGTTCAGCCCCTCCCCTAACTCCTCCCATTTATCATGCAACTAAAGCTGTGGGTGTGGCTTCAGTTCAGGTGGATCTCCACCCATCACCACCCACCAGGCAAACCAGGCATACTTAATGAACTGGTAGGCTAGAATCATAAAAATGACAGTTTAACAAACACTGTACACTTTTTGGGGGAAAAAAAATCTTACTTTTCATATAACATTAATACCTGATGATCATGTTTTAGGGTAGAAAAATTCATGGCACTCCATCTTTAAGGGATAAGGGGTACAGCGGTGACGAAAATCTAGGCCCTGGTGTGTTACATTAGCAATAGTAGCAGTATGGGTACCTTGCAGACCAGGTGTGTGTTGACCAGGACGTTGCGTGCTGCCAGGTCTCTGTGAACATAGCTCATCTCTGACAGATACGTCATGCCTGCCGCGATGCCGCGGAGCATGCTCACCAGCTGGACGACCGAAAACTGACCGTCATGCTTCTGCCAGAGAGAGAGAGAGAGAAAGAGAGAGACTTAACCCATTGTGTCCTGACCTTAGATTCGAGTTTCTGACACCAGATTATACAGTAGTTCCTGACACCAGATTATAGCTGCAGCAACATTCTAGCTTTTGACGCTAGATTCTACAGTAGTTTCCGACACTAGATTCTCGTTATTGACACTAAATGATAGTTTCTGATGCTAGGATCTCCTTTTTGACACTAGAATCTACTTTCTGACGCTAGAATCGAGTTTTTGACACTAGATTCTATAGTTTCTGACACTAGATTCTAGTTTTTCTGAAAAATCTGTGCTCCTGTGTCAGTGATGCTAACATATTTCTAGCCAAGGACCACCAGAATTATCCATATTTGGCTGCAGACCGCCATCTGAAAACATGTTGTTCTCGGGGTTCCCCAGAAGCGAAAAATTGAGATGAAATGTTTGCTTCCAAAATAATGTATTCAGAGATTTGCAGCACATTTTCACAATTTTTCAAAAATAGCAGAACAACAAGCTCATGTCGCGCCACTCGGTGGCGCGACATGAGCTTGTTGATCTGCTATTTTTCAACAGATAAAACACCAAAACGCGTTCAGGACACAAAGGGTTGATTACAGATACTTAGGGTCGAGTCTTGACTCATTCTGAACTGAAAAATAATTCAAAGAGTTGCTTTAACTTGTGGGGTTATGAAATGCTTTGAGAGAATTATTGTAAATACTCTCAAAACACAGATAGCTCCTGTCATGGATCCTCTCCAATTTGCCTATAGGGCTGGGCGCAGTACTGAGGATGCAGTGGCCAGTATAACCCACTTGATCAGCAAGCATCTGGAGGAACCTAAAGCTTATGCACGTGTTCTCTTTGCAGACTTTAGTTCTGCGTTTGACACGGTTAGCCCTACGCTGCTGGTCAAAAAACTAAACACCATGAATGTTAATCCTTTCATCATCAGATGGTTCCATTCCTTGTTAACCAATAGGTCTCAACAGGTTAAGGTCAATTCTGTACTCTCTACTCCTAAGCCATGCTGTACTGGTGTGCCACAAGGGGGGGTGAGTTCACCTTTCCTGTTCACTGCCTACACTAATGACTGCAGAAGTAGTCAGCCCAACAATTATATTTTTAAGTTTTCGGACGACACTGTCATTGTGAGCCTACTGTGGGGTACTGAACATCCTGAGGGATACATTAGAGAGATCAACTGCTTCAAAGACTGGTGTGAAAATAGTTACCTCATGTTAAATCCCACAAAAACGAAAGAGATGATCTTCGATCCAAAAGGTGTTGGCACCCATGAACCAGTTGTAATTGGCAATACTGAAATAGAGCAGGTAGCCTCATACAAATACTTGGGAATTTACATGGACAACCAGCTGAAATGGAATGTACACGTGGACAATTTGTGCAGCAAACTGGCACAACGCCTGCACTTCCTCCGCAGGCTAAGGTTGTTCGGAGTCAGTATGGGGATAATGTCCACTTTTTATGATGCAGTGTTGGGCAGTGTAATCAGATATGGTATGGCAGCCTGGTTTGGAACACTGTCTGTTCAACTTAAATCTAGAATATCAAAAATGGAGTATACAGCCATGAAGGTAATTGGCAGGAAGGACTCTCCTTCACTACAGTCTATCTTTGAGAAAGCAGTGATCAGTTTAGCAAACAGGGTGCTGTCTGATCCTACACATATCCTGTTCACAGAATACGAGCTGCTACCTTCCGGCAGGCGATATAGAGCATATAGATGCAAAGGAAATCGCCTCAAACTTTCTTTTATTCCTACTTCGATTGTCCTATTGAACAGTCATCATGCCCTCACATGATGGGTGTTGGATAGGGCTGTGGGGTGGGTTTTAGTCCAGGTCTTGAGGGTTGTTGTTCTTTTTGTACTTCTTATATATTGCTTTTTTAAAAGTGAACTGTCATTTGCACTTTAAATCTTGTGTACAATGCTGCTAGTGTGTTTTTATGTATTAATGTATGTCCTACGTACAGTATGTTTTAATGCTGCTATGTATTTGCTGCACTTTTGCCCAAGGCAAATTTCCCTCAGGGGACAATAAAGTATATCTCATCTCATCTCATCTCACCACATTTTCACCATTTTCAAAAATATCAGACCTACAAGCCCATAGCACGCCACCGAGTGGCGCGATGTGAGCTTGTAGGTCTCACATCTCTTTGCAGTATTTCACTGCAAAGCGCTTATTGAAATGGTCTTACATTTGCCAGTGCAATAAAAACATTGTTGGGGATGTCAGAAATCATGTCACACAGGACAACAACATGTCAGAAAAATCACACCACTTTTTTGTTGCACACGCAACAGAAACAAGATCTTGGGTCTCTCAACCTTTTACACCAAGGCTTGAATGGCTTAGCCCCTTCTCCCTTTTTGCCCATTTTTTTGCGTTCAATCACAGTAACGTCTGTCCCTTCATTCACAATCGATGTCTACGTTGCAATTAGCAATTAGCCAAAACATTGACCAGAAAAGAGGGCATAACAGCATTGTATCTACTCATGAGACCATACCTGTTACATAGTGTAATCATGGCCGTCGACGTCTACCTTTTTTCCCCTCTGTATTTCAGCCGGCTGTGTATTTGAGTTTTGGCATCGCTGCCTTATTGTATAATGCCTCACCTTCAAGAAGCTGTCTAGTGATCCGTTCTCCATGAACTCTGTGACGATCATCACTGGTTTACCTGGAGACGGGTCAGACAGTCGGGAGAGACAGGTCCGTGAGGAGATCAGATGCAGAGAATGAACATACGCTGTCAGTGTCAACATTTATTTAGTTCAGATTTTTTTAAGTTAAGCTGTATGACATACTTGCCATTAATATAGTGGTGGCTACTGTATTAATTGATGGCCAGAGTCCCCTGGGGGAGTTTTGCTCTGGTTTTGGTGAAATATCATGTAGTTCCAGTCATTTTGTGGGGGTGACTGGCGTCACACAGTAACAGTAATTGAAAAAAAAAGTAGTTAATTTGTATTGTTGACCCACTTCTAAAATATTACCACATTCTTCAGTCATTTTTGACCGCCTTTTTGCTGATCATAAGCCAGCAATAGCCACAGCAATATGGCTTGATTTGCAAACCGGTGATGTTGTTTATGCCAGAAGTTGAATGAAAAAACATGACTCCAGTGCACCAGATGAAGAAGCTCTTCTTCTATGTTTTTGTTGCCACTTCTGGCAATTGGCCACTTGCTGACACCTCGTGGTTATAGTTATATAATAGAGCCATAATAGAGAAACTAACAGAGGACCTACAGTATGTGAAATTATACACTATTTCAATGGGAATAATTTGATGAATAGAAAATATGAAAATCACTGATGTCGATATTCTTTAAACAAGTGCATGCAGTCAGATCAGTTATGAGTTTAAACATTTTATTTTTCAAATTATTCCCATTCAAATAACGTCTATAATTCCAAATTACCCCCCGTTAGTCTATCCATTTTATGCAAGGACATGTCTAAAATATATAGAAGTGTTTATGTACAGCCTCTTCCAGGGGCAGTTGAGACTCTAAATGTCAACACACTCCAGGGGCGGATGTAACATTTCCCATACCATTTTCCGTTACAGGACGTCAATAATAACATCAGTTGTTGTTGAAATTGCAACAGACACACAGCATGCATAAAGCTAAAGGTCTGACTCAGAGTGGTTTACTGTTTTCAATGATGATATTGGTTTAGTGGTGGACAATTGTAGTTAGTTAGTAGCAGTAGTAGCGTTTCAAATCAATTTAAATATAAGCACTTTCATTTGAAATATCTTGGGTTGTTTTGCATGCCATCATGTTTGGTGGGGCAGACCGGGCATTTAGGGGGCCATTGCCCCCATGCCCATGGCTAGATCCACCCCTGACACTCTCCCTGAAAGGTTGTGGAATGCGTTTGTCGAGTGAAGTCAGCAGAGCAAACAGTCCTCGAGATCTGTCACACCTACACATGCACCATGTGACTTACATCTGGTCACCACCCCCTCCAGACGGATGATGTTGGGATGGTCAAACTGGCCCATGATTGACGCCTCCAAGAGGAAGTCCCGCCTCTGCTGCTCCGAGTATCCTGCCTTCAGGGTCTTGATGGCGACGATGCACGTCTCCCCCTCAGTCTGCTCAGGGCGCTGTAGACGCCCGCTGCATACCTCGCCGAACTCACCTGCACGCATGCACGCACAAAACCACAACGCAAGCACATTTGAAAACAGTGGCACACTGCTGAAGGTCCCGGTTGTGGTGCTGGCAGCGCGTCTCCCCCTCCACGCCATGAGCGCCCATACCCGATGCAGGTGTTGGCAAAAGGGCCTTTCTGTGAAGAGTTTGTATGTTCTTCCCATGTCCCCAGGGGTAGATGCCCTCACATGTTCTCCCTGTGTCTCCTAGGGTAGGTACCCTCACATGTTCTCCCTGCATGTGTCACCAGGGGTGGGTACCCTCACATGTTCTCCCCGTGTCCCCAAGGGTAGGTAGTCTCACATGTACTCAACCAGGGGCAGATGCCCTCACATGTTTTCCCTGTGTCCTCTAGGATAGATAACCTCATATGTTCTCCCCGTGTCGCCTAGGCTAGATGCCTCACATGTTCTCCCCGTGACCCCAAGGGTAAATACCCTCACAAAAACATGCAGTAAACCTGATCTCTAAACTGCCTCCCCCTGGCCAACCAGAGTGTCTGATGGAGGGGACAGGAACTGGTTGGAATAACGTTACTCCCACACGCTATGTCACTGGTGGGAAAAAAAAGCAGCTTGGACCCCTCTTGAAATACAAGGAGGCATGAGGTCAGTCCGTTGCCTCTCCGGGTTGGCAGAGGGTGTGGAGCCCAGGATCACATTAGGTAATTGGCAGAGGGTGAAAAAATGGGTTGCAAAACCAAGGAATAAAAATGTAAATTAAAAGAAAGTGTCTACTGTACCTATCCATTCTTCCAGCCACCCAGCCACCCACCCACCCCTCTTTCTATCCCGATGCTGGAGAGGGGTCTTACCTGCTCCGATCACTCTCTCTATGCTGATGCTGGAAGGGTCAATCTCTTTGGCAAAGTCTCTGACCGCCTGGTTGGGATCTTCGTAGTTATGAGGGTCTACGTAGATCCTAGCGTCTGGCAGATTCACTGTATGGAATAATATAAGTATGGAATAATGTATTTGACCTCTCATATTACGAGGGGCCAAATCAGGAGAGGCAACTAAATCAATTTGTGGGTGGTAATACAGTTGCGACTGTTATAAATAAATCGCAACCCGTGAAAACGGTCAGGTTCTCTACTAAACCTAACCCCTAATTGTAAACATAACCTCAGTAAAACCTATGCCTAAACCTGACCTCAACCCCCTCCCGCTATGCCAACGGTCGCGACCGCTATGCCAAATGGCCGCGACCGCTATGCCAAATGTCGCGACGTATGCCGGAGTCGCAAAATGATGTCATGGAAGTTGAAGTTTGTCATGACCGTTTTGCTACCACCCATCGCAAAGTATGTCGCGACACATGCCGTGTTCGCAAATTGATTTCACTCCTCCTGGAAATGAGGGCACGACACTGTGAGCAGGAATTCACATGTGCTACTAATAAACACATTTGTGAGTTGCAAAATGCAATTACTACAGAATTTGATTGTTCAATACATTTGTTTTATGTTCACCACTGCGGCACCACTGCACTACAGTGTTGTCAAGTAACTAAAGTAATAATATTACAATATTACAGTGATAATAATTACAGTGATAATATTTCAGTATTCAGTAATATTATTATTTCAATATTCAGTAATATTATTAGTCTCTTTTCCAGTAGCTACTGTAGTAACATAATAGCTGTGGTAAAAATGTGCATTTGAGTGTTATTTAGCCCTATAACGCCGTTGGTATCATATATGATACACCAATTCTTCAGCTGGCTCATGTTTCCGTGTAACCACTACTTGGTTCAAAAACCTGTTGTATCACATCTGATACGTCCCCTGCCCCACCTGGACCATACCATTTCCACTGCAAGTAGATACAGAGCCTCAGATGGTATGACCCAAAATGGCTGCCTCCATCTAATTTGCAACAGCAGAAGCCACTGTCCAAACATTTTGGTTTTGAGGACATTTTGGTGAGTTTTCCTTGTATATCTTTACTGATATTTTGAAATAAGGGTTGCATAATGTGATTGAACCTAGTCATTCTCAAAAAATATAATTTTAGTTTGTTGTTTACCACGTCTGAAAAGTATGTATCATATATGATACTACAGGTTTTTAGTACCATATAATGATGTATCATATATGATACTACAGGCTTTAGTCATTGCACACTGCCTATGGGAATATCTATTATGCTCTACACAACTTTCATTCTTATAATTATTTTTCTATCAATCAAACATGCTGGGCATTCAATGTTGTTATGCATGTGTAATAGAGAACATCTTTACTCAAATTCTAAATGTTGAACCCCAAACCCCAAATGCCTGACCTCACTGACCTGAATAGAGTACTACATAAGTACTACGTACAGTGAGTACAGTATACTCTATGGATACTACAGTGAGTACAGTGAGTACAGAGTACTCTATAGACAATACAGTGACTACAGTGAGTACAGTGTAATCCATGTACAATACACTGAGTACAGTGGGTACAGTGTAATCCATGTACATTACACAGAGTACAGTGAGTACAGTAAGTACAGTGTACTCTATGGACACTACACTCAGTACAGTGAGTACTGTGAGTGCAGTGTACTCTATGGACTCTACACTGAGTACAGTGACTACTGTGTACTCTATGGACACTACACTGAACACAGTGAGTACAGTGTACTCTGTGGAGACTACACTGAGTACAGTGAGTACAGTGTACTCTAGTACTGAGTGCTAAGTTGTTAAGACCCAATGTATCATTTATGATACAATAAAAATAACATATATATATACATGTTTTTTGAAAAAACTTTTTTTTAATTTTTCTTTTATGACCTAAAAAGAGTTCAATTTCAAAAAATTGGAATTTTCTGACTTGTCCTTCATGGTTCAGGCTTTAAAGGGTTAGGCTAGTGCTAGGCTGGTTTGGGGTCAAGTTGCTTTGCAGGTTGTTGATCTGGTCTAGACCATATAGGGGGATATGAAACTATGCACACTCGTCTCTTGTGCTAAATGAATGACTTGAATGAATTGAATAATATACCAATGGCATCAACTGACAAATGACACCCCTAGTGTAGCACTAGGGGTGACACTAGGGGTGACAGAGGTGTGAGGCAGTGTGTGCGTGCATGTGTGTGTGTGTGTGTGTGTGTGTGTGTGTGTGTGTATGTGCATGCGTGCGTGCATGTGTGTGGCGTACATCGTCCATGCTGAAACCGCATCTTGTCGTCATCGGGGTCCTGCTTGGCTTTGATGTATCCACAGTGTCTGAAACATAAACATAAAAGTATTAAATATAAGTGACACACTTCAGCTCAGATGGACTGATGGACCATCTATTGCAAAGCTTCTGCATGTTAGCATGGCGGCATGGCTCTGCTCATGTGATATCATATGATCTAAGTACCGAGACATACTGTAGGTCTGATATCACAATTGATATCTCAGATGTCTGTGCACCGAGACACAGCTCTGATATCAACCCCCCCTGAGCAGAGCCGGTTACAAATAACCATGAACAACAATACAAGACAATAACACATGGAGATCAAATCCAGCACATCGCATACAATCCAACACAACCCTGAGGGGGGAGCTGGTTGTATAGCCAACCAACACATACACATACAATAATTCCACTTCTCCCCGCCTGTCAATTTCACTCTAGCTGTTTGTGGATGAACGAGAACGAGTGCATGTACAAGTGTGTGTGTGTGTGTGTGTGTGTGTGTGTGTGTGTGTGTGTGTGTGTGTGTGTGTGTGTGTGTGTGTGTGTGTGTGTGTGTGTGTGTGTGTGTGTGTGTGGTGGGGGGGGTGGACTTCTCTATGCATTAACACACATCTATACATCCCTCCACAGAGCTTCCACACCATTAAGCACAATCCGGGTTGTTCCTAGACATTCAATAACACATTAAGTAGAATCTCTCTGTTTCTAGTGATTCAATAACGCATTATGCAGCAGCATTTAGGCTCACACTCTTTAGCTAACTATTCAATAAGACATTTAGTTCCACACTGAGCACAGCTGATCGGCTGTGGAGACACCTGGGGCAAAACCTTTCCTCACTAACTGTCCATCTAACTTGTGAGTGCATGCTTGTGTATGCGCGCGTATGTAGATTGGTGTGTGTTTGCATGCAGTTGGGTGTCTGTGCGTGTATGCATGCGTGTATTCGATCAAAGATCCATAACCACTTACACCCCATAGGTTGAATTTGCTGTATGTTGCCAAATAGCAGAAACGCAGGATCTGTGAAGCTCACAACGTGCCACGTTGGGATGTGATGCGTAATGAACTTGTAAATCTATTTATACTGTTTATTGAATGGATGTCCATTAGCTGACAACGGAGCGACCTCCATCGAAGCCTTGCACAAATTCCATAGTGCATAGGACATATAAAGACTTTTTGTCATGGATTTTTACAGGGTTCTTTTGTGGGGAAATGATCCATTTGGTAACATTTAAACATCTGAATTACTGTACTTAATTTTCAAGAAAGTATACAACATTGTCATTTTGCCAGTTATCTCTTAAATTGTGGACCAAAACTTGGGAAATCCTTTGTTTTTCCCAGGATGCTGCTTATTTGCCGTTCTTAGCACTCTTATCATGTCGCCTGGGGGCCGACTGACACGATTGCATTGATACAACGAAAACCGCATTCCTCGATGTTATGTTTAGGATCAGGGTTAGAGGAGGCCAGTATATTGACCAAAATGACCGCAACAATGTAGCCAAATGTGCTTTAAAACAGACTGCATCGCCAGCACCTGTTATTGAGCTGCACCTGCAGGCGGATGCCACACAAGGGAGACAAACACCAGGGTTTTAATAGTCACGCACACTGGGACAGCAGGCATGGCGATTCTGAGACGAAATTGTGGTGTGATGACAACTAATAACTGCAAGCTTGTCCACTGGAGGCCTTTGGGCCATCGCAGGTGACTATAGCACCCAGAACGATTTCCCCAGCAAAAACCTTGGCTGCTGTGATCAAGGGTGTTTTCCCAACAAAAGCTCCTCACAGGAACAGGCTGACAGAGCAGCTCAACCATGGGGTTCCCACCCTGGGGCCAGCGTTACCTTATAGAGAGGCACTTTAGAAAACAAAATCCAAGGACAGGAGGCTGTCCACAACGCACAACACTTCTTCCTAACAGTTTTCAATCATTATGGATTGAAGAATGGAGTCCTAAATGCAGTCTGCAAACCGTTCCTTTTTGACAATGAGCCATTGCCATCAAGGTTGTTTTTTTTTTGTTAGAGCGTCTGCCGGGTAAAAGACTATCGGGGAGGGGAGGGGGTGTTAAGCAGCAACCTGCTGGTGTTAAGCAGCAACCTGCCGTTGTCAGTGTGCACTCGCTCTCCCTCGTTAACTTAGCTCAACACGTGTGCACCTCAAGGTATTTAATTTATGTTTGATTTTTGGCGCTATTCAATTCATTTTATTTGGCGTTCTGTTTGCATAAATCTATGTTTGAAAAAAATCTTTATCATATATATATATATTAATGGTGTTGATTTTTAACGCGTTAACGGCGTTGATTAAATTTCTACGTTATTTGCGTTAAATTTTTTAACGCAATTAACGCACATGCACGCGCTGCGCACGCGCGCGCACGCTCGTGCGTGCGCATGCTATGTCTCGGATGTGATTCCACTCGCTGGCGACTCTATATAAGGGGGACAACAAATAGGGACAAAGTTGCGGAATGCATTGGAGTCTATGGGCTCGAGCGAGTATATCAGGGCTACTAAACTGGTGGCCTGACATGTTCAGCACATCTCCGTTCACTTCCATGGAATGGTCTAATCTTCATTTCCACTGAGCATGAGTACAGCTAACTGAATAGCAGCGCACGCTCTGTTCTGTGACCCCTCAATGTCGCTAGTCTGCCACTAGTCTCTATGCTCCCTTCCACTTCCCTTCCAGAGGAGTTCCACTTCCTACACGTGAAGTGAGATGTAAACAAACAGCAGCTCTTTCGGATCACTCCCAACTATTGTGATGTGTTTGTTTAGCCGCGTCGCCATCGAAACTGAGAAGAAAAGTTGATTCAGAAAATCACCAGTTTAATAACGAGTGGACCGAAAAATAATGGCTAAATTGAAACTCCATAGGTCGAGCGCAGGCAGACGTATTTGCTCTGTAACCAAGTCAATGCTGTCGCAAAATAATCTGATGGTAAGAGACGCCACTGTTGCATGGATTATTGTCAAGAAAAGAAAAAAACACCCAGAGATGATGAAGAGTCGAGTGCATGCTGGCTGCAGGAGGTAGAGCCTATTTCTTTCCCTGTTTACCTCCCTGTTCCCTGTTTACCTTTGCATTAGTGAATATTTGTATGTGTCTGTCTTGATGAAATGAACATGGTGGGCCCTATTGTATGGCCACTGGCCAGTCAAAGATGTGCCATCACTGTCATTAGTTGCCTGTGTGTAGGCTAGTCCTGTCCCCTGTTGCAAGCCTTTTGAGAATTAAAGAGAGGGCACAATAAGTGTGCCTTAGATGTTGTGATTTGCTGCTGTTGTGCAGATATGAACAACGGACTCCTGAACAATTTTTCATAAGCTGCACTATAATCGTGTATTTTGATTTGGTTCAAATATGATGCATGTTAGAAAGACCAGATGCACATTGCACTTTTCTTATAAATGGAGCATTTTAAAAAGTGAAATACTTAAAAAAAAATGTGGCTGTGTGTGTACACATGTCATGGTGGAGAGTAGTCTCTGTGGCAGTCTGGCCCCCGGCCCCTTGGGTTTTTGGCAATATGGACTCCTGAACAATTTAGTTGAATAGCCCGCTGTCTTTCCATTTCCGCAACAATACACAGGAAAACATGGCATATTGTCCGAAATAGTCCGAATGGTGATTAATCATGATTAAATTAATTTTGAAGGTGTGATTAATTTGATTAAAAATTTTAATCATTCAACACCCCTAAATATATATATATATATATATATATATATATATATATATATATACAGTATATATTATATATACCAATCTAAAAGACCACCCTGACTAGATTACATCCACACTGCAAGCAATGCGAGTGTTGACCCAGCACTGGAATTTTATTACAATACATGTTTTTCCTGATGACGATTCCTGGGCAATGTCGCTGTTGGAACGCTGCCGTTCGCCTGCTCCTGGCAGTGCGGACGAGGTGTTAGTTTGTAGCACATTTACGGCTAGAATTCATTGAGCAACAACAACAATAAAACATTCAAGTTAATGTGTGTGTGTGTGTGTGTGGGGGGGGGGGGGGGGTGCGTGCGCATGTATGCAGGGGGAGCTAACCACCATTACCCTCTTAACACACACACACACACACACACACACACACACACACACACACACACACACACACACACACACACCCACACACACACACACGTGCACCCCCGCGTGCGCGCACACACACACACACACACACACACACACACACACACACACACACACACACACACACACACACACACTCACACACACTGGACAAGGGGAGGGACACAGTGTTGAGCATATGGGAATGGGTGGCACAAGGGTGACCCACTGCACTCCCAGGGGAGGGCGCACACACACACACACACACACACACACACACACACACACACACACACACACACACACACACACACACACACACGCGCGCGCGTGCGTGCGTGTGTGTGTGTGAATGAGCACATTTCCATAGTAATCACCCAGGCTCATTTCTGCTCTCCAGTTAGAAGTGTCATGAATCATTACCGTAGTAACAGACCTCTATTTCCCCTGACACCGTGTGTGTGTGTGTGTGTGTGTGTGTGTGTGTGTGTGTGTGTGTGTGTGTGTGTGTGTGTGTGTGTGTGTGTGTGTGTGTGTGCGTGTGTGTGTGTGTGCATCTGTGGACGTGTTAGCAGCATTCCTGTCGCTAAGCAACACTCGATGGACTCGCCAGTGGCACGTCAGTGAAATGTTGAAAGGCTTGAAAGGTTCACTTCTGTACATGGACTCTAACGTTACACCTATATACAGGGCTGCACATAACTATTTTAGTCCAGTACTCAGAGGAGCACCTGGGGATGTTACTTGGTGCTCCCAAAATGCGGCGACCGGCATCGCCATGCCCTGAGTACCGATCAATGTACAGTATTACAGTACAGGGCGATAGTTTGGGCGTTGCAATAGTAGCCTAGTAGTAGTACTACTACCTGCATACTACATCCATTAAAATACTAGTAGTATTTTAGACTTAGAGGTCAGAATTAGTTAGAATTATTTCATTTTCAAAGCTTTTTTACTGGCCCAGTCAGGCAGTCATTATGAGCCCTAGCTGTGTGGTGCTCAAAGGAGCTTTCCACCCCTGAATTGACAGCTCATTGTAGGATTTTTGGTGCTCCTGAGCACCGGAGCACCACTTATGTGCACCCCTGCCTATATAGCTATGTGATTAAGCATATATTTCATATTTACATGTCTTCTGTGGACTCTAACGTTACACCTATAGCTAGGTGATTAAGCATATATTTCATATTTGCATGTCTTCTATGAACTCTAATGTTACACCTAGAGCTACATGATTAAGCACATATTTCATATTTACATGTCTTCTGTGGACTCTAACGTTACACCTATAGCTACTGTACTGTACTGTACTGTACTGTACTGTACTTTTCATTTATTTTTAAAATTTTGTTTTGGAAAATGTAGCAGTCTCCACATTTGGCCATGCGCAAATGAATAACACAATATTTAAAAAAAATCAATGAAAGCTGTAAATGAAATTCCATGGCCCTCTCACGTATTAGGAGGACAATATCAGTCACCAGAAAAAAAAAACATGGGTTGTTTTCGAATAATCTGCCATGGTTCAAATGGAGTTTTAAATGGGTTTGTATAGGAAGGAGGCGGATACGCTAAGATGTCTAATACTGGATGGAGTAACTGAGACTGAATAAACCATAAAATGACCAAAAGTTTTTTTTTTTTGAAAGTGGAATACTCCTTTAAATATCCCACCCAATTGGACAGCTGACTGCCACATCAGCCAATAACAATGGGTCTTGCACATATTGAATACACCCACATGAATTGCAGGATATTAACCCTTTGTGTCCTGAACGCGTTCTGGTGTTTTATCTGTTGAAAAATAGCAGATCAACAAGCTCATGTCGCGCCACCGAGTGGCGCGACATGAGCTTGTTGTTCTGCTATTTTTGAAAAATTGTGAAAATGTGCTGCAAATCTCTGAATACATTATTTTGGAAGCAAACATTTTAAAGTCAATTTTTTGCTTCTCGGGGATCCCTAGAACGACATGTTTTCAGATGGGGGTCTGCAGCCAAATATGGATCATTCTGGTGGTCATTGGCTTGAAATATGTTAAGCATCACTGACACAGGAACATAGATTTTTCAGAGAAACTAGAATCTGTCAGAATCTAGCATCAGAAACTAGAAACTGGTCACAAACTAGAATTTACTGTCAGAAAGTACAATCAGGTGTCAAATAGAATATATTCTTAGATTTGCGCATCATTTTTCACAATTTTTCAAAAATAGCAGAACAACAAGCTCATGTCGCGCCACTCGGTGGCGCGACATGAGCTTGTTGATCTGCTATTTTTCAACAGCTAAAACACCAAAACGCGTTCAGGACACAAAGGGACCCCATTCAGCAAATGACACAAATGACACCCATTCAGCATGTGCCCGAGAGAACACAGCACGAAACCTCTCCAGTATATCTGACTAAACTAACTCCGCAAGCTAAATCTCATTAATCTCGCCCAAAGATCGATGAGCTGTTGAACTGCTATTTTTGGAAAAATCTTTGGTCTTGCTCAAGGACACTAACTAAACACTAACTGTGCATGTCTGCGTGTCTGCAGCAGTAAGGATGCGTATGTGCCGTGTAAAATGTGCAATTGTTTTCACTTTGATGTCAGACACGTGCACATTTGCACATAAAGTGTGTGCACCATTCATGTACTCCGTATTCACCCACATACACATAGGCGTGCACGCACACACGTGCACGCACACAGAAGCAAATTGAAAATTATATCATCGTCACACCCGGACCCTTCTCTCTCTCTCTCTCCCTCTCCCTCTCTCTCTCTGTGTCTCTCTTTCTCAGTATAAATGCAGGGATAGACAATAAGGGAAATTTGCCACTGGCCCTTCGGGCCAGTGGCTTTTAAGAATCACTGGCCCACAACTGTAACCACTGGCCCAGGTAATCGATCCCCATAGTTTGCAAAAAAAAAAAGACCACTTTCGATTCAATCTCTCAGTCACAATGTGGGACAGGGTCTCAATTTGTGGGATGACTGAAAAGTTTTTGAAATGACTGTCCCATGCAAAGAGGGACACCTGGTCACCCTGGGACTGTCCCAGATCTGGTCACCCTTCTAACAACACACACACACACACACACACACACACACACACACACACACACACACACACACGGTTTGTCGGTAGTCTCTGGCTAGTTAGCCTGTCCGCAGCACTAACAGAAAAGACACAAGTTACCACTATGCGTTGGCTGCGAGTGGTGCGCATTTACATAGCAAGCCCATCTCATTAGTATCCTATAATGAGCTGGACAGTCAGTCTGGGAGCTTTTAGCGAGGCACGAAATGCACAGTATGTAAATGACACATACATTTTTTTTTTTTTTCCGTGAGTAGCTGCGCTGCAGTTACCACTGAGGAAATGCGAGGCTGCATGAGGGATTGGTGATTCGTTTATGTCTCACTCGTGTCTATGCGAGAGTCAGCGCTGTTATAATCATGGTGGATTATATCGTTATATTCCATGTTGGTGGCGAACGTCGCAACACTTAGGGGGAAGA
The DNA here is from genome assembly GCA_039105355.1 of Benthosema pterotum. NCBI lineage: Eukaryota > Metazoa > Chordata > Actinopteri > Myctophiformes > Myctophidae > Benthosema > Benthosema pterotum. Next base: position 55,420,265 of record CM076969.1, on the reverse strand, counting down.
TCGAGCGTGCCGCGGTGGGTGGAGAAGTTACTATCGGGTTAGAGAGAGAGAGATGGGCCGGGCGAATGTGGCAGCCGGTCGCTTGTGGTCCGTGTAGACAGCGTGTTACATAAGGGGGCAGGGGCAACCTTCCGTATGAGGGCACTTCTGTGTTTTAGACATGCGAAAGAGCTTGGGCTGCAGGCCCCTTTTTAATCTGTGTGTGTGTGCACGTACCTATAGAGTGTAGAGTAGACTGGCAGCACGGAACAGTGTTAGCGAGCCGAGGCAGCGTCGCATGCGAAATATAACTGATCTACAGGTTCATCAAACGTAGGCAAGGCGGGGGAGGGATTTGATAAGAAAGCGCTGGGGGAAACACTGCTCCCTATATATATTGTGAATTAAAATTGTATTTATTATTAATTTATTTTTAAGAGGTATTTCTGTACTGGCCCACCGGGCCAGTGAGTGACGCCATTTGGTGGTCCGAAGGGGTTTTGAAACCATCGGGGGGCCAGCGGGCCAATTATATTGTCGAACCCTGAAATGTGATGTATTTTCCAAACAGGGAGCGTTAATGAAACACAGACAGATTTACGACGCTGTGTGATCATTTCTTCTTCCTGATAATTAGCCCCGCGGTCGAGTAAATCTTTTTACAGCAGCCGGTCAAGGGAGCGGGAGAGCTGAGAGCGGGCGAGCGAGAGAGATAGAGAGACAGAGAGAGAGAGAGAATATTGACCTGCCTGTAAAAGCTAGTTAACACCTCAGGCTCCCTGCGAAACCTGATTAGCTGTGTGTGTGTGTGTGTGTGTGTGTGTGTGTGTGTGTGTGTGTGTGTGTGTGTGTGTGTGTTGTGTTGTGTGTGTGTGTGTTGTGTGTGTGTGTGTGTGTGTGTGCGTAACAGCCTGTCAGTCTATCACGTTTGCGGCATGTGGAGCAGTGTTTCATTAAATTGTATATTATTAGACGCACGCTGCGTTCGCTGAATTTAATTAGATGTTGTCATGCAAATAAACCATGCTGGTTTCTCCATAATGACGTGTGTGTGTGTGTGTGTGTGTGTGTGTGTGTGTGTGTGTGTGTGTGTGTGTGTGTGTGTGTGTGTGTGTGCGTGCGTGCGTGCGTGCGTGCGTGCGTGTGTGTGTCAGCCTCCACTGATTAGATTCCTCCCAGTCAATGGTGAACAGAGCACTCAGCCTGATAGCCAATCACCTCTATCAATACTAATGGTTTTACACACAGCTGTGTGCGTGTGTGCGTGTGCGTGCTTGCCTGTGTCCGTGCATTAGATGCAATTCAGCGTGGCTTCCTATCTGATCAACATGGAGGAAAACATGCAGTTCTTGTTCTACCCATCTCTTTAGACCAGTGGTTCTCAACCTGTTGGATGCCAGGGACCACTATTTATTCAGCATTTGAGCCACGGACCATTTGATGTTGAGGTTAGTCTCCCGGACCCAAAACCAAGGATTTTCTATTTTTTGACTACAATTTAGGAGAGATAACTGGCAAAATGTTGGTCAAAATGACCAGGAAATTAGGCAATTCAGATGTTTAAATATAATTTAACTCTTGAGAGCGATCTCACGAGAAGCGATCTCAGGAGTTACAGGTCAATAAGGGTCCATTTGGTTACCAACTGTCCATCATTTAGCTGGGGACTACCTGGAATCCTCTCAGGGACCACTGGTAGTCCCCGGACCACCAGTTGAAAAGCCCTGCTCTATACCCTCCAGAAAAAACGTGGGAAAATTCCTTTATTATGCGGACTAAAATCCTTGATGGAGCCAGCCAGCCAGCCAGCCAGCCAGCCAGCCAGCCAGCCAGACAGACAGACAGCTGTCTCACCTCCCACTGATGACGAAGCATGCCAGCAGGAAGACGATCAGAGCGATGCCTCCGGAGACAGACATGGCCACGACGGTCTGGTTCGATTCCCCCACGGTCAGCACATCTGATAACGCATGCACACACACACACACACACACACACACACACACACACACACACACACACACACACACACACACACACACACACACACACACACACACACACACACACACCATAAAGTGCCAGCCATATCAGTCCAACCAGGGGAAAAAGGTAGTGGATGTTCACTTACAGTTCACTTTGAACTGTAATTAAAAGTCGTCTGTCAGTATAGTCTGATGAACTAAGTCAAATTAAGGCCCAAATATCACACTCATGAGTCGTAACAACGGCACACATGCATGGTCAATTACTTTTGTATTACATTTTTTGCGGTCACTTATTGCATTTTACTCCTTCAAAAGATAACACTTCCTATTGCACAAATCACAACCCACCTTTTTGTCATTTAATTACTACACCATTTAATTGCACAAAATACTTCGAAATGAACTATAACATATGGGTTTAACAAACGACACTGATTAGCTTTAATATAACATATCCATGAGAGACACCTCAATGGCAAAGAACGACCGCAGATCAATGACTTGTCATTCACTATTGCTGGCAACCATCCCTGTTTTCATAAAGTTCACAATGCTGTTTTTATTTACTTGATCATTCACCACTGAAGCTGGCAACCATCCCTGTTTTCATGAAGTTGGCAACCCTGTTTTCACTGACTTTGTCATTCACTAAAGCTGGCAACCAGCCCTGTTTTCATAAGGTTAGCAACCCCCGTTTTGGCAATGCTATTTTCATTCAGGCTGCTAAAGGATAAATGTAGTTAAAAACAAGATGAATCAGTTAATTTCTGCTGTGTGTGGGCGTGTTTGCGTGCGCGCGCGCGTGTGTGTGTGTACGTGCACACACCTTGGTTGCTGGTCTCTAGTTCCATCTCTCCCCCGTAGCTGCCGTAGCCCCACGGCCCCTCGCCCTCCTCGGTCCCCTCCACCCCCGCTCGGACCCGGAACACATAGGTGGTCCCTGGCTTCAGACCCTCCACCGTCACCACGCTGGAGCGGGTTCTCAGGATGGTGGCATTCCGGTCCATTTGGTTCTGATGAAGACGAGGAGAGGACTTTTATGTGCCGCTTTCACTTCCTTGAATTTGTTCAAGCAGGGGCGGATCTAGGCATGAGCATGGGGGGTCAATGGCCCCCTAAATGCCCAGACTGCCCCACCAAATACAATGGCATGCAAAACAACCCAGGATATTTAAAATTAAAGTATATTTAAAATGATTTGAACCACTACTACTACTACTACTACTACTACTACTAACTAACTACAGTAGTGGCACCACTAAACCAACAGCACTTCATCATTGAAAACAGAAAACTCTCTGAGTCAGACCTTTAGCTTTATGCATGCTGTGTGTTTGTTGCAACTTCAACAACAACTGCTGTCATTATTGATGCTTAATTGCCTAATATAAGTCCTGTAACCGAAAATGATATCATTTTCTCCTGCCCCCCCAATTGGGAAATGTTATATCCACTCTTGGTTCCAAGCAGCAACAAAGATGTGGTTGAAATAAAGATGTCACGTTCATCCCTTCAGGATAAGGCTAACCGGTAGCTAGTATTCCAGCATACAAAGGCGCAGCATCATTTCATTTGATGTCAGCCGAGACTCCATATCTTCAACAGGCCATAACCTTGTTGAAAAGGTGACTAATTAACGGTTAAAGTAATATCAGATACAATACAAATTGGTATTTATTAAGGTGGAGGGGAAAGGAATCCCTAAGTTAGGTTTCCAAACCTTTGCCCTAGGCACTTTGCCTAGCAATTTGAATTCCCTAGCAAGTAAGTACGTAGTAAGTAAGTAAGTAAGTAAGTAAGTAAGTAAGTAAGTAAGTAAGTAAGTAAGTAAGTACTGTAAGTAAGTAAATAAGTAAGTAAGTAAGTAGGTAAGCAAGTAAGTTAGTAAGCAAGCAAGCATAAGTAAGCAAATACTGTAGGTAAGTAAGTAAGTAAGTAAGTAAATATTTAACACTGGTCAAACCTTTTCGTAGTAGACCAGCTGGTACTCCACCATGGCTCCACTGGGCGTCTCTGGAGCCGACCAGGCTAGAGTGACGCTGTCTGGAGACCGCCGCTCCTTCAAGACCACACTCACTGAGTGTGAGTGTGTGTGTGTGTGTGGGGGGGGGGGGGGGGGGGGGGGGGGGATCACATATTCAACATATATTCAACAGATGTCTTTGTTTCTTTGTCTGTGTTCAAGAAGTATAGTTCTAGACTGTCACGCACACACGCATGCATGCCCACACACACACCTAATACACACTACACAACTTAATGTATTATTTATATATGCTAAGAATGCTAAAAACATGCTGACATGCTAATTCCAATAAACACCTGTCTTTGCGGTGGTTACCTTAGCTAAAATACTAGAAACATTGTAATTCTATTGCTCACCTGTCTGCTCTGTGGTGGCTTTAGCTAAAAGTGCTGAGAAAACGTGCTAATTCTGATGCTCATATTCTGGGCTTAGGCTCATTAGCCTGGGAATCCTTTTAAAACATGTCTGGTGGTCGCCACCTCCCCTCATGGCGCCCTGAACTGCCTAGTCTGCCTAATGGCAATAATAATAATAATAATAATACATATGATTTATATAGCGCTTTTCTAGGTACCCAAAGTCGCTTTACAGAACAAAAACAAAACAAATAACTTTAATTAAAAAGAAAAGTATAAGAAAAAAGGTTAAAAGGTTTAAAACTAGAAGCAAGTGGGGGTGGAAAACTATGGGGAAGGCAAAAAACACCCCCTGCTCACCTGTCCTGTGCAGTGGTGACGTTGACCACCACCAGGCCTCTAGGGGCAGCGCTGAGCTCAGACACCCCGTTGTGGCTCTCCAGGGTGAAGCTGTAGCGCTGGTTGGGCTGCAGGTCGGCGACCAGCACCACCGGCGCCGTCAGACCCGACCAGCCCGGGGACGTAGCGCACGGCGTTGCCGCAGGGGGCGCCGCACTCCTCCTCCTCTCCTCCTTGCGAAGAAGAGGAGGAGCACTTCCTGCAGTGCAGCGAATAGGTGACGTCGCCCCGCCCCCCTGTGTCCTGCGGGGGAGACCAGCGCAGGGACACGCACGTCTCGTTGACCGCCGACGCCACGGGATCCCGAGGAGCCGACGGAGGGCCTGGGGACAACCGACGACATTGCACAAAGCATATTAGCGTGTATGTATGCTATAGAGCTTAAAATCTTGGCCCTAGAACACGCCGACCCGACGGGCCGGGCCGGCTCGGTCGGGCCGAGTCCAAATGGTTATGTATTTGTCGGGCTTAGGGCCGGGCCGGGCCCATCAAATTACATAAGATATTTCTCATAAAATGATACATTTTGCGACACCGCGCGGTGCGCGCAGCGGCGAGCTGCGCTGCACCACGTGAAGAGAGAGTGAGTGAGTGAGTGAGTGAGTGAGTGAGATGAGTGATGAGAGTAGTGAGTGAGTGAGTGAGTGAGTGAGTGAGTGAGTGAGTGGTGTGTGTGTGTGTGTGTGGTGTGGTTAGGGGTTTAACCAAAAATCGATACGTCGAACAGAAAAGAAACGCGGCGCGATATGGTGGTGGTGGTGGTGGAGGAGGAGGAGGAGGCTTCATGTAAATGGATCGTATTCTGATGTGGCCGCTGTTAGAACGATCATGTCTCCTGTTCGCGCGCGGCGTTCCACTGATCATTGCGTACACGGATCAGATCGAACAGCAAACAGTGTCAGAGGAATACAGGACTTCAACCACCACCTCCCCGCCCGTTTACAGTGCAGTGGCCGTCTTGTTCCTCGTTTCGCATGCGACGCACGGGACGCATGCTTCTGTCCGCGTCATTCTCATTAATTTACTGAATAGAACAGAAAAGAAACGCGCGCGATATGGTGGTGGAGAGGAGGAGGCTTCTTGTAAATGGATCGTATTCTGATGTGGCTGCTGGTAGAACGATCATGTCTTCTGTTGCGTTCTAATGTGGGGCTGCTCAGTGCTGTGTATTGATAATGTTAGCCTATGTGTTTTTATGGCTGGCCTGGGAGTTCATATTAAGCTTGCCACATGCGCCATGCGTAGCCTCGCGATGTGTTTTGTACGCTGTGGATTTTGTACAGTGCAAGCGCTCTAATGCCGTCATTTTTCATCCTATTCCTGCACAATAACTTGTGATTTGGTGAGTAGGATAGGGCTACACCCGTCCATAGCGTTTTATTATATAGGCTACTCACGTTAAAATGTAGGGCCGTCTCTGTGTGATTTTATCATCATTTGGCCTCTCTCTCTCTCTCTCTCTCTCTCTCTTCTCTCCTCTCTCCCTCTCTCTCTCTCTCTCTCTCTCTCTCTCTCTCTCTCGTAATCGTCGCGTGATTTTGTTTATTTAGGAACTGATGTGCACACTAATAAGTCTTCATTTGTTAATGGTTTAGCACAGTGAAGTTCTTAAATAGCTGCGCTGCTGCGGTAATTAATATAGACAGTTGGGCAGAATGACTGCTTTTCTTATAACAAATTAACGATTTATGAGAAAAAAAACGTCTGCCTGCAGCAATTAGCTCGTTTAGAAAAAGTGTCGGCCGCGGGGCTCATGCTGTCAATCATATATCTGGCTTCGGACCACACCGGCTTAATTTCTTAACGGCCGGCCGAGCCGGGCTCAATAATTTAGACAATTTTTAAGCTCTAGTATGCTAATGTGCATGAGTTGACCAACTCAGTGGCCTTGTGGTTAGAGTGTCCGCCCTGAGACTGGGAGGCCGGGGTTCGATTCTCGGTCGTGTCATACCAAAGACTGTAAAATGGGACCCAATGCCTCCCTGCTTGGCACTCAGCATCAAAGGGATGGATTGGGGGTCAAATCAACTAATGATTCTCGAGCGTGGCGCACGCTGCAGCTCACCGCTCCAAGAGATGGGTCAAAAGCGGAGAACTAATTTCACTGCGGTAACGTGAGTGACTAATCTGACGACTTTGACTTTTCTTCTTTGACTTTGAGCCACCATTTCACAAAGCATAGCAACTGTGCTGTGTCTAGAAAAGCTTTTGAACAGAAGTAATACCGGTAAATGGAATAACATACTGTAAATATAGCCAAGGTTTTAAAGGTTGATTTGAAATTCATCGTGTAGTACCAGCCTGGTGCACTAGGGGCCCCCAAGAGTAGCTACACTATGTGAACCTGCTGCTCGATCCTGATTGGAGGAGAATTCACCCTCCACCTGGGGAACTTTTATTAGCTCCTCTGCTAATGTGGGGGAGGGGGAAACTCCATATATGGTCTGCACACCTTATAATAGAGCATTTTAACAGAAAATAATTTTTTGGGTGTGATATCTGACAAAAGTGAAATCACTTCCCCTACCTTTAAAGCAGTGATAAAATGTATAAAAAATGGTTTTAATATTTAAAGGTAACTAATAGCCAAAAATTTAAGTAGATACATAGCTATATTTTTTGCCTATGTTGCTTCTACAACAGGGCTGGGCAATTAGGGGCCAAATGAGATACATAAAATATTGTGGAGGGCCAAGACTAAGTCTGCGTAATATTCATTTAAGATTTAAGATAAAAGTAAGAGTAAGACCAAACATTTTGACACCAGGGAGCTCTATTTAGTCAACATTTGAGCCACGGACCACCATTTGATGACATGTTAGCCCCACAGACCCCAAAACTAAAGATTTCTTTTGTTTTTCTCCACAAAACCAGGCTGAATTTTACAATCAAAACAGGATAACATGGATCAAAAATGACCATTCTTTAACATTGTCTGATGTGTGTAGACTTTGGGCTAATTCAGAGGATGAATATTTTAACTCTTGAGAGTGTAAACATGAAACCAAATGGACCCGCAAGGGTCCATTTGGTTTCATTTTTACACTCTACACAACTGGAGATCTATGTTTGCCTCTTATGTTTCCGAAATCCAGCCTGGAATTGTAGATAAAAACTATGGGTAAAATATCATCAACTGGTGGTCCGTGGCTCAAATGCTGGATAAATGGTGGTCCCTGGGTTCAAAAAGGTTGAAAACCCCTGTTCTACAACATACTTTGATGCTGCAGCTGCTTCCCTGCAGACCGTCCAGAACTATGTTGTTGTCAGCAAATCATAAAAACAAAAACAATCGTCAGGCTCAGGAAAGGCGGTGCTAATTTTGCGGGGGTAATTTTCCCATATTACCCCGTTCTGTACTGCACGCGCTCTGGTGTTAGTTATTGAAAAATTAGCTTGTAGATCTGCTATTTTTGAAAATGGTGAAAATCTGGCGCAAATCTTTGAATTATTTTTCAATTCAGAATAGGTTAAAGTGCTCAGTGCTCAAAGTCCTGACTCCCGCCATAGAGTAATAAAATGTAGAGAGTTAACCGGGGTGATAGCCCCGGCCTCTTGCTGTTCATTTCAATACAAGTTGCTCATTGGCGTTTTTAAGCACCCGGAAGAGCGTCTACTTCCGCATTTTCGCATTTCCGCGAAGATGCGGACGTATTTTCTCCATGAACGCGCACATGAACGAGCACCCAATGTTAAGCTCCAGAAGCACAGGGTTTCCCAGTCATGAATGCATGCACGGGCCGCCTGCAGTTACACACTTACAACCACCCGCTTCGACATTGGAGAGTCTCTCTAAGGATGTGACCAGGGGTGTAGTGTCAGGGGGGACGCAGGGGGGACGGCGTCCCCCCACTTCTCACATCTAAGATATTTGTGGGACAAAAGTAGGCCCATGTTTTTTTGTCTTGTCATTTACTTTTATGGATACAATTGTTCTCAATATGCTGTACTTAGCCTACTACAAATGCCAGTGTGTATGCAAGTGTGCATATTTTCAATATTTTACATTAATACACCTTAGATATGTTTTGTGGACATGATAAAAAAACGTTTCCCCATTCTGTGTTTCCTAGAAATGGAGGTGAAAAAAATCATTAGCATGGTGAAATACATCTTGATGACATCATCAAGATGTGTTTCACCATGTTAATGAGTTTCCTTTTTTCTGAGAGCGTACAAATGGAACCAAATGGACCCGCTAGGGTCCATTTGGTTCACATTTGTACGCTCTCAGAAAAAAAATGAAAATGGGTGGAATTCCCCTTTAAGAGGCGCCCCCCCACTTCTAAAAGTACCACTACAACACTGGATGTGACTCACGCGTGCACGGAGTGTACGGCTGGTCCGCGGGGGCGCGGTGGAACCCCTCGTCGCACGCACACTGTGACTCCGCCTCCCGGTGGGAGGAGCTATGAGGAGGACACACAGCGCAGGACGGCTCTGTGGGGACACTCCTGTAGGAGCCGGCTTTACACGCTGGAGAGAGAGAGAGAGAGATGACACATTACATAACAGAGAGAGGCACATTATTCAAAAACGGACACTCTGAGTTAGATCGCTTCATGCACATGCTTCTTGCCTGTTGCAACTTCAACAACTGATGATGATTATTGGCGCTTACTTGCCTAATATACAGTACCGTATTTTCCGCACTATAAGGCGCACCGGATTATCAGGTGCAACTTCAATGAATGGCCTAATTTAGAAGAACTGTTTTCATATATAAGGCGTGCTGGATTATAAGCCGCATAGGATAGAAGTTACTGCAGCCAACATAGAATAGAAGACACTGCAGTCAAACAATCCATATAGAAAGTGGTACACACACCGGATGCGTACGCGCCACACTGTGCCGCGCCTATGCCTATGCCTATGCCTAGATCCGCCCCTGAGGTCTAGTACCCTGTACTGTTGAAAAGCTCTGTGCCATTTAGTGGTAGCACAGTAACTGATCCTACTAATGAGGGCTCTGTTCCATTAGGTGTAGCACAGTACCAGTGTCCTTCTCTTCCATTTACGGTAGGGTAGCACAGTACCAGTGTCCTCTGTTCCATTTAGAGTAGCACAGTAGCAGTGCTACTATACTAATGCGAGTTCTGTTCCATTTAGTGTAGACCAGTCTCAGCTTTGACCCAAATGGAACAGACATAATTAGTATCAGCAGTAACACCTGCATAGGATGTTAGCAATACTACTACAACTGTTTGTGGGACACAGTTTTTTTTGTTTTGCCTTCTGTAGGTGGTTAATGGTATGGTGTCATTATGCCAATTATGAAAGTTTCTCAACATATCAGGGGCGGATCTAGGCATGGGCGGGGGGGATTCCCCCTTAAATGCCCTGACTGCCCCACCAAATACAATGGCATGTAAAACAACCCAAGCTATTTCAAATTAAAGTGTTTATGTTTAAGATGATTTGAAACGCTACTACTGCTACTAACTAAGTACAGTTGTCTATACCACTAAACCAACAGCATTTCATCAGTGAAAACAGAAAACTCTCTGAGTCAGACCTTTAGCTTTATGCATGCTGCGTGTCTGTTGCAATTTCAACAACAACTGATGTTATTATTGATGCTTTGCTTGTCTAATAAAAGTCCTGTAACCAAAAATGTTATGGGTGCGACTTCATCGCCTGAGGCGCGAAGCGACACGGCCGATGAAGCCGTCCCCATACCATTTTCTCCTGGCCCCCCAATTGGGAAATGTTACATCCGCCCCGCAACATACAGTATGCAAGTTAGCAAGCCCGCAGTTTCCACATACTGGGGAGTGGGGACCCCTACTCAACATTTCTAACATAAAACCTTGGTGTACTCAGTGTGTCTGGGTTCACAATGGGGATCCACTGGCTGGCAAGTAGACTAAAAAAAGTAGAGTGTGATTTAATGTGTTATGAGACAGAGTCTGATTTAATGAATTATGACACAGGGTCACATGACAGCACGCACACCACACATTATATAAGACTCAGAGTGTGTGTGTGTGTGTGTGTGCGTGTGTGTGTGTGTGTGTGTGTGTGTGTGTGTGTGTGTGTGTGTGTGTGTGTGTGCGCGTGCCTGCATGTGAGTGTGTGTGAGTGTGCATGACAGTGTCATGCTGTGAACAGGAAAGAAAAAGGTTACCACATTGTCTGTTTCTCATTCTTATATTCTTCCAAAACATCGGTTTGATTTAACAGATACAGTGATGTTTCCTGATGGAACTAACAGTTCAGTGTGTGGTGTTTATAGATATAACTAACAGTACAGTGGTGTTTCTAGGTGGAACTATAGATATAACTAACAGTACAGTGGTGTTTCTAGGTGGAACTAACAGTACAGTGGTGTTTCTATAGATGGAACTAACAGTACAGTGGTGTTTCTATAGATGGAACTAACAGTACAGTGGTGTTTCTATAGATGGAACTAACAGTACAGTGGTGTTTCTATAGATGGAACTAACAGTACAGTGGTGTTTCTAGATGGAACTAACAGTACAGTGGTGTTTCTAT
>CM076969.1:55331522-55389022 GCA_039105355.1 Benthosema pterotum | reverse complement strand
TACCTGACTGACAGACATCAGGATGATGCAGGCTCCCAGGTCCTGGAAGGTTAATAAACCTACTGTTACCTGACAGACACCATGGTGATGCAGGCTCCCAGGTCCTGGAAGGTTAATAAACCTACTGTTACCTGACAGACACCAGGGTGATGCAGGCTCCCAGGTCCTGGAAGGTTAATAAACCTACTGTTACCTGACAGACACCGGGGTGATGCAGGCTCCCAGGTCCTGGAAGGTTAATAAACCTACTGTTACCTGACAGACACCAGGGTGATGCATGCTCCCAGGTCCTGGAAGGTTAATAAACCTACTGTTACAAGACAGGCTCCCAGGTCCTGGAAGGTTAATAAACCTACTGTTACCTGACAGACACCAGGGTGATGCAGGCTCCCAGGTCCTGGAAGGTTAATAAACCTACTGTTACAAGACAGGCTCCCAGGTCCTGGAAGGTTAATAAACCTACTGTTACCTGACAGACACCAGGGTGATGCAGGCTCCCAGGTCCTGGAAGGTTAATAAACCTACTGTTACAAGACAGGCTCCCAGGTCCTGGAAGGTGAATAAACCTACTGGTACCTGACAGACACCAGGGTGATGCAGGCTCCCAGGTCCTGGAAGGTTAATAAACCTACTGGTACCTGACAGACACCAGGGTGATGCAGGCTCCCAGGTCCTGGAAGGTTAATAAACCTACTGTTACCTGACAGACACCAGGGTGATGCAGGCTCCCAGGTCCTGGAAGGTTAATAAACCTACTGTTACCTGACAGACACCAGGGTGATGCAGGCTCCCAGGTCCTGGAAGGTTAATAAACCTACTGTTACCTGACAGACACCAGGGTGATGCAGGCTCCCAGGTCCTGGAAGGTTAATAAACCTACTGTTACAAGACAGGCTCCCAGGTCCTGGAAGGTGAATAAACCTACTGGTACCTGACAGACACCAGGGTGATGCAGGCTCCCAGGTCCTGGAAGGTTAATAAACCTACTGGTACCTGACAGACACCAGGGTGATGCAGGCTCCCAGGTCCTGGAAGGTTAATAAACCTACTGTTACCTGACAGACACCAGGGTGATGCAGGCTCCCAGGTCCTGGAAGGTTAATAAACCTACTGGTACCTGACAGACACCAGGGTGATGCAGGCTCCCAGGTCCTGGAAGGTTAATAAACCTACTGTTACCTGACAGACACCAGGGTGATGCAGGCTCCCAGGTCCTGGAAGGCGAGGTAAAATCCATTCTTGCTGAGGTTTGTGATGTCTCTGACCTCCGTGTTCAACTTCAGCACACGATCGCCCACGTCCACCTGGACAGGAAAGCACTTCGTTTAGACCAGTAGTTTTCAACCTTTTTTTCATACCAGGGCCCACTATTTATTCAGAATTTGAGCCACGTAGGACCACCATTCGATGCTGAGTTTAGTCTCTCGGACCCAAAACTAAGGGTTTTCAAATTCGGATCCACAACTTCGGAGATTTAACTGGCAAAATGCTGGTGAAAATATAACTTTCACATTTTCTAAATGTTGTAAATTCTTGAAAATGAAGTACTTTAGATGTTTAAATATAATTTAACGCTTGGGAGCGTAAAATGACACAAAATGGACCCATAAGGGTTCATTTGGTTTCATTTTACGATCTCATGAGTTACATATTTGGTTACCCATCATTTAGCTGGAATCCTCTCAGGGACCACTGGTGGTCCCCAGACTACTGGTTGAAAACCACTGATTTAGACTGGAGAGGAGTGTGTGTGTGTGGTGTGTGTGTGTGTGTGTGTGTGTGTGTGTGTGTGTGTGTGTGTGTGTGTGTGTGTGCGTGCGTGCGCGCGCGCGCGGCGTGCGTTCGTGCGTGTGTGTGAGTGAGAGAGACAGCAGCAGATCAAATATCCTGCTCTCAAAAACCACATTGGTTTATATTTTGTTTCCTTGAAGAAATGGAAACTCTCTTCTCTGAGGCTGTGTGTGTGTGTGTGTGTGTGTGTGTGTGTGCGTTGTGCGTGTGTGCACGCGTGCGTGTGTGTGTGTGTGCACGCGTGCGTGTGTGCACGCGTGCGTGTGTGCGTGCCTCTGTACCTGCGTGAAGCTCTCATCAGCAGCGATGGTGTCTATCTTGACATACTGACTCTCTTTGATGAACCACAGGTTGGCATTGTTGGATTCATAGTAGAACATGTTGAACGTCTGGAACGCACACACAAGCACACGCACACGCACACGCACACACACACACACGTTTATTCAAGATTCCTTTTTTTTTTTTTAAGTAATCCCCTCCAGTTACAAGTTAACTTAGTAAACATTGTAGTCAGATCTCTTTAAGGCAGGGGTTTTCAACAGGTGGTCTGGGGACCACCAGTGGTCCCTGAGAGGATTCCAGTGGTTCCCAGGCTAAATGATGGAAAATTGGTTACCCAGATGTAACTCTAGTTGTGCAGACTTTGGACTAATTCACCACTCTGAGAGCGTAAACATGAAACCAAATGGACCCTTGCGGGTACATTGGGTTTCATGTTTACGCTCTCAAGAGTGGTGAATTAGTCCAAAGTCTGCACAACTAGAGAATGTAGTAGATTAATGGTCATTTTGATCTGTAGGGTTGTTTTGTTTCCCAAATCCAGCCTGGAATTGTGGACAAAAACAAAAGAAATCTTTAGTTTTGGGGGTCTGTGGGGCTCAAATGTTGAATGAACACTAGTGGGCCCTGGTATATTAAAAAAAGGTAAATGACACATTTATATAGCGCCTTCATCCAAGGCGCTTTACATAGATTGTGCATCACATTCACCCATTTACACACTCATACGCTGATGGCAGTGGAATCCATGCAAGATATTGACCAGCACATCAGGAGCAATTAGGGGTTCAGTGTCTTGCTCAAGGACACTTCGACACCAAGTCTGGGGGAACGCACCGGCAACCTCGCGGTTGCCATACCGTGACTCTACCCCTGAACCACAGCTGCCCAACTCAGCCCAAAAAGGTTGAAACGCACTGCTTGAAGGTGCACCAACCTCCTTGCAGGTCCCTGACACCCCAGGCAGGCTGTTGCAGTCTCTCAGGGTGAACTTGAGCTCCACGTAGACGCGTCGCGCCGCGCCGCGCCCCACGTGGCCCGTCCTCAGCCAGTTGTTCTGGTTGGGCTCCATCACGTTGCACACCTGGAAGGTGCGCATGGCCACGTTCTGCTCGTCCATCACACTGATCTCCTCCCACTGGAAGGACAAAGAGCAGGGGCGGATGTAACATGTCCCATTTGGGGGGGCAAGAGAACATGTTGTTGGATAAAAAAAAAAAGTTCCCCCAATTCTGTATTTCCTAAAAATGGAGGTCTGAAAAAATCATGAACATGGTGAAATACATTTGATGACATCACCAAGATATATTTCACCATGTTAATGATTTTTCTTTCAGACCCATTTTTCCTGAGAGGGTACAAATGGAACCAAATGGATCCGCTAGGGCCAATTTGGTTCACATTTGTACCCTCTCAGGAAAATTTTGAAAATGGGTGGACTTCCTCTTTAAAAGGTTAGTTCGTTTAAACTTGGCCCACGGCTTTGTTCAGTTTTACATTTTGGCCCACTCTGTATCTGAGTTTGACACCGCTGCTCAAAACCCCTTATCCCAAAACCCTTATCCCTTTTTTACTATTTTGAAAAACCTTTTGGAATAGTTCAATGTGCCAAACTTTGACACATTGTGAGCTTGTAGACTGGCCATTTTAACTATTGAAAAATGTTTTTTAAATAGTTTTAAAAGTCAAAGAAGTTAAGAGATAAGGGGTTTAGCGGTAACAAAAACCTAGGCCTGAACATACAGACAAGGTAGGTTGTAGCAAAAAGTGTGTGTATGTGTGTGTGGGGGTGTGTGTGCGTGTGTGCGTGTGTGACAGCAGTAGATCAAATATCCTGCTCTCCAAAACCACATCAGCTTATTTTTCTTTCCTTAAGAAATGGAAACTCTCTCTTCTCTCTATAGCGCTCTGTGTGTGTGTGTGTGTGTGTGTGTGTGTGTGTGTGTGTGTGTGTGTGTGTGTGTGTGTGTGTGTGTGTGTGGTGGTGTGTGTGTGTGTGTGTGTGTTGTGTGTGTGTGTGCGCGTGTGTGTGTGTGTGCGTGTGCCCGTACATGTGTATGTGTGTGTTTGTGTGAGAGAGAGACTGACGTGCATGCACATAATGTGTTGTTGTTCTTTAAAATAACAGCACTGGTTCTTTCTAAAATGTTTAGTTAATAGTTAATAGCTATTGGACTGATCCCATTAAGTGCATAGTTTGCAACAGTGTAACTGTCTATACTCAGGGCCGAGTATTATTTGGGACAAGCCTTCCTGTTACCGTGCAGCTTCGGGACAAACATTCATGCGTTTCGCTCCTATCCCACCAAAATGTGGAACGCCCAGCACCAAAGCCATTAATACATGCAAATCCCTTGACTCCTTCAAAACGACTCTCATATAGGGCACTTGAGGACGGCTGGAATAAGAAAACTGGCCTCCGTAAAACATGACCCCACGCATTCCCTTCTATGTATTTTATGATTTGCTGTTGCTGCCATTTGTACATCTCCAAATGTCTTGATGAAATGAACATGGGGGACCCTATTGTAAGAGAGAGAGAGAGAGAGAGAGAGAGAGAGAGAGAGAGAGAGAGAAGAGAGAGAAGAGAGAGAGAGAGAGAGAGAGAGAAATGGACTAGAGCAGCTTGCTATTCATTCTGTGTGTGTGCGCATGTGTGCATGTGTGTGTGGGGGGGAGAATTAGGAGAGCTTAACCTCTCCAGTCTGTCCAAACATTTTCTCTGTCATGTTCTCATTTGACCCCCCCCTCCCGACACACACACACACACACACACACACACACACACACACACACACACACACACACACACACACACACACACACACACACACACACACACAAAGAATAAATATCAAGCAGCTCTAGTTCTCCATGTAGCTCTGTCAATGGGACAATGGGAACTTCTCACAACCTACCAGTAATTCACTTCATCTCCACAGAGCAACTGGTCCCCAGTGGTCCTTAAATAAGCGGCAATACCCAGGGGGCACTGGGTTGGTGTCTAAATGAACTGCATTACCCAGGGGGCACTGGGTTGGTGTCTAAATGAACTGCATTACCCAGGGGGCACTGGGTTGGTGTCTAAATGAACTGCATTACCCAGGGGGCACTGGGTTGGTGTCTAAATGAACTGCATTACCCAGGGGGCACTGGGTTGGTGTCTAAATGAACTGCATTACCCAGGGGGCACTGGGTTGGTGTCTAAATGAACTGCATTACCCAGGGGGCACTGGGTTGGTGTCTAAATGAACTGCATTACCCAGGGGGCACTGGGTTGGTGTCTAAATGAACTGCACTGGCCTCTGTTGCATTGATGTGCGCGGGGGGCGTGCAGGTGTGTGCGTGCATGTGTGTGTGTACTCACCCCTTCATTAGGGTACGTCTCCCAGCCCAGGTCAGTGTGGGCTGACATGGAGTCCAACAATGTCACTGTAGAAACAACAGAGGAATGAACGAACAGTCAGGCTGAGTACCATATAATGTCTTCTATATTCTGACAGTTTTCTGGAAAAAATAAGAAAGGTACACAGTTTGTAAACACTAAAGCTGCCCATAAAACCTCAGACCCAAAACTAAGGAATATTTTGATGCCGTTGGATCAGATTTTGTCCACACACGCTGTATCGATGAGGGTACAGTTAGAAATAACAGTTCCATGCTGTATCGATGTCGCTACCGTAAAGGGCTTTCCAGGCGGCAGCGATAAACACCCACATAAACGTGGCGATTCTCGATTCTCTCTGCAGTGCCGACATAAAGAAAATCGCCCGTCGATTAACGCCAGGCGTTTTAAAAAGCTCACTGGACTGAGCTTTCAAAAACATTGCATGCGTGTGCAGCCACGATGTTTTCGCCGCGCGATAAACGACCGGCATTACACGCTCTCTTGATCGCAGCTCGTTTTCTGAGCACAAAATGCCAGTCCCATTGAGAATTAATTAGAATGCGCAATTTATTACTCGCCGTCTATAAGCCCCTTTAGAGATAACAGTTCCATGCTGTATCGATGTCGCTACCGTTTAGAGATAACAGTTCCACGCTGTATCGATGTCGCTACCGTTTAGAGATAACAGTTCCACGCTGTATCGATGTCGCTACCGTTTAGAGATAACAGTTCCATGCTGTATCGATGTCACTACCGTTAGAGATAACAGTTCCATGCTGTATCGATGTCGCTACCGTTTAGAGATAACAGTTCCATGCTGTATCAATGTCACTACCATTAGAGATAACAGTTCCATGCTGTATCGATGTCACTACCATTAGAGATAACAGTTCCATGCTGTATCGATGTCACTACCGTTAGAGATAACAGTTCCATGCTGTATCGATGTCACTACCATTAGAGATAACAGTTCCATGCTGTATCGATGTCACTACCATTAGAGATAACAGTTCCATGCTGTATCGATGTCACTACCGTTAGAGATAACAGTTCCATGCTGTATCAATGTCACTACCATTAGAGATAACAGTTCCATGCTGTATCAATGTCACTACCATTAGAGATAACAGTTCCATGCTGTATCGATGTCGCTACCGTTAGAGATAACAGTTCCATGCTGTATTGATAATGTCAGTACCGTTAGAGATAACAGTTCCATGCTGTATCGATGTCGCTACCGTTAGAGATAACAGTTCCATGCTGTATTGATAATGTCAGTACCGTTAGAGATAACAGTTCCATGCTGTATCGATGTCGCTACCGTTAGAGATAACAGTTCCATGCTGTATTGATAATGTCAGTACCGTTAGAGATAACAGTTCCATGCTGTATCGATGTCGCTACCATTAGAGATAACAGTTCCATGCTGTATTGATTGTCAGTACCATTAGAGATAACAGTTCCATGCTGTATTGATGTCACTACCATTAGAGATAACAGTTCCATGCTGTATCGATGTCACTACCATTAGAGATAACAGTTCCATGCTGTATCGATGTCGCTACCGTTAGAGATAACAGTTCCATGCTGTATCGATGTCACTACCATTAGAGATAACAGTTCCATGCTGTATCGATGTCGCTACCGTTAGAGATAACAGTTCCATGCTGTATTGATAATGTCAGTACCGTTAGAGATAACAGTTCCATGCTGTATCGATGTCGCTACCGTTAGAGATAACAGTTCCATGCTGTATCGATGTCACTACCGTTAGAGATAACAGTTCCATGCTGTATCGATGTCGCTACCGTTTAGAGATAACAGTTCCATGCTGTATCGATGTCACTACCATTAGAGATAACAGTTCCACGTTGTATTGACATTGGCAACGTTCCAGATAAGTTCCATGCTGTATTGATGTCAGTACCATTAGAAGAGTTAACAGGCAAATGTTGATCAATAATTCCTATTATCTTGCAATTTAGAGGTGTACTAGGTAACCATTTCATTTAAAACAAATATTACGTTTGATATACATTATGGCTGGCGTATTTGTCACGTATGCCATACCCTGAAATTCAGCTCTCAAAGCTGAAAGCTCAAGCTACCGAAAAGTGATGAGGGCACAGTTTCCCGGGAAAATCACGTTGTCATTTTGTGTGTGTGTGTTCGAGGCTTGTGGTTTCATATGTTCAGAATGGCATGTTATGAAAATATACTCTTTCTGTCAAAAACAAACAACAAACCAGGAATGTCTTCACTGCTGTCACGGTTTGTGTGCGTGGGTGTGTATTTCAAGCCATGCCCAGCCCAACTAATCAGTCAGACAGTTGACCACAGACGTGCATATGCACATGCACATGCACACGCACACGCACACACACACAGTGCGTTGTTCTATTCTAGTTTTCAATCGATGCCTTCTTAAAGGGTTAGTTCAAGATTTTTTGGAACACTGCAGGTTCATCAGTCCTCTCATCAGCTAACACAGGGATTAGCAACCTTTTTATGACACAAAGTGTTGTGTAATTTCTTCCTAACCAGTGAGCCACATCAATGTTGGAAGACCTATGTTGAATTATGATGACAACACATCAAAATCCAATACTATAACATGTATGTCTTCTTCGGAACTATTCTTTAAGAGCTTAAAGCTCTTACTATGTCATGTTATGGTCAAAATAATAAATAATAAATCATTTTTTAATTGTTTTCATGTTTTTCATGAAGTTCTTAAGTTCCCTTAATTATATCATCTTGAAAGGCCTGTAGGAGGCCTTTCAAGAAATCCCAACAAGCAGGAAGAGCCTTGTTATGGTTGTCATAGATATTAGATATGTTCAGGAAGTGATCAAATAATGGAACAGTCTAAGAAGAAAAAATGCCAATATGTATTGCCATTATACTGTATATTTAACCTGTGGTTATTAGTGTTAGTTACTTAGCATTATTAACCATACCATTACTTAGCATTATTGGCATTAACAATGCATTAGCTTAGAATGTAAAGGCACATAAACAGTAATCCTTAAGGGACATGGGGGGGAAAAGTATTTTATTTATTTATTTATTTATTTATTTATTTATTTATTTATTTATTTATTTTTTTATTAATCTAAAAAGCTTAATTAATGCATGGCATGTAGTGGATTTTTAGAATGCCAAAATAGGTTGTCTGTATTTCCAAAGACCATTCTGACTGCAGCTGTCAAGTCAGCCGACACGATACTCATGACTTATGCATTCAGTGATTTGAAGAAGCAGCCATACAAGGACTTGTGTTTTGTTCATCTTCTCCTACTGTTTCTGTGTTCTTATAGTATATAAGAGAGAAGAGTTAACTGTAGTCAGGAGGCTTGCACTAGGCTTGTCTCCCTGATTGTGTGTTCCGGGCACAAACTCTTGTAGTAAACTGGACATTGACTCATCTCATTCCACTCTAATGTATTTATTTTTTCCTTTACATTTGTGTAAGGTCTTAAAGATAGAGTGCCATGATTTTTTTCTACCCTAAAACATGATCATCAGGTATTAATGTTAAAACATTGCATATGAAAAAAAAGTGTACACTGTTTGTTAAACTGTCATTTTTATGATTCCAACCAGCCAGTTCATTAAGTATGCCAGTTTGCCTGGTGGGTGGTGATGGGTGGAGATCCACCTGAACTGAAGCCACACCCACAGCTTTAGGTGCATGATAAAGGGGGAGGAGTTAGGGGAGGGGCTGAACACATGATGTCACTATATTGAAGTTTTTTTCATTGGCATGTTTGACTGGAAAGGTTCAGCCCCCAGGAAGAAACCCTAAATACAAAAGGAAGACACCATAAGCACATAAAAAACACACCAAGGGGTCTATTTACATACTTTGGAAAAAATACAAAAATCACGCCATCCCTCTTTAAAAAAAAAACTAGTACAGGCACCCCTGACTGAAATGGGAAGGCGAAGGGTGGCAAACGGCACCAATGATCATTAAAAGTATTGCATCCTACCAGTCTACGAAAGTACAGTGGAGTTGTGTACAGGCTTTGCAGAGTTGAGAGCCTAATTCATGTTTTTGAAAGGAAAAAAATCCTCCTTCTCACACTCATGCCAATGCACTAGTGCACCATCACTGGCATGAGTGAACTGTGCCACTGTTAGGTTGACACCCATGCCTACACCTGAGTTAAACCTAGAACACTGAACAAGGGTGATTTTCACCTTTGCAATTATATTGTTGCTGATGTCTGAGGTAGCTTTCAGAAGCTTCATGATGCTCAGTGACATCATAATTTTGCTGATGCCTGAGGTGGGTGGGTCTTCCAGTAGCTGATGATGCTCATGATGCTCAGTGACATTACAGAATGTAGGTTTGTTTCCCTTATTAGTTACCCCTAGTTATACTGTATCTTTACTGTATCTATACTGTATCTTTTTAATGTTACGTGTTTAGTGAAATCCCATTCACCCACAATCGACTTTTTTTCATTTATTTAATTATTATTTATGTATTTATTTACATTTTTGTCTTCATTGAACCAATCTCACAGGTCTTAGGAATGTTTGGACTAAAGGACAATAGGAAAATAATATGCGCATATTTCTCTTTTTTCTGATTTTGCACCCCCATATTTTTGTACCCAAGTTACCATGCATGGCTGTACTTCAATATTATATACTGTGATGAAAATGATATATTTTATATACCAGTGTTTAGTTACGGTCTAACAACAATTAAAAGTGTTTAATTAACGGATAGAATATGTAGATTTATTACATGGCTTGAATGAATGCTCCAATCAGAAGCCACCATTAGGGTCACGTGAGCGGTAACATATTACACTATAATTCACCGCTCCGCTCTAAATTGGACCGCTGCATAATCAAGGTCCCCAAAGTGCAAACAGCTGTGCTCATATCAATCCGCGGTGTCTTTCCGCCTTTAGATCCACCACGCCGTTAGCGGGTCCACTACGTATTTGGTAGTTTACATGTCGTTGCCATTCAGCCTGAATTTAGTCTGGGGACCACCTGGAACCCTCTCAACTCGGACCACTGGTTGAAAACCAGTGACGTAAGCCATGTAATAAGCGGGATAACACCCTTCGAACTGGTGATTTGTTTCCTAACTAAGTGACCTCGGCTGCGCCTCGGTCAGTTATTAGAAAACAAATCACCGGTTCGTCGGGTGTTATCCCTTACATATTTAGATGCGGCAGAGATAGGTTGAGAAGTTCAGTCTACACAGGAGTGACTCGGAGTAGTGCCGCTTTGCCCTGGAAGGAGCCAGCTTAGGGGGTTCAGGCATCTGGTTAGGATGTCTCTCGAGTGTCTCCCTCGATAGCCTACATGTCGTCCACCCACTGGGTGGAGACCAAGGGGGCAGACCAAGGAACAGATGTCAACTCTTTGGCCAAGAGGAAGTTACTGATGTTGCTCTGGAGGCAAATCTGATCATGAAAAATACAATCAGTGATTGATTGCAAAATATAGTTGTTAAAAAAATAAATAAAAAAACACACACACACACACACACACACACACACACACACACACACACACACACACACACACACACACACACACATATAGTGCAGTATATACAGTAGCTGTACAGCTGTCATCACTATGAAGCGCTCAGGCATTACATGTCAGATAAAAGCGGTAGAACGTCGACACCACACACACACACACACACACACACACACACACACACACACACACACACACACACACACACACACACACACACACACACACACACACAACACACACACACACGTGCACAGGGGAGCAAGCAATAAAAGTGCATGATCCAGCCAAGCATGAAGACCTGTCTACTATGAAACATTTAATTGTCTGTCTGTCTGTCTGTCTGTCTGTCTGTCTGTCTGTCTGTCTGTCTGTCTGTCTGTCTGTCTGTCTGTCTGTCTGTCTGTCTGTCTGTCTGTCTGTCTGTCTGTCTGTCTCTGAGTGAGAGCGAGAGAGCGAGAGCAAGTCCAAGTGCACAAGAGAGGTTTGTGCTTTTTCACCTCCACCTCATCTCTCTCTCTGTCTCTGTCTCTGTCTCTGTCTCTCTCTCTCTCTCTCTCTCTCTCTCTCTCTCTCTCTCTCTCTGTCAGATCCTACTGTAGATATATGTCCTCATCTCCCCAAGGTCACGGTCGTTACATGGGAGCACCATGTACACGTGTGCGAACACACACACACACACACACACACACACACACACACACACACACACACACACACACACACACACACACACACACACACACACACACACACACACACAACCATTATGGATTATAGCAATTAAAACAGAAGTGACATTTGACCTTTTGATATAGCCTGCTAAGTATCCCCAAGCGAACCGTAATGAGAGTGTGTGTGTGTGTGCGCGCGCGCGCGCACACACACACACACACACACGCACGCTAGCATTGTGCTTGCCTCAGCGCTAACCTGTTGTCTCTCATGTTCACCATCCAGTCTGGAGACAGTGAACAACTGAACAACAATATATCTATAGATAAGACCAGGGCTGGGCAATTATTTTCCCCAAGGGGCCAAATGAGATACATAAAATATTGTGGAGGGCCAAGACTAAAGGCTGAACTAAAGTCTACTCTGCGGAATATAATTTTAATTTCAACATAGAAGTAAGAGTAAGACCAACCCTTTTGACACCAGGGCTCACTATTTATTCAGTATTTGAGCCACGGATCACCATTTGATATTTTAACCACACAGATCCCAAAACTTTCTTCAAGATTTCTTTTGTTTTTGTCCACAATTCCAGATTTGGGAAACAAAACAGGATAACAAAAATGACCATTCTCTTACATTCTCTGATTGAATGTGTAGACTTTGGGGCTAATTCAAATGATGAATATTTTAACTCTTGAGAGTGTAAAAATGAAACCAAATGGACCCGCAAGGGTCCATTTGGTTTCATTTATATGCTCTCAAAGAGTTACATCTGGTTAACCAACTTTCCATATTTAACTTGGAACTCTCTCAATGACCACTGGTGGTCCCTGGGCCGGTCAGAGTCAGCCAAAGGGCCACATTTGGCCCCCGGGCCGCATGATGCCCAGGTATGCTATAGACTAATGAACAAAGGTCTGTATTCTGGCATTATTTAGAAAAAATGTTCACCAAAAACTGCTTCTGTGACTCTGCCTTGACACAAGGGTGAATAGCTCACAGAAAACTCGAAAAGCCTCTTGTGTCCTCTTTAGTGCAGTGGTTTTCAACCAGTGGTATGGGGACAATGGGAGGATTCCAGGTGGTCCTGAAAAAAAGCTAAATATAGCGACAAATGCACCGAGTTGGCAACACTGGTTCTGACTAACACTGAGAATGTCCCAAACCCTGGAAAGATGTCCCTCAGCCAGCTAGTTTTGACTAACATGGGAAAGGCGTCCCTAACACAGAAAAGATGTCCTCTAGCCAGCTACTGTAAAACACTGGGACAGAATTAGAAAGAAAACAAACAAGACAACGACAAATGATAGAAAGCCATCTCACACAATGGGGAAAAAAATCTCGAAACCAGTGAAGATTGAATGCTACTAGCTCTAAACACTGAAGGCACAGTAGCAGAATACTTGAGCACTGTAACTGATCCAGGACTGAAGACAACTCAATACAGACTCTGCGATTAGGAAAGGCTGCCATAAGCAGACCTGACTCCCAAGATAATGCAGATCATGCACCCACTACACACACTAAATGAATTGACCACTGTAACATATATATAATATATATATATATATATATATATATATATATATATATATATATATATATATATATATATATATATATATATATATATATATATATATATATATATATATATTAAGGCTGTCAGAGTTAACTAGTTAATCGCTAAGTTAACGAGTTAACTCATGGCTGAGTTAACTCGATTAATTTTTTTAGTGCGAGATTAACTCAAAGTAAAACCAAAAGCCAAGTGGGTCCATTTGGTTAAATTTCGCCAAATGCAGATGAATCATTTTTAAATATCTGCATCAGTTAAATTACTTTAAAATAAGTCTACACAATTACAGAATGTAGAGAACTTTCTACAAAATGTGCAAGTTCGTTCCTAATGATATCGTTGACAAATTCTTTAATTTAGGTTTGGAAGTCTAAATAAATGTCATCAAATGGTGGTCTGTGGCTCAAATGCAGAATAAATAATTGACCTTGATATGAATATTCTTGAAAAAACACTCATTTAAGGTATATTTAGAACTCATGAAAATATGCGATTAAATTGCGATTAATCAAAGATTAACTATGGGCAATCATGCGATTAATCGCAATTAAAATTTTTAATCGATTGACAGCTCTAATATATATATATAACATGAATGAATGATCCAATCAGTGTTCTGGTCTTGTGAGCGGTAAGATATGTCCCTTTAACACACTGCTCCCCTCTATGTCTCACCGCTGCATAATCAAGGTCTCCAACGTTGAAACTGCTGTGCTCATAGCGCGGCACGCTATGAGCACAGCAGTACTTCCATGTTGCGGGTCCATTTGGTTTCATGTTTATGTCCTCAAAGAGTTACATCTGGTTAACCAACTCTCCATCATTTAGCCTGGGGACCACCTGCGCCTCGGTCAGTTATTAGGAAACAAATCACCGGTTCGCCGGGTGTTATCCCTTACATATATATCACAAATATATCACAAATGTTTTTTATACTATAAGTTAACTGGAAAAAAAGTCTAAATAACGCTTTCAGTTCCTATATGTACAGTATGTAGCCATGCACACACACGCACACACGCACACGCGCGCACACACACGCGCACACACGCACACACACACACACACACACGCACACACACACACACACACACACACACACACACACACACACACACACACACACACACACACACACACCGTCAGGAGTTTCCTTCAGCTGCCAGTCGGTTGCATCATGTATTTTGATGAATAATACAACATGGTCTCTCTCTCCGTCTCTCTCTCTCTATATATATATATATATACTGTACATTACAGTATGTGGTCATGAGTCATATTTCGGTACGTATTCCTCTGGGCAGCGACACACATTCACAAGCTCACTCACTCCGTCGTCCTCACGACTCAAAGCGAGAGAGCGAGTGAGAGAGAGAGAGAGAGAGAGAGAGAGAGAGAGAGAGAGAGAGAGAGAGAGAGAGAGAGAGACTCACTTTTGCCTCTGTCCATTCATTGTCAATGGCATTAAAGAGGGACACCGATTTTTAAGATTTTTTCTGAGGGCGTACAAATGGAACCAAATATAACCTATAACGAGTCAATTTGGTTAATTTGGTCCCATTTGTACACTCAGAAAAAGTATATTAACTTTCAGAAAAGGCATATTAAGGACCTATTAAAATGTTGAAAATGAGTGGAATACCCCTTTAAATGTTTACATCAGGATAATGCTTGTGTTGACACGCACACACACACACACACACACACACACACACACACACACACACACACACACACACACACACACACACACACACACACTAAAAGCTGGACATTGGCATCTTTTCTGATGATTTCCTTGAGCTTGACATGGACACTCAAATTTAGGGCCCCCCTAGCTAAGAGGCCCCTGGTCCTGGGCCCAACATCATGCCCGTTGGACAATCCTCCCCTGCTGATGGTCCTGACATCAACACAGCATGGAACTGTTATTTCTAATGCTACTGACATCAATATAGTATGGAAGTGTAACAGTACGGACATCAACGCAGCATGGAACTGTTGACAACCTATCGAAGGAAAATGGATTGCATTTTATAGCGCTTTTCCAAGTGCTCAAAGCACAATAGTCCATTCATTCGGAGGTAAAGCGGCGAACAGTTGACGCCAGCGTCCTCGCTCCTTGGAGGCTCCTTGGCGTCCCAACTCCTTGGAGCCAATTTCAGTGTCTTGCCCAAGGACACTTGGGAATGTAGACAGGAGGAGCCGGGATTCGAACCGCCTGAGCCACAGCCACCCGTGAGGTAGGTAGGCTAATCATGATAGGCTACCTGTTTTCATGATGTAAATGCATTGGAAGCAGTATGGGTTATTTGCACAATTAAAGCACTCTATTCGTCATCACCAATGTGATGAGGTCAGCACACTTGGTCACGTGCAATTCTAGATTTCTGCAAACTAAATCTAACACACACACACACACACACACACACACACACACACACACACACACACACACACACACACACACACACACGCACACACGCACACACGCGCGCGCGCGCGCAGCAAGAACACTTGATTCCTCCGTGCCGCGCTTTACCGCGCGTGCCACCACCATGAACGGCTCGTAGTATCAGCTCACTCAGACGCTGAACTCACCTTCGTTGTGTGGGTAAGTCCTGATCGCTCCGCACGGACAGATCCACGCGGCGTGGAGGAGACACACACACAGCAGATAACAACACATGAGCCGCGGAGGACGAGGAGAGAGGAGAGGAGCTGCTGCTACATCCATGGGTGTGAGAGGAGGAGGAGGAGGAGGAGGAGGAAGGGGTAGCTCCATGGTGGTCTTCAGACTTCTCCTTCCAGAGTAGTCCATGCTGATCACGATGATGACGATGATGATCTTTGATATCCATGCATCTCCATCCCTGGTAGCTATGACTGAGAGAGAGAGAGGGAAAGAGGGAGCGATAGAGAGAGATCGTGGCTTCTCTCTCAGTCGAACGGTGAAAGGAGAGAGAGAGTAGTTGTGGTGCTGCGAGCGTCTGACTTGATATCTGTGTATGTGTGTGTGTGTGTGTGTGTGTGTGTGTGTGTGTGTGTGTGTGTGTGTGTGTGTGTGTGTGTGTGTGTGTGTGTGTGTGTGCGCGCGCGCGCTGCGAGCGAGCGAGAGAGTGTTGAGTGGAGCTCATGTGCCGACACACACACACCACGGCACGCCCCCCAGAGAGTGCGAGAGAGGAGGGTCTACTATACCAAGGCAGTCCTCCTGTCAGTCAGCATGGCCGAGCCCCCAGCCCCCCCCACCACCACCACCACCACCACCACCCCCCTGCTGGCAGAGCTTGCAAATATAAGATTTCCGGTGCAAATCTTTTCAAAATAAGAATAGGCTACTATTTTTATTATTATACACTAAACAACGATTTGTCTGCAAACAAACAGTGTTGGGAATATTACTTTACCTTGTTAATATATTACTTATTAATTATTACCTTAATTTTAAAGCAATATATTATATTACAATATTACTGTCTGAGCAAATGTAATATACTAATATTACTATTACATATTATTTAAAAAAAACTTCTTACAAAATATATTAAATATTTAGTATCACTATTAATAAAAATATTGCGTAGACCAGCGGCATACCTACAATAAACCACAACACCTCAGCTAAGAAGCCCATGTGTAAAGTAATATGGCATGGCATATAGGCCTGCTGAGCCTCGAGTTAAAAAATGACGACATTTTTGGACATTTGTCCGACTAAATCCCTGCTATGTTCCGACTAGTGTGACATACCCACGCATTGAGGGAGACCCCCTCTACACCGCCATACCCTCAGCTAAGAAGCACATACGTAAAATAAAAATTGTCATGCCATAGGCCTATAGACATATAGGCATGACTATAGTCAGCTCTGAGGTTAAAAAAAAAAAAACACGCCAGTCTGAAAATATCCATAAATCGCGTGATTTTAGTCCAGTGTCCAATTTAGTCTGAAAATGTCCAAAAATTGCATGTTTTTTTTTAAATGTGAGCTCACAATATGCCACAACATTTTTTATTTTACACCTGTACTGCTTAACTGAGGGTGTGGAATTATAGAGGGCATCTCCCTGAACTCGTGGGTATATCACACTAGTTGAAACATAGCAGGGATCTTTTTCCAGAGTCCAATTTGTAGGCTAATAGTATTTATGAGATTTCATTCATGTATTTATATTACGTTAATTTGTAGGCTAATAGTATTTATGAGATTTCATTCATGTATTTATATTACGTTTTTATGGTGTTTTACTTTTACTGTCTTGCTTAATGCTTAATCTAAATGTGCAAATAGATTGTTTATTTATCTATCTGCTTATGTCTTCTAGGGCACATACATCGTCACTTTTACTTTGAAGGCAACCGGAAGTCTTGTATTTGCCAGCTCCCTGCGCCAGGTCATTAAATTTGCCAAAAGAACACCCCCCCCCCCCCCCCCTCTCTCTCTCTCTCTCTCTCTCTAAATCCATGTCAAGGCCCCCAAGAAAGTTTGACTTTGAAATAGTGGTGATGGTGTTACTTACTGTTAAAGTGTTTAAGAATAATGCACTTATAATTATACTTAATGCCGTTATTCTACATTTTCTAATTGTGTGAAATTACGTAATTCAGGTGTTTAAATATAACTTAACTCTTGAGAGTGTTAAGTTAAACCAAACGCTCTTAAGAGTTACAAATCTATACATTTTTAGGGGACTGTCTTGTGATCTAGCTGCATGGCCTGTGTGATCTACTGGTAGATCACGATCTACCTTTTCGGCAGCCCTGCTGTAATGTATTACAATTAAGGAATAACAGGCTTCATGAGATTGTAGGAACAATCTCAATCTCAGTGCAACCTCATATTAAAGCTGCACTGAGTTGAAAAATGCATGAAGAAGAGGATGAAAATGGACAAGAGACAAGGGCGACCAGATATTGAAGAAGAAGAAGAAAGTACCATGGATAGCTTCTTCGCTGGTTGTAAACCAATCAAGGAGTAGTTAGCCTATAGCGGGGGTCTTCTAGCGTACTCATTCTTACTTGTCCTTGTCCATTGAAGTTGAAGGATTGGTGAAAGATTCCAAGATGTCAGTTTTATGTTCAGTGATGAGCAATATTCTGCTGTTGCACTAGCTCACCATCTCAAATGTACGATTACTGTACTAAATTTCTAGATTTTTAGGGATGTCTAACCAATCATTGGTTCGGTCTTTTAATCCTCATCAGACAGTCGACATTTTAAATGTTCTCTGAAATTGAATTATTAGACATTTATTAAAGTTGTTTTGCTGTAATGTGCTGCTCCATAAGTCCATATCTGATTTCAGCATCTCCTTTTGTAACAAAGCAAGGTGCTTGTGTATTGGCATTTAATGCTGCGTTTGAGAAATCTCCTCATGGCTGGTTGCTGTCTTTGCTGTCCTCTGTTGGACAAATGACAGAATTACTGAGAGCTATACACTTCACAAATGCCATTCATTGCTGCACAATATGACTCAAGGTTCATGAAATTGAACCTTGAGTCATTGCACAAACTAAATTTGCAGTTAGTTTGTTTACAGTGTTCACCAATTGTTTTCCAAGCAGGCATGGAATGGAAACAATCCTAGGTTTATCTAGCATCATTGTTATAACGACAGTAAAACAGTCCATCAGCACCTCAGGATATTGTTATATATGCATAAACAATTGACAAGAACTGGTTGCTCAAAAGGTAGATTGTGATCTACCAGTAGATCACACAATCCGTAGATAACATGACAGTCCCCCTAGCACTTGGACACTTAAAGATCTGTAACCCTTGAGAAACCAAATGGACCTTTACGGGTCCATTTGGTTTCATTTTATACTCTCAAGAGTTAAATTATATTTAAACATCTGAATTGCTTAATTTTTAAATTCAAGAGTCCACACAATTAGAAAATGGTGAATAATTGTTATTTTCGCAATTGTGGACAAAAACTTAGTTCTTAGTTTTGGGTGCAAGAAACTAAACTCAAGATCACAAACTGTCAACTCAAACTTCAAATACTGTTGTCAAGGGGTCAGTAACAGCATATACAGCAAAACTTTCCAATTCTCCCCATCTATTTTTCATTAAAAGTGCATTATTCTTAAACACTATAACAGTAAGTAACACCATCACTATATTTCAAAGATCAAACTTTCTTGGGAATCTTGGGACCCGGTCATTTTGAAAGTAGCTCTCAAGTCAAAAAGTGTAGGCACTGCTGATCTAGGTGATGGCTGAGGCTCGCACCATTAGAAATAATTTTCAGGGACAGACAATATGACATCATATATTTATATAAATTCATGTTATTGCTTTAACAGTATCCATTATAGCTTTCCTTTTAACCTAATCGGCATCCCTACCTTTTATTAGCATATGCATTGACTGCATTCCATATATTCCATAGGGCTGAACCACACATGGACATCATCAACTTGCAACAACACCAGACCAATTCAGTGAATGATATTCTATTTATGAAAGCAATAAAATATTTAAGGTCCTTTGTTTTCATTTTTAGTTATAGATGTAGTTATAGATGGTAAGAAAGAATATTTGTCTTATTAGCCAGAGGGGGGTTCCTTTTTTTAAATAAAGTAGGCCTATTCAATCAATCAATACGCCTACAAATCTAGATGTTTTAAGTACTTTCTTTATTTATATGTATATGATTGAGTTCATTTTTTTTCTGTGCTTTCTTAAATCACTCTGGATTAAGAGTGTCTTCTGCTAAATGACTAAATCGAACATCGTAAAGTCCTGGCACGGTGGAGAGACATTTACCGTCAGACTGACAGAGAGAGAGAGAGAGAGAGAGAGAGAGAGAGAGAGAGAGAGAGAGAGAGAGAGAGAGAGAGAGAGAGAGAGAGAGAGAGAGAGAGTCTTCTCATCAGAGTGATTTAACAATCAATGTAAAGTGACCTTAGTGTTCCTGCATCACATTCCCTCGGGGGACGACTAACGATGACAGAATCATGCAACAGTAAGCAGACCTACGGTCATCAGGAGACCACGCAACTATACATAACTACAGTATAAGTCTGTGCTACTGAACAACCATGTGTGGGTTTTATACATCAGTGCTATAACACCCTTTATACCAGCGGTTTTCAACCTTTTTCATAGTCCAGGGCCCACTTTTTTTTCCTGCATTTTAGTCACGGACCACTATTTGATGTTAAGTTCAGTCCCCCTGACCCAAAACTAAGGATGTTCAAGTTTTGGTACAGAATTTAGGAGGTAACTGGCAAAATGTTGGTCACAATAGCAATTCTTCTACATTTTCTGCAGTGTGTACATTCTTGAAAATTACGTACTTCAGATGTTTAAATGTAATTTAACTCTTGAGAGTTAAATTACACACACACTTGATTTGGGCAAGTTGATATGGCGAGATTTCACCCAAGGAGTGATTTTAAGCAAAACAGAATGAGCACAGCAAAGAAGGGGCACAGCATCATCAAAACTCTCTAGTTTGATATGTCACTTGCTTGCTACTTAAAGCACAAGTTTAGAAAATATTTACCTTCTATAACTAAAACATGTAGATAAAAACGCCTTCAATACTTTTCAATAATTTTTCACTCAATAGGAGGTGCTCCTGTCGCAGGATGATGATGTCACATGAGCATGTGCATTCTGTATATTCCATAGAGCTAGACCACAAAAAGGAAACGTGACACCATCATCCTGCGACAGGAGCAGTTCCTGTTGAGTGAAATATTCTCTATTTATGAAAGAAATAAGATACCAATGGTGTTTTTATTTGTTTATTTTAATTATATAGGTGAAGTATAATGTTTTAAGCAATGTTTGTCTTATTAGACAGGGATCCTTTTAAATACAATGTCAATAGTGGGCATTCTGCAAAGGCCATTTTCAAACCTTTCCCCAGGCCACTTTTTATCTGTTATTCAGGATATTTTGAAGATACAAAATCAGCTGAGTTTGCTTTTTTTGTAATTAGTCCCAGGTTGACCCCTTCTATGCCATATAAAGCCTGTACTATAGTTAAGCACCTGGAAATGAACACATTGATGAAAGGTCCTGACTTGCTGCGGATGACAGAGCAGTCGGTGTGAACACAAGCCGCTACCGCTAGGTGAAATATGCAAGAATCATGACTTCCCCCAGGGGCGGATCTAGGCATGGGCATGGGCGGCAATGTTCCCCTAAATGCCCAGACTGCCCCACCAAACACGATGGCATGCAAAACAACCCAAGATATTTCAAATTAAAGTGCTTATATTTAAAATTTGAAACACTACTACTGCTACGAACTAACTATACAGTTGTGTCACCACTAAACCAACAGCATTTCATCATTGAAAACAGAAAACTCTCTGAGTCAGAAATGTTACATCCGCCCCTGTGCGGATGACAGTGCAGTCAGTGTGAAAACAAACCGCAGCAGATGAAATATGCTATATATAAGAATCATATATCTACAACTTTACTACAACCCATAAGTCTTTGCGTTTGTGTGTGCAAAAGTTCCTCTGTGTTGCCAGGTTTGCGACAATATCCGTAAGTGATTCCCTACATGAAAAAACAAGTCAAAGGTTGCTTATAATAAGCAGACATGGCAATACTCTATGGACGCGCGTGTGCTCTGTTTCCGCGTCCCTCCGGTGGTTTGGCAGGCAAAATTGTGGATATAAGAAACAAGAATCATGACTTCGCAACAAGCCTACCGACATATTAGGTGAGAATGCGACCTTAAGTCTATGGCTCTGGTCCATTTCGTCCTTCCGTCCGTTTGCCTGACGCCTAGAGAGACAGGAAAGGATACATGAGAGCATAGATCATTATCTGGAACGCACGCATGCACGCACGCACGCACACACACACACACACACACACACACACACACACACACACACACACACACACACACACACACACACACGTGTACATGTGATTTGTCACCTCTGTTCACAGGCTGCGCTAATGGACCCACACTCTGTGTGCTAAACACATTATCCCCATTAGAGAGAGAGAGAGAGAGAGAGAGAGAGAGAGAGAGATCAATACCACAATATAGTAGTAGGCCTATTTGCAGTTCATGATTTTGACTACACCCAGTCAAAACAATGACGTAAACTAAATGCATTTTAAATCATGTATTTAATAGTCTGTGATTTAGCTGTGGGTTGAATTGTGTACTAAAGGAGAATCCGTAACTTCATTTGCAGTTGATTTATTTCCCAAAAAAGTGGTCCAGCTGTTATTTAGTGAAAACACTCCTTAGTGGCTGTTTCCCCTACCCCCAATTAAGATTCGAATGGGGCTATTGGGTGTTGCTCAAACGCACCAATTTGCATTACTCCAAAATGCATTTTTGCTATATATTGTCTCTCCACCATGTCAATAGTGTGTGACACTCACACTTCAGGAGGGGGTGGGCATGTCGTGGGCATGTTGTTGGCACTTCCTCTCACTGTCGAGCATATGCATGTGCACATCATGCCCCCAGGGGGGGGGGGGGGGGGGGGGGGGGGGGGTCCATTTGGTTCCAAACTAGCGTTTAGTTGGGGACACCCTGGAACTCCCTCCAAGACTCCAGGGGATCAGTGTTGTAGTTGGACTTTTAGAAGTGGGGGGACGCCTCATAACATGTACATTGGTGCACAAATGTTTTTGCTCCCCCAAAATATTTTCGATCATCATGGTTGAGTCTCACTGGTCACATTGGCCAATACGATCGCTGGGAGCAGAGCTCACTGGCCAATAGGATTGCTCGGCTTTATTTTTGTTTATTGTGTGTGCACGTGTTGTGTGTGTGTGTGTGTGTGGGCCGTGGGGGGGGGGGGGGGGTGCATCACATCCCAACACTCGAGCTCTGAGAGTGTACAATACATCATCACACATCCATCATGTACACACACACACACACACACACACACACACACACACACACACACACACACACACACACACACACACACACACACACACACACACACACAAATGCTGATGCATGCCTAATGCGTTCACTTATCGCTATGGAAGCCAGACACATTTATCTCTATGCTGCACATGATGTCTAAGTACATGTGTGTGTGTGTGTGTGTGTGTGTGTGTGTGTGTGTGTGTGTGTGTGTGTGTGTGTGTGTGTGTGTGTGTGTGTATGTGTGTGTGTGTGTGTGTGTGTCAGATTGTAATTGACACTTATAGTGTCCCTCGTCAAAACCATTTTCTGGCCTGTGCGTGGATGATAATGTCATCATCCCCCCCCCCCCCCCCCCCCCCCCCCCCGAACACAAATGCATTTTCTATGGCTCCACTACTATCCTGCTGTTTGTTTTATAGTAGTGTTTATTCAATGTCTAAATGTTTTGATGAACCTACTGTAGTACCTACTGTATAAAAGAAAGTTGAGTGGGTTCTGTAGTGCTGGGAATGCCACTTGCACATTTTGTGATAAAACGTTTTTGTGATGATGGTTAAGGTCAGGAACCTTGTGTAAAATGTATACGTCTTCCACTTTTTCGAGTCATGTTCAAATATTGGATTGTGATTGGCTTAGAAAACAGTGGTGAATAGGACCATAAGCCTCAGAACTTCAAAATACCCAGATGCTATATGCAGACCTGCGCAGTGATGTCACCGCCCCGGTTCCGGAAGTGTTTTCCCCATTCATTTTTCTCATAGACTTTTTTCGAAAATAATTTTTCGAGAAAAGACGATTTTGCCGCGGACAAAGCCAACTCGGGTCGTGACAAAGCATGATGACACACACAATATCATCATATAATATCTAGCAAGAAGTATCATTATTAACAACACTTAGCATTAGCATTGCTTATCATTATTACCATTACTCAGCAATATTAGCATTTTCACAATACTTAGTATTATTAACATTACTTAGCAACACTAGCATTTTCATAATACTTAGCATTACTTAGCATTATTACCAATACTATGGTAGCATTACTGTGTTAACATGCAAGCTCCGGCAAAAGGTTGCACAGACTTGGCGAGTGGCATTCACGCAGTAAAAATGTGTTTTTAGTTAGAGTCAGAGCCTTCTAGTGGGAGAATTCCCGTTCACTCCTATGCGCCAAGCCGCTGGCGCTGCTGAAGGAGCATGGGGGAACCCTGTGAGTCCACTCTCAAGCCGGAAGTCGATGAAATGAATGGGATTTAATAGGGACCGGCAAAGTCTCGTATTGTCTCGTACACTACTGTATACATCTCGTGACACTGTAGGAGTAGTGAGCGTTATGCTCAGATAGGACTCAAAGAGGCTCTGTATAGTCACGTGACCTTGGCTGCTCCACTGTGCTTCCGGCCTCTGCTTCCGGGTACATGAATATCCTAACTCTCCCACTAGAAGGCTCTGGTGAGAGTATAGTCGCCAGCACTTCGCTGCGTTGGAAAAAGGCGTCTCTCAGCAAGCTGTAGGTTTACGGAGGCTCCCCAGAGCATTGTGCAGATAGAGAGGGAGGCGGCACATGGGAGATGATGTACAAGGGTAGAAAGGCAGTATTTGGGTAGATACGGGGAGAAGGAGATGGATGGATACAGCGGGACGATTTAAATGTCCAGGGAATGGGAAAGACTGTTTAAAAAAGACATCTCCGATATAGAGTGTTTTGCAAGCAGAGAGGAACTCT
Organism: Benthosema pterotum; assembly: GCA_039105355.1. Taxonomy (NCBI): domain Eukaryota; kingdom Metazoa; phylum Chordata; class Actinopteri; order Myctophiformes; family Myctophidae; genus Benthosema; species Benthosema pterotum. Next base: position 55,364,171 of record CM076969.1, on the reverse strand, counting down.
ATCATTATCGACGACAGCACAAAATAAACAGCATGAAAATAATATAGACTGGCCCACATAAGTACAGAAAACATAACATACTACATTGTTTATATTGTATATTGTGTGCCATTTTGGCAAATACAAAATGTATACATTGTATGTTTTACATTTTTTTCCCATCTGAATGCATTGTAGTTAAATACATGATAAGATGGTATTTCTACACATGTATATTACATGTAATCACATGTGTGATTACTTGTATTTTTCAAGGTAATTTCAACCAATAATTTGGTAGAATATTATATTTTATTATATTATTTATAATATCTAATGTTATTTGGAAGGGGTTATTCCTTATATGATCAGAGGATTATCACAAAAACCAAAAAAAGTGAAAAAGTGATATTTTCCTGATGAACCTACTGTAGCACTGTAGTACCTACTGGAGAAGATTGTATGGGTTCTGTTGTGCTGTGAATGCCACTTGCACATTTGTGGGGGAATTCCCTATAAGATCAGAAGATTATCACAACAACCAAAAAAAGTGATATTTTCCTGATCTCCATGAACAGAGCTGAGCTGTTCTAGATCTGACGTCATCACAATACAAAGCGTCGCCTCTCACCCTCTCACCCCATATGGGCATTGTCTTGGAATTAAAAAAATAATAATAAAATAAAATAAAAAATAAAATAGCAGCTTGTGTAGGAAAAATGCTGATTCAGAAGACATTCATAGAATCCAGAATCTTAATGGGTTTAACACAATGGAGGAGGTATTTTTAATATGGGAGGAAAAAATAATCATTGTGTATCATCTTAGATCTTTGCCTGTTGCCCCAAATGTAAAATTCACGTCATATTTTGCACTCATTTGACCTAATTTTCTCTGTTCATCGTTGATGGCTAACAGCTTTAATCCTTAAATCCATTTTTTGTCGAAATCCATTTTTTGTTGTTAACCCCTCCTGGGCGGGAATCTATTTTTATTGTTGGGACCTCGGCGTACCTTCTTCTCCTCATCCTTATCCTTCTTCTCCCCTGCTTGGTTCTGTTTTATAACTTCTTGCAGCTATATATTTTTTTTTTATGTGTTTCCCGGTCATGATAACTTTTCAGATTTACATGGAAATCATGAAGGGTCTATAGAGGCTGTCATTTTTTTTTTGTCATTCTTGGCATCATTCTTCCACAAAACCTAACTAATGAGTTTGTTAGGGAGAGTTATTTGACGAGGCGGTAGATCAAAATGGCGGCTGGTACGATGGTGGCCAACGCGACCAGGGAGCAGGCCACGGGCCTGGAGGTGAAGCAGCTGAACCATGGCTTCCTGCTGGCCCCTGCCTCGTTGCCGTTTTCCACAGGCTGCTGGACGTTTGACGCCCCTTGTGCCGGCTCCTCGTCTTTTTCCGCCCCTTCCGCTGGCTGCTGGACGTTTGCCACACCTTCCACGGGCTCCTCAAATTTTTCCGCTCCTTCCGCAGGCTGCTGGACGTTTGACGCCCCTTGTGCCGGCTCCTCGTCTTTTTCCGCCCCTTCCGCTGGCTGCTGGACGTTTGCCACACCTTCCACGGGCTCCTCAAATTTTTCCGCTCCTTCCGCTGGCTGCTGGACGTTTGACGCACCTTCCACCGGCTCCACGACTTTTTCCGCCCCTTCCACCAGCTCCTCGCCTTTTTCCGCCCCTTCCGCTGGCTGCTGGATGTTTTCCGCCCCTTCCATGGGCTGCTGGACATTTTCCGCCGCTTCCACTTGCTGTTGGACATCTGTGGCCGGCTCCTCGACGGCCTCCGCTGGCTGCTGCTCATTCATCAGGTAATAACAAGCACATCCTGCGAGGACACTCCCGCTGGTCAGAACTGCCGCCGTGAGGACCTTGGTTAGGATAGCCATGGTTATGAGAGGTGTAACGGAATGGATGAATTGGTCCTACTCAGATCTTTACTCAAGTATCTCTGAAACTCTGCTACACGTATAGTTCAGCCGACACCATTTTGCATGGTGTGTGGGGTTTAAATAGCCAGTTGTTTGACGTGTCACAGCATTTTCTGATGACATCACCGTTGTTATGGTAACAGAACTCTTTGCTATGTTTGCACTTCAAGGCGGCCGTTTCTCTTTGGTCACGTTTGACATTTTGGACGTGCAACAGACGGGATTCGAACCAACGGCTCAGTGTTCCTAGTGGCATAGTGATGTGCGTGCCCTTATTAGGATATCGCCGGCGCAGTTTGGGAATGGGGATTCCCCATGCTATGTGAATTGGCCTGGCAAGTGGATGCCCAGTTTCAATCAACGCTGCTGGCATGAAAAGTATAATAAAAACACAATAGTAATCATAATTGCTAAATCAATTAACTGTATACAGTTAATTGATTTAGTTATATGGCTCTACTGTCAATGTGCGGGATATCAGCAGGCTTGGCTTATGAGAATTAACAAATTGCTGTTTAAACCAGAATTGTTTATCAGTGGCATTAATTGTGTGCTGATTAGTTGTTCTGTTATTGTTTAACAACGGTTATCATGTGTAATTGACATCGCATTAATCCAGTCAGATAGGTCTACTAAGGCCTACTACAATGATTTAAGTGCCAGGAAAGGCCACAGGTATCAAAGCTATTCATTTTTGAGTACCTAACACATTAGCTTACTATTATATCTTAATTACCACTACCAGAATTGGTATAAAGGTATTCTAAATCAATTGATTTACAGTGTCTGACATGTTTCGAGTATATACAGTAGGGCTGTGTGTGTGAATGCCGCATCAAGTAAGCAACAGTCTAAGACACTGACTTATTGAAGACTTTTAGAAGAAATCAATGCTACAATACAATGGCTCAAGAATCTGCCAGTCTGGTGCCACGCACAAATCCTGGCCCTGGAGAGAGCAGGCCTGGGTTCAGCCCACAGGCCCCGCCCACTCTGCTGGGTTCTGTGGTCTGGTGTTGTGATAAAGAGTTTCGATTTATCTCGTCCGGAAAAACGGCTCGGCCAATGAGCTGGAGTTGGAGGCGGGTCTAAAAAAATAGCCAATCAACACAGAGGATCATCTAACTGCCACAACAGAACAGTTTCCCATAAAAAACAGCATTCAGTTTCATTGTAACTAAAGTTTCATTGTAACTAGAGTTTCATTGTAAATAGAGTTTCATTCATTAATACTGCATTTAGTTATAAATAGTGAAAATGTCCGACGCTAACTGCACTGCTAGTCAGTTAACTGCTAGTTAACTGCTAGTTAACTGATAGTTAACTGTTGTTGTCGACTGCAAACAACGTCTCCAGTGATTGGTTGAGGGAAAATCAAGGGCCCGCCTCCTTGTAAATCGGTTACAATGGGGCCAATGTCAGACTCTTGAGCCATGGCTCAGAGTCTGACAATCAGGCTAGGAGAGAGCAGGAGTGGACCTGGTGAGATGAAGGAAGGTCCCGGGACAGAGGTCAACCAACAGAGCAGCTGTCATCACCACCATTATATTTGCTATAAGATAGTGCAATGAGTGTATTTACAGTTTGAGTGTTTAGTTAGAGCTACTGCTCTTCGTATGCAGAGGTAGGCTATGCCTATCACTGTTGAAATTGTGAATTTTGCATTTGATGTAGGCTAAACATGCACCATGATTCATGCAAAAAAAAAAAAAAAACCCAAAACGCATTCAGTACAGAAAGGGTTAAATGTTCAATTCTAGTTATAGAGGACAAATATAATGTGTTTATCCACATGAGGCTTATTAGCAGTGTTGCCAACTTGGCGCATTTGTCACTATATTTAGCTCTTTTCCAGACCCCCCTAGCGCCAAAATTAGTGAAAAACTCCTGGCGGAAAATCTCGTGCTTTTTGGCTGGATCGTTGGGGCGAAATTGATTGACAGGCGCCAGAGATAAAAACCTAATTTTTCACCATTTTCCTCCTGCTATGACAGTGGTTTTCAAACAGTGGTCCCCAGGCTAAATGATGGACAGCTGGTTAACCAGATGTAACTCTTTGAGAGCGTAAAAAATGAAACCAAATGGACCCTTGCGGGTCCATTTGGTTTCATTTTTACACTCTCAAGAGTTAAAATATTCATCATGTGTGTTAGCCCAAGTCTACACAACTAGAGAATGTAGAAGATTAATGGTCATTTATTGGTCATATGCCCTTCCAGGCAAGCATCTAGCGCATACATTCTAGTGCATTTTGGAAGTGCCACTAGTGCATTTTGGATTTTGGCAAGTTGGCAACACTGCTTATTAGCCCGGGACGCCTTGCAGTGGGACTTGACCTTCTTCTGCAGCGGCGTCTGGATGAGGCCGAAGCTCTCTGCGATGTGAGACACCACCTCCTGGGCCGCCTCGGCCCGGTTCAGACAGAACACCATGGCACCGCTGATCTCCTCCCTGAGAGGAGTCAGCTCCTTCACCAGCGACTCCAGCTTCTGTCTGTTCCTGAAAAGAAAAAAAAAAAAAAAAAAAAAAAAAACTTCGAGGGATAATAATAATCTTGCAACTGGGACGTATCCTCAGTGATGTATCCCAAGGTCATCGGGGTTTCGGGTCTCGCAACATCATACCCCTCACTCAGGCGACCCAGCCGGGGTTGATCAAGTCCCGACTTACGTCCCAGTAGCTACTCTTGGTCAGTCCACTAGGGAAAGACCCAAGGCCACACAATCCACTGCTCCAGAACTACTCTGCCGGGACTGGGAGAACCATACTCTGGCACATGGAAGGACTAGGCTCTGTGGGTTGACTCCTGTCCAGACCCCTCCTACGTCTCACCAGGTCTGCTCCTGCTCTCACCAGGTTGGCACAGGACCTGTGCGTTGCACCAGACTCCCAGCACCGGGCATTTCATTCAGGAGCAGTGAATCATAATGGCCCTCCTAACGGCCTCACCCAGGTTTTTGGGCTTCCTCCTCACGGAGGACACAGGCTGGGAATGAATTAAAGAGATCATTAAAATACATCAAAGAAGCAGTACAGTGAGGACCTGAAATAAGGCATAAAATATAAAATCATAATCATAAAATATAAAATCACAGAGAATCAGTTAAAAGCAAGTGCATAGAAGTACGTCTTGAGCTGTGCTTTAAAAATGTCTACAGAGGCTGCCTGTCGAATGTATAATGGGAGTTTGTTCCACGCCGTCGGTCCATACACTGTAGAAGCAAAAGGCTGCTTCACCGTGTTTTTTAGTTGCCATTTTGGGCACCGCAAGCAGGCCAGCAGTGGAGGACCTGAGGGGACGGCCTGGGACATACTTAGGCAGGCAGTCATGTAGGTAGGAAGGTGCAAGACCATTAAGCGCTTTATAGACAAGTAAAAGAATTTTAAAATCAATTCTAAACACAACCGGTAGCCAATGTAGTGAGGCTAGGACAGGAGTAATATGTTCTCTCATCTTAGTTTTAGTTAAAACTCTGGCTGCCGCATTTTGGACTAGTTGTAATCTGTCAGTTGTTTTCTTGGGGAGACCAGAAAAAAGTGCATTGCAGTAGTCAAGCCGGGAAAATACAAAGGCGTGGATCAGGGTTTTAGCATCATCCATTGACAGATAGGCCCTGATTGGTGCAATGTTTCTAAGGTGAAAAAAGGCAGTCTTGGTGACATGATTAATGTGTGAATTAAAATTCAATTCGGAGTCAATGAAGAACTATCAGAACAACTGTTGGATCTGGATCCAAATTGATAAATGAAGGACTCTAAAATTTCAGAGAATACTTGAGTGGTAATCCGATTACAATTGTCTCAAGTAGCAGAGAGTAGGCTACTGAAGCCCTACTTCAAAGTAAAACCTTATAGTTGTCCAATAGAGCAATCGGCCCGAAAAATACTGTTTAGCTTTAAGAGCATATTAGGAACAATTTAGGATATTCAACCATAATTCAGAATAGAATGGAAGGTTACATAGTAACCCAGGAACTGTATCAAATGGAAATGAGTGAATGAACTCATAAACCTGTCATAAACCTTACAGCCAGAACAACTGGAAAAAACAAAAACAAAAAAACAATTGGATCCATGACCAAAATCACACACAGAAAAGCACACAGTCAGCGAGTCAAGCTTAGGGAAATAATCAGGATTGTATTATGGGGGGGGAGAAAAGCAAGTTTATTCCAAGCTCACAGATAAGTATGCACTATCGCAGTGTTGCCAACTTGGCGCATTTGTCGCTATATTTAGCGCTTTTTCAGACCCCCTTAGCGCCAAAATTAGTGAAGAACTCCTGACGGAAAATCTAGTTCTTTTTTGCTGGTGAGTTGGGGTGAAATTGATTGACAGGCGCCAGAGATAAAACCCTCATTTTTCACCATTTCTCCTCCTATGACCGTGGTTTTCAACCAGTGGTCCCCAGGCTAAATGATGGACAGCTGGTTAACCAGATGTAACTCTTTGAGAGCGTAAAAATGAAACCAAATGGACCCGCTAGGGTCCATTTGGTTTCATTTTTACACTCTCAAGAGTTAAAATATTCATCATGTGAATTAGCTCCAAGTCAGTCTACACAACTAGAGAATGTAGAAGATTAATGGTCATTTAACGGTCATATTCCCTTCCAGGCAAGCATCTAGCGCATACATTCTAGTGCATTTTGGAAGTGCCACTCGTGCATTTTGGATTTTGGGCAGGTTGGCAACACTGCCGCTATCTACTTGGGACGCATTCTACTTACTCTGCCTTCAGCTGTCCTTTCCTCAGCTCCTCCTCCTCCCCCTGCGAGGCACTGCCCTCCTCCCCCTCCCCTCGGTCCTCCCCCTCCTCCTCTGCGTTGTCGTGGAGGTAGGGGTTGAGGGGCGGAGGCCTCAACAGCGAGCCGCCGCGAAACATGCGGAAGTCCGACGAGCGCCACTCACTGGGCGTCTCGCCCTGCGGAGAGAGAGAGAGACACGCACGCACGCGCCCAAGTACGCTCGTTTAAGGCCCTGATACACTAGCAATATTTTGATCAATATCAACTAGCAATGTCAACATCAACGAGGCAACATGATGAGACACATGGCAACAGGCAACATTAAAAGGGGAATTCCACCCATTTTCATTTTTTCCTGAGAGTGTACAAATGTGAACCAAATGGACCCTGGCGGGTCCATTTGGTTCCATTTGTACACTCTCAGAAAAAAAAGAAGCATTAGTTTGCGTTGAATCATTTTCACCCAGCTGCCACACAACTCAAAATGTTCATTTAGCGGAATAAAAGTTAGAAAATCCTTGTTTTTGTCCACCGCCGTGAAGCAGCAGCAGCCATGTTGTTTTCAGAAAAAGTTTATCGGTGGAAGTCTGGGAGAAAGGATCACATGATGCCAAGGAGGGCTGTGATTGGAGGAGTCCAAAATGTTGCCCAGTAGAGGGCGCTAATGATCTGACTTTTCTGAGCAACCAGGAGTTGATCATTTTCTATAGAAAGGTGAAAAGTCAACGTTGATAGTTGACGTTGCTTGTTGATGTTGATCAAAACATTGCTAGGTGTATCAGGGCCCTTAGGAAGGTATGGATGGAGGATGCATGAAAGCATGCACGCACGCGCATGTGCACACGCACAAACACACACTTAAGTTACATTTATGTTCAACTGTAGCCTGTACATGAAAGTAAATGCCATCAATGATTAACTAGAAAAAGTGCCCTTCTGGGCACAGGTCTCCACCAGGTCAGGCTCTGGCCTGACCCGACCTCCTGGCCAATGAGAAAAGGGTGCAGTTACATTTGCCAGCAGCTTTGACGTAAAAAGGACAATCATTAGCTAGAGCCCGACCGATGCCATATTTTGGGGAAAAACCTACACTGATCAGTGATCAGTGTTTTGGACCGATATTTAATAATGAATTAAAAATAAATAAACAAATGCATTTGAAAAACATCTAAACTTAAAAATTTAGATTCTTTTCAAAGTTAACAATAAAATACAACATTGAAAACATTGAAAAAAAAAATAATTTGACATCATCATTTACTATTTTGAAATAAGCATTCTAACCTGTAGAATGGAGTAGAGTTTCCAGCGGTAGTACACATGATCCTGGCTCTTGTTGTCAAACAGGAATCTGAAACGACAGAGAATAATTATATATGCTGTATTCATTAATCTGTCCAGTGCGTGTGTAAACAAACACATTTAGGGCCATGTTCGAATGCCACCTCCCATAGCTAAAATCCCTAAAACTAAAGAAATCAGTGAATGTAAAACAATTACCACCGATTACTTTTTATTTTAATTTCTCTTGTTTCAATGCCATGCTTTTTTTTGGTTTGTAAAGAAGTAAAGGGACTATTCTAAGCAAAAAAAGGTAATTGATGAATCCCTGGCGCATCAACAGCCTGATTATTAAGCTATAAAATGGCTAAAGTGTGAAATGCTGTATTATGGCTGTATTATGTTGGCGCTGCACTGCTTGGCGACACGCTCAGTACAACCTGGGTCTCCCTATATATGAGCAAAACAAATTCCAATTCAACTTGCTGAAACGGCCAAATAAAGAAACCTTGAATTAATTGATTGATTTGCCTTTCACGTAGGGGGTAGGAATTTTAAAATACTCAAGTAGAAAAAATATTCAAGTGACAAAAAAATACTTGTGTAAAAATACTCGAGTAAAAAGAAATACTCGAGTAAAAATACTCGAGTAAAAAGAAATACTCGAGTAAAAATACTCGAGTAAAAAGAAATACTCGAGTAAAAATACTTGAGTAAAAAGAAATACTCGAGTAAAAATACTTGAGTAAAAATACTCAAGTAGAAGTACTCGAGTAGAAATACTTGAGTAGAAATACTCGAGTAGAAAAAATACTCGAGTAAAAGAAATACTCGAGTAAAAATACTCAAGTAAAAAGAAATACTCGAGTAAAAATGCTCGAGTAAAATACTTGAGTAAAAATACTCGAGTAGAAATACTCGAGTAGAAATACTCGAGTAGAAAAAATACTCGAGTAGAAAAAATACTCAAGTAGAAAAAATACTCAAGTAGAAATACTCCAGTAGAAAGAAATACTTGAGTAAAAATACTCGAGTAAAAATACTCTAGTAGAAATACTCGAGTAAAAAGAAATACTCGAGTAAAAAGAAATACTCGAGTAAAAAGAAATACTCCAGTAGAAATACTCAATTACTGGAAATACTCAATTACTGGAAATACTCAAAATGTTCAAAAATACTCAGTTAACGAAAAATACTCAAAATACCCCCAAAATGTCATAAGTACTAGGCGGAGTCCATGGTACCATCAAAGTGTTCACCTCCGTTCACCTCCGTGCTCGATGATGTTGCAGACACAGGAACAGCAAGCAAGACAGACACAGTATTTACACCCAAACTGGCCAGGTTGGCCTGAGGTCCTTCTGGTTCAGAACACTCTACAGTCTACACAACTGAGTGAAATCAGCTTCAATCTGGCCGCCGATTGCCACAATATGCTCAGATATAGACCTAAATACCACGAGCGTGCACGAGTGCGCACGGAAATGGACGGACACGTTTGGCCTCAGTTTTAGAAAAGGAGTTTTAGAGGGGTAGGGTCAGAGTTTCAAAGTGGGTATGGTCTCCTAACTGAACTAGTTTTAGAGGGGTAGGGCTGGGGTCTCAGGGCTTCAGAGGGCAGGGGCATCTCCTAACTGAACTCATAGTTTTAGATGGGCAGGGTTGGGGTCTCCTAACTGAACTCATAGTTTTAGAGGGGTAGGGCTGGGGTCTCAGAGTCTCAGAGGGCGGGGGCTTCTCCTAACTGAAATCATAGTTTTAGAGGTGTAGAGCTTGGGTCTCCTAACTGAACTCATAGTTTTAGAGGGTTAGGGCTGGGGTCTCCTAACTGACTCATAGTTTTAGAGGGCTAGGGTCTCCTAACTGAATTCATAGTTTTAGAGGGGTAGGGCTAGGGTCTCCTAACTGAATTCATAGTTTTAGAGGGGTAGGGCTGGGGTCTCCTAACTGAACTCATAGTTTTAGAGGGGTAGGGCTGGGGTCTCCTAACTGAACTCATCGTTTTAGAGGGCTGGGGTCTCCTAACTGAACTCATCGTTTTAGAGGGGTAGGGCTGGGGTCTCCTAACTGAACTCATCGTTTTAGAGGGGTAGGGCTGAGGTCTCAGGGTTTCAGAGGGCTGGAGGGGGGGGGGGGGTCTCCTAACTGAACTCATCGTTTTAGAGGGGTAGGGCTGGGGTCTCCTAACTGAACTCATCGTTTTAGAGGGGTAGAGCTTGGGTCTCCTAACTGAACTCATAGTTTTAGAGGGTTAGGGCTGGGGTCTCCTAACTGACTCATCGTTTTAGAGGGCTGGGGTCTCCTAACTGAACTCATCGTTTTAGAGGGGTAGGGCTAGGGTCTCCTAACTGAACTCATCGTTTTAGAGGGCTGAGGTCTCCTAACTGAACTCATCGTTTTAGAGGGCTGAGGTCTCCTAACTGAACTCATCGTTTTAGAGGGCTGAGGTCTCAGGGTTTCAGAGGGCTGGGGGGGGGGGTCTCCTAACTGAACTCATCGTTTTAGAAGGGTAGGGCTAGGGTCTCCTAACTGAACTCATCGTTTTAGAGGGCTGAGGTCTCCTAACTGAACTCATCGTTTTAGAGGGCTGGGGTCTCAGGGTTTCAGAGGCTGGGGGGGGGGTCTCCTACCTGAACTCAGGGTTGTTCTTCTCCTTGTTCATGATGATGGCCTCAAACATCGGCCCCTCCCTCACCACAAACTCTATCATCCTGTGTATGAGCCCCAACAGGCTTCTATGGAGAGAGAGACAGAGGGTTTATACTGAAGAGAGAGAGAGAGAGAGAGAGAGAGAGTGTGTGTGTGTGTGTGTGTGTGTGTGTGTGTGTGTGTGTGTGTGTGTGTGTGTGTGTGTGTGTGTGTGTGTGTGTGTGTGTGTGTGTGTGTGTGTATGTGTGTGTGTGTGTGTGTGTGTGTGTGTGTGTGTGTGTGTGTGTGTACCTTTCAGTAGGGATGACCACTCTGACTGTGGCTTCTGACAGGGTCTGCTTGTGATGTCAAACACAACGATAAAATATATATATCCAACGTTAGCATTTAGACAACATAAAAACATAAAAATAAACATAGAATTCCAGTATATATTTTTTATTCCAGGATCCAGTCTGATTAGCTGCGTTCCACGCATCTGAAATGCCCTTTGTAAATCAGACTGGCCAGGGGGAGCCTATCCAACCCAAAAATGAAAACACTGGTTCACCTTTGTTTAACCCATTTTGTCCTGACTAGATTCTAGTTGCTGATGAGACATGAGATTCTAATTTCTGACAGTAGAATCCAGTTTATGACACGAGATTCTAAATTCTGAGAGTAGAATCCAGTTTCTCGCATGAGATTCTAATTTTTGACACTAGATTCCAGTTTCTGGCGCAACATTCTATTTCTTGTCGCAAGATTCTAGTTCCTGATACTAGACACGAGTTTCCGACCCAGATAGCAAAATACATTGATTCAACGTTGAATTTTGGTTATCTAACCAAAATCCAACGTTGAATCAATGCATTTTGCTATCTGGGGATGCTAGATTCTACAGTAGTTCTAGACACTAGATTCTATTCTTTTTTTTGTGCTAGATTCTAGTTTCCAACGCTAGAATGTATGTATTTTTTGTCACTAGATTCTAGTTTCTGACAATAGATAGTTTTTCTTGTTCTGTTCTGTTCTGTAGGGATCCCCCAGAAGCAAGGATTTGCTTCTATTTTTCATACACTTGCCAGCAGACATCACTGTTTCCACCGTTTTGCCGGTTTTCATTGCACCTCAAAAGTTTTCCAAACGCCCAGGGAAAACTCCAACCACAGAAAAAATAATTATTTTGATTTGTCCACAAATCCAGGCTGTATTTTGCCAACAAAACAGTGTAAACTTCTTAATTAAGTGGTGCTAATTCAGATGATGAATATTTTAACTCTTGGGAGTGTGAAAATGAAACACTCTCAAGAGTTACATCTGGTTACCCAACCTTCCATCATTTAGCCTGGGGACCACCTGAAACCATCTCAAGGACCACTGGTGGTCCCCAGACCACCTGTTGAAAACGCGCCTACGCAGTGAGGTGCCAGTGGTGTCGTGCAGTCATGTATGGACACAACAAAGCTCTAGGGAAAAATGAAAGCATTGTTGGACAGGAACTCTATGGAGCTGAACATGTTGCATAGCTCCCTTACTACTTACTCCCACTGACCATATGCAGCCATAATAAAGACTTGACTTTGTCACATTCCACCACTGTCTCTTTCACTGACACCATGTTTTGTCCACTAGTCATTGTAGTCACGAACAAATAAACAGCACATTACAGGCTGTGGTGTAACACCATTCGCAGCCCCGGTGGCCTAATGGATAAGGCACTGGCCTCAAGCTGGGGGCCATTCGACCACCTAAGCGAGGGGGGGAGAAAGATTGAGGGGGGAAAAGAAGGAAGAGAGAAAAAGAGAGAGAAAAGAGAGAAAAGAGAGGAAAAAGAGAAAGAGAGAGAAAAAGTAAGTAAGTAAGTAAGTAAATTTTATTTATATAGCACTTTTCTCAGAGAAGGCTCACAAAGTGCTTTACATCAATAAAAAAGGCAACCAGCAGTATAAAAAACATTCAATACATCATGAGAATACAACATAAGAATACAGAAAAAAAATAAAAATAAAAAAAGAAATAAGAAAAATAAATAAAAGCAAAAACAGAACAAAAGAAGGTGCAGTCAGACATCGGAAAACGCTTGGGTAAAAAGAAAAGTTTTCAGGTTGTTCTTAAATGTATCCACAGAGGCAGATGATCTCAGCTCCTTAGGAAGAGCGTTCCACAAGGAGGGTGCAACAACCTGGAAGGCTCGATCGCCTTTTGTCCTACGATATGTCTTTGGGACAGATAAAAGACCTTGTTCAGCCGACCTCAAGGCCCTGTCTGGGACATAAACCGAGATGAGGTCGGATATATATGTAGGGGCCTGGCCATTTAAACATCTAAAAGTAAGGACCAGGATTTTAAACTGAACCCTGAATTTAACAGGGAGCCAGTGCAGCGAGGCCAGGACAGGAGTGATATGGCACCTTCTGCTGGAACTGGTGAGCAGTCTAGCTGCAGCATTTTGTATGAGCTGGAGGCGATCTAAGGATGTTTTATTGAGGCAGGTGAAAAGTGAATTGCAGTAATCTAAGCGTGAAGATACAAAGGCGTGAATTATCATCTCTAGTTCTGGAAAGGAGACAAATGACCTAAGTTTGGCTATATTTTTTAGATGAAAAAAGCAGGTACGGGTGAGTTGTTTGATGTGGGAGTCAAACAGCATGGACCGGTCGAAAATAACACCAAGGTTACGGATGTTCGGGTGCACATTATTCTTAAGGTACCCAATGCTGTTTAGGACTTGGGGAAGGACATTGTCCGGGGCAATAATGAGCACCTCGGTTTTAGCCTCATTAAACTGGAGGAAATTACTCGACATCCAGGCCTTAATAGCAGATAAGCATTCAAGTAAAGGGGAAAAATCTAAAACAGAGCTCTTACTGTTAAAAGAATAATATAGTTGAATGTCATCAGCATAAAAATGGTACGATATCCCTTTAAAAGAACTAATCAGTTGACCAAGTGGCAGCATATAAAGTGCAAATAAAGTCGGGCCGAGTACGGAGCCCTGGGGGACCCCACATGTGAGGGGGGCGGAGTCAGATTCATGCTCACCCACGGAGACAGTAAAGTGTCTTCCAGAAAGGTAAGAGGCAAACCAGTCCAGGGCTGAGCCAGTAATCCCGATATAATCCCTGAGCCTATTTATTAATATATTATGGTCTATCGTGTCAAACGCAGCCGTCATATCCAATAAAGTTAAAATAGAACTGTGACCAGTGTCAGCAGACATCAATAGATCATTTGATACCCTGAGCAGAGCTGTCTCGGTGGAGTGGTTTTGTCTGAAACCGGACTGAAATTTATCTAAAATATTGTGGGTATTCAGAACCGTCAAAAGCTGATTGGCAACAATTTTCTCTAAAACCTTTGAAATAAAAGGAAGCTTAGATATAGGGCGATAGTTAGAGTGCAGTGCAGGGTCTAGGCCAGGCTTTTTTAAAAGTGGCTGTACAGTAGCAACTTTAAAATGTGAGGGAACCTGGCCGGAGAGCAGCGAATAGTTAAAAATATTAAGAAGGGAGGGGCCCACGGTGCTTAGAACATCCTTTAAAAGACAAGTGGGGACCACATCGAGCGGACTGGTGGACGATTTCATGGAGCTCACTAGTTTAGTTAACTGGAGGAGAGAGATGGGTTGAAAGTGGTCTAGGATGGACTGGTGGGGGGGATCTGGACAGGAGGAAACAGTGGCTGGTTGTATGCTTGCCCTAACATTGGCAACCTTGTTTACAAAGAAGGAGAGAAAGTCATTACAGTCATTTGTAGAGAACACGGGAGGATCTGGAGTAGGTGGGTTGACGAGGTTGTTGATGGTGTCAAAAAGGATTTTGGGGTTACGCTTATTAGAGGAAATAAGTTTAGCAAAATATGCAGTTCTGGCAGCTTTAACCTTGGAATTAAAATCAATTAAAAGACATTTAAGGTGAGTGCGGTGAACTTCAAGTTTAGAGCTCTTAAACCGGCGCTCTGCCCTTCTGCATCCTTGTCGGAGGGACCGAATGTCCTCGTTTAGCCAAGGTGCTTTGTTTAAGGTGCGTACTGTGCATGTTTTAACTGGAGCCACAACATCTAAAATCTCAGAGCACTGAAGGTTAAAAGAACTGACTAAGATGTCAATGTTAGTGTCGGCAGTAGATGGCGGTGTTGGGCTGCTGTCAAAGATAGCAGAGAACCTGGCAGCTGAGCGGTCATTCAGCAAGCGCGAACGCTTGACTCTAGTACTTGCTACGCAATCAGGGGTAAAGGAAATATTAAAAGTTAGGGATTTATGATCTGTCCCAATCATATCATCAGTAACAATGCTATCTACATTTAGACCATAACTAAAGACCAGATCGAGAGTGTTCCCCTTATTGTGTGTGGGACCTGTAGCATGGTGTGTAAGGTTAAAAGATTCTGTGATGTTAAGGAAATTAATTGCAGCCTGATTAGTGGACTTATTGACGTGGTAATTGAAGTCACCAAGTAAAATGAATTTCTCAAACTTAATTACGGAAGTTAAAAGATCACTAAAATCGGATAAAAAAGAGCTGCTAAAACCGGGTGGGCGATAAATTAAAATACAATAAAAAGGATTAATATGACCAATTTTAGTGATTAAGAGTTCAAATGAGCTATAAGAACCAGAGTTGACCATCCTGGATGGAAAACAGTTTTTATAAACCACAGCCAGGCCACCTCCAGCATTTGATCCGGCTGGTCGGGAGGTGTTAGTGAACGAGCAGTTCGATGGGCAAAGCTCTATGAGTGACATATATTCATCAGCTCGTTGCCATGTTTCCGGAGGAAGGAGGAAAATACAGTTTCACTGCAGCAGTATATGCCTGTTGTGTGCACAATTTGGTCACGTTTGACATTTTGGACGTGCAACAGACGGGATTCGAACCAGCGGCCCCATGTTCCTAGTGACATAGTGACGTACATGCCCTTATTAGGATAGAGCCAAGCGCAGTTTGGGAATGGGGATTGCCCATGCTCTGTGCATTCATTCATTCATGATATTTGCTATAAGATAGCAAAATTAGTCTATTTACAGTAGACCATGGTTAGTCAGAGCTAGTGTTCTTTGTATGAAATTCATAGGCTACAGGCTGAAATTGTGAATTTGGCATTTGATGTAAACACGCATCATTGACAAGTGATGTAGGAGAATTAACACCACAGAGATTTGCACTCAGTAGGCTATAAACAGCAGAAGCTGGCTATGTTTTGAGACACTTTTGACCATACTTGCCCATGAATAAGCCTACAGTTTATTACAGTTATTGCCATGTACATTCAGGATAGTCTGCAGTGCACATATCCAGCCACTTTCCCCTCTTTGTATATTTCTCTTTTTCCTGCTTTTTGCTGCTTCTGGCTTTATAGGAGTAAACATTTTGTACGTCTCTAAATGAAATGAACAAGCCTTAAATATAATGCTTAGTGTGTATATTTAGTATTTCAGTTGTAGTTGTATTTGACTGTACTGCATGCATGCATTAATGCATTCATTCATTCATGACATAGTTCTCATATCAAAATAATTATAAGAACCCCAGCTATATTCTTTAACGCTAAAATATATTCATCTCATTCAAGTCATCTTTAAAAAGCAAGTATTTGGCTGGAACACACTATTGCACACATTTCACACCCCAAATTGATGGAAACATGAATCCATTGTATAGTGACTACATTGCCCAATGCCCATGATAGTAGCAAACGTTGCATTGTAATGCACATTGCTGAAACGATTATGCTAAATAGCACATTGAAGAGGTGTAAATAAGGTATAGCTCTGTGTGACCACATTACTCCTATTGCTTTATCAGAGGAAGACGTATACATTAAACACTATTATGCACTGTGACTGCTGTTATGTTGCATTATAAAGTAGGCTGCCTCTGTGGCTACGTGCTCCACGTTGATGCACATATAAAATCCGAACGTGCACGTCGCCGTTCGCGTTCGTTTTTTATATTTACAGCAACGGTTCCAGTCGAGTATACGACCAGAACGAACCTTTATAAGCAGACCCATTGCATAAATAAAATCGCGAATCCGACAGTACAAGAAGAGACTGCGAGGAAAGATGTCAAAAAGATAAACAAGCATCCACTTCCTCAATCCTATCGCTCAGGGGAACCCCGCGCCACGCGATTGGTCGGGGGGCGTAGACAATTCTCCCCCTCGCTCGCCCATTGGTCTAGATTTTTTCCAATGTTTCGGGGGCGGCGGCCCATTGGTCTCGAATGTTTCTAATGTTTCGGAGGGGGAGACCGCACCGAGACGCTATTGGCCGATCTCCCCCCAATGTTTCAATGTTTCGCATTTTTTAGGGGGACGAACGGCCGGCAGTGGGCGCGCCTAAGCCAGGGATTGTGGGTTCGAGTCCCATCTGGGGTGTTTGACAGCAGAGTGGTGCAGCGGAAGCGTGCTGGGCCCATAACCCAGAGGTCGATGGATCGAAACCATCCTCTGCTAACTCAGTTTTATCCTACAAAAGTACAGATCTCTGCCAACCCAGGCGCCTACGCAGTGAGGTGCCAGTGGTGTCGTGCAGTCATGTATGGACACAACAAAGCTCTGGGGAAAAATGAAAGCATTGCTGGACAGGAACTCTGTGGAGCCGAACATGTTGCATCCCTGCAAGCAAGACCGCGCTGGCCCTGTCAAGGCCCAGTTAGGGCTTGCGCAAGGGGCCGCTTTGGGTTGCCCGCGCAGGACCCTAGGGGGTTTGCACATCGGCAAACTGCTGGGCCCTAAGTGCTGGGCCAGTATGGTCAGCCCCCACGTAGCCCTAAGATGCCTAAAAGGGCCCGTAAGGGCCCCAGAATAAGCCCTCACTCAGCCTGCAGGAAACCCCCATTAACTGCCCTGACTAGGCCCCCACCACACCCACATTGGCTTTAACCATTAATATTTTACTACCGGTATATTTATTTTAAAAATAATATTCTATTGATCCAATATGTAGTCAACTAACTGGAAACTGAATTGTAAAATAAACAAATAATGGATTCAAACAAATTTATTAAACATATTTTCAGGGGGAATTATATAATAAACCTTCTGCTCTCCATGCCTCAATGAACCAACACTTTGCTGGATTTGCTTTTTCATGATTATCATTGTTTATAAATGCTCAAATGATCTTGGTAGATCCAGTAAGTTAGAGATGTCAAACTCAAATACACAGCGGGGCGAAATAGAAAAATTCATACAAGCCGAGGGCCGGACTGTTTCAACAATTCCACCCATTCAAGATTTTTGCCTGAGTGCATACTTTTTACACGCATTTTTTTAGGGTCCATTTGGTTCCATTTGTACACTCAGAAAAGAAAAAAAAAAGTCATAAAGGTTAAGACCAGTGCAACATTACTCAACATTTAATAAAAGTGCAACATTTGTGCAATTGAACAAGAAACATCAATGTCCATTTTAAACTTTCAGTGCAGTTACAAAAAATAAATAAAATTATCTTCAAACAAAAGGCACAAATAATAAATAAATTAATGCAAATGTGACTGTACAATACAGTGTAATTACTTTGCCATGAAGTAAGTATTTTTTTTATTGTCCACATTTGGGATTAAATCATGGCGAGGTTACCTACACAGAAAAACTCAAAAGGGGGCCTACACTTTAAGTTGGCACTCAACGAAACAAGGACCTGAGAATAATGAAAACAAAGAAATAAACAGTCCGCTATCCAGGATAACAGTGCATACTGGTTCTTCACTTTGTGACAACAAAAACAAAGGTGACTTATCTTATAAGTCCAAAGTCCACGCGCTTTTGCTTCACTTGGTGCCTTAGTTCGCAGATTTTACTGTTGACAGATTTTATATCACCTTCCATGGCTGTCAGGAACTGGTTTAGAACAGCATCTGTAGAACAGAACAACACTGATTAGTCTCACCCATCCTCACTCACTCATCACTCATCACCACCCCCCACCCCCCCCCCCCCCACACACACACACACTACAGTGTCACAGAGTGAAAGTCCTTATTTACCAAGTAAAGTTTCATTGGGTTGAGAGGCTGCCAGCACTCAGCAGAGGGATCCACCTTGCTGGCCCCTCCTTTCACGTTGGACTTGAGGAGGACATCCACATCAAACAGCCCCATCAGTAGCAAACGTGCCATCCCACTGGCGCTGGTAGATGCTTTGGCAATCTCCCAACAATGCGATATGATGGTGACGGCTCCAGCATTCCCAATTTTCACCTTTATATAAACAAAATGAGAGCCAAGAAAGATACACAAAATACTCACCACAAGCAATAGAATGCACACGCCAAGAACAAAGAAATGTTTAATGTTTGTTCAAGATTATTCACTTAATAAATACTTACGTGTGAAGGTCTGCTTGGAGTGCAAGGTAGCCCTGGGCTCTCAGGACTTTGAGCATCAGGGGCAATCACATTGGTGGTAGATCGTCTGCTTTCAGGTGACAGCAACATGATCTGGTGCGTCACTCACAATCTTTGTTTTCGATGGAGATGAGCTTCATCACGTCAGACAACAAAGCTGGCATTTCTGAGAATAAAACGTTATACAAAATTGAAACAGAAACAATGAAGCGATTAGATAGAGAACACATTTTTACTTTGCTTTTGTCAATCTTTTTAGTATAAGTATTACTGTCTTTGCATTACTGTCTTGACAAACTATATAATTTTAGTTGACTAAATCTACAGTTAAGTTGAATAAAAAAAAACTAAACATTCTCAGGTCTAAATTGATTATTCAACATACAGTACTTTGATTACATATTACCCTATTGGCCTAAATATAAGACAGTGTTTTTTCCAATGGAAAAAATCCTAAAAATGGACTTATGTTTGTGGACTATATTATTTGACATTCAATGTTTTCTTCTTTACACAAATTAGTCTTGAAAAATGGGGGTCTTCTTATAACCAGGGTCGTCTTATACTTGGGACAATACGGTAATATTTAATACTTGCCTTTAATACCATGTTTCTCAGCTTGCTGTTCTCTCTGTAAAGTCTTCAGCTGGCCTTGCAGTTCTTTGGTGTAGTCTTGACTTGACAGTTCTGCTGAACTGGGGTTGAACAGATCCTCAGACAACATTCCCTCGTCCACCAGTCTTTGTGTAGCAACTTGGTCTTTTTCTGGGGGGAAAAGATGTTATTTTGTATTTAAAGGGGAATTCCACCCATTTAACATTTTTTTCAGCATACAAATAGAACTAAATGAACCGTCGGGTCTATTTGTACAAAAGAAAAGCGTCAATGCTGTGAAACAACTTGATGACATCATTAAGTTGTGTTTCACCATGTTGATGTTTTTTTTCCAGTCCTCCATTTCTAAGAGACACAGAATGTGGAAACATTTTTTTTATCATGTCCACATAACATTCAATTTGGTATATTAATGATAGGCTATAGTAAAATGTTGAAAATGGGTGGAATTTCCCTTTAATCAAAGAGCAGTCAATATACATTCATTCTTTTCCTGGTGTACCATCAATCTCTGCTTAATTACCTGTTTGGGATTTCCAGGGCCAGACCCTTTGTCACCATTACTGAAGTCTTCTTCACCAAAGTCCAGGTTTTTCGCTTTCCTCACCCTCTTGCCAAGATTCGGAATGTCAACTGCGTAGAGTTCCCGCTCTTTGTCTGCATCCATGTAGATTAGAAGGATAGATTTTAATACCGGTAATTCCAAAAAAACAACATTGTCATCAACCTAATGTTGTATATTAAAATGTATATTTTGTGTGAGTGTGTGTAAAGACCTCACTTGCCTGCTAACTGAAGAATTTGAGCATGCTCAACCGGCCATCCATTAGCAGGTTTCTTACGGCCTAATGTACGGCACTCCACATAATGTGTCCTGTCAATTTCAATTCAATACAAATAAGTTTGATTGGCATGAAAAACATACTGTACATTTTCAGTGCCAGAAAACGTGTCAAATAAATAAATGCAATAAAATAAAATAAAGGGGGAAGTAATACAGCACTGTGTAAACAGAGCACTCTAACATGTACATGTTAGAGTGCTGTGGTTTCCAAAGTGGAACCTGTATTTCCTAAAAATGGAGGTCTGAAAAAACATTAACATCTGATGACATTATCAAGATGTATTTCACCATGTTAATGATTTTTCTTTCAGACCCCTGAGAGGGTACAAATGGAACCAAATGGACCCGCTAGGGTCCATTTGGTTCAAATTTGTATCCTCTCAGGATTTTTTTTTTTTTAATGTGTGGAATTCCCCTTTAACATTGATTTTGACGAATCGGTGGTGCAAATGCAATCTGCAGCCTATTGTCAACTAGGGGTCTTTGAAATGAAATGTATTTAGATTCACTGCTTAGAGCCATTCAAATTTCTACTGATGTGGCGTTATCTCTTCATATGGGGATCCAGGGGCTCATTAATGACAATTTCGGGGTCCTTGACATGAAAAGGTTTGGGATATAAATATAGATATTTTTACTTTTTAGTAAAGACAAGGACAAACAACAAAGACAAGTAGTAGTCATTGTTTTGCACAGGTATCAGCAGCCGTTTTCCCCAGGACTAATTTAAACATTATACAGAAAAACGCAGTTTTAGCAATGTGTTTGGGTTGTACATTGTAGGCTACTCCCAAAGGGGAGATTATTTTGTTTTTGGTCATAGTTTCGAACTCACCTTTCAGTATCACCGTCAACTATCCAGCTGCTTGGAACAATGCTGGTCGTATTCTTGTCAGCCCCCTCTGCCCAGCTAACAAGGGCAAACTTGTATTCCGTCATACTTTTGTTGATTTGATAAATAATTTCAATGTTTCTGTTTGCTGAACGGGTGGACGTTGTTGTGTTGTTCCGCGAGCGTTGGAAGAAAGAACGCGCTCGAGCAATGTGCATGCGGTCCGTGTGCTATGATTGGCTGGCTGGAGGGGGAAGGGTTATGCGCATGCGTGAGTTGCGCGCTAAGCATTCTGGCCGATGTAGTTCTAGTAGAGTAAGCAATGCTTACTGATAAGTACAGCGGAACTACACCAACCAAAATGCTTAGCGTCTCAATGAAAGCCGGTGTTCCATGGTAGATGGTGAGGCAGGTTAGCTGGTGTTGTTGACGTATATCCACTGAATATTCATTCAAGGTACTGCCTACTTCTTTGCCACGCCCCGAATTAAAAGCAGCATATGCATGTTCTGTGCCTGTGTGGGTCTGCAACTGACAATAAAGATCTTACATGAAAACACTACATTGCCGTCATTATTTTCCTTCTTATTCATACCCTCACAAAGAAGAAATGCGTGGCATTCAGCAAATGTTAAATGACAGAACACTTTAAAATAGCCTACATTGAAAAGGATTTGAACTGGGTCAGCATCAGACTGACTAATATTGTAGGTCTGCTCTCTACCACTACACTACGACGACTGCTGAAGTCACTTGAAACTTTCAAGTACATTATTGACTTTGTAACAGCTTCCTTTCACAAGTTAACATGAGTTGAAATTATACACCCATGTTAACTAGTGTTATCACCAGATAACATAAACTGCAAACCCAAAGCTCCACAATTTCCTGATTCATGCTTGCTCAACATAGAACCACACTGCACTATGGAACCACACTGCACTATGGAACAAGCTTTTTAATTACACACTTTCATTCATAATATTATCCAACTTTGACTTATGAACATGGAGCCCTGGAAACGTGGCTAATTCCAAAATGCTTGATCTGGAAATCGATCTATCAATCTATCTGGCTTACATAGGCCTAATACCACATACAAAAGTCCATAGGTATATATGGCAACTTGTTCTCATGTACAAGAGTCTAATGTTGACCCCACACAAAGTCAAGATTTGACTTTCCAATGTCAAATTGTGACTTTGGAGAGGGAGCTGTTTTTCCTTTGTGTTGCCAAAATGTGGAATAAAAAAAGTTAAGGAACAGCTGGGATTTGAACTACCAACTCATGGATCACTGGACCACCTGCTCAACCTCCTGAGCCACAGTCACTCTAGTAAAGTTGGGCTAGTCTGAACTTAACCTTAAGCCTAAAATTTGTATAAAATAGGTTGATCCTGTTCACTACATGGAAAAACAGCTCCCTCTCCAAAGTCACAATTTGACATTGGAAAGTCAAATCTTGACTTTGTGTGGGGTCAACATTTGACTCTTGTACATGAGAACAAGTTGCCATACATACCTATGGACTTTTGTATGTGGTATTAGGCCTATGTAAGCCAGATAGATTGATAGATCGATTTCCAGATCAAGCATTTTGGAATTAGCCACGTTTCCAGGGCTCCATGTTCATAAGTCAAAGTTGGATAATATTATGAATGAAAGTGTGTAATTAAAAAGCTTGTTCCATAGTGCAGTGTGGTTCCATAGTGCAGTGTGGTTCTATGTTGAGCAAGCATGAATCAGGAAATTGTGGAGCTTTGGGTTTGCAGTTTATGTTATCTGGTGATAACACTAGTTAACATGGGTGTATAATTTCAACTCATGTTAACTTGTGTGAAAGGAAGCTGTTACAAAGTCAATAATGTACTTGAAAGTTTCAAGTGACTTCAGCAGTCGTTGTAGTGTAGTGGTAGAGAGCAGACCTACAATATTAGTCAGTCTGATGCTGACCCAGTTCAAATCCTTTTCAATGTAGGCTATTTTAAAGTGTTCTGTCATTTAACATTTGCTGAATGCCACGCATTTCTTCTTTGTGAGGGTATGAATAAGAAGGAAAATAATGACGGCAATGTAGTGTTTTCATGTAAGATCTTTATTGTCAGTTGCAGACCCACACAGGCACAGAACATGCATATGCTGCTTTTAATTCGGGGCGTGGCAAAGAAGTAGGCAGTACCTTGAATGAATATTCAGTGGATATACGTCAACAACACCAGCTAACCTGCCTCACCATCTACCATGGAACACCGGAAGCCATCTCTCTCAAAACAACTCTATGCTCAAACACAGCAAATAGAAGGAAAAAACCGGCTCCGATTTAGAAGGAAATATATTCTCCCGGATTCTGATGAAACAGACATTCCAAAAAGAACAACATGTTTCTGAAAAGAAGGTGAGTCTTCTTCTGTTTACTGAATCATACGACAATGCAGACGGATATTGTAAGTTGTAACTGCTTGCATGACCTCACTGTCTAAACCAGAGACATCTAGTAGACAAGTTGCGACATTGAGGGGTCAGAACCCGAGCGCTGTTCATTTGGACTAAAAGAGGTACAAACTACAGTTGGGAATACATCGTTTCCAGCAATGTGTTAAAATATGCAATGTTTATGCTGTAATATTACTACAAATCGATATAAAATAAAGAGATGTATTTATTTATCATTATCACAAGCTGGGCTGCTATTCGTTGTCCCAATTTTCAGTAGAAGTCTAGGTATAAGAGCCTCCATTGGACTGATCCCATTAAGTGAACGGAGTTGGCGTAGCTGTCTATACGCTAAAGCCCTGGTCTAAACTAAAACAATGCAGAGATAAGATTGAGATCAAATACTGTACAATTGTTATTGGGTCTGTCTAGGGCCTGTTTTCGCGAAGGGAACATGGTATATCTCATTGTCTATAAACAATGAAAATGTAAATGTCTGTAAATTAATATACAGACTAGGCCAGGTGGTTCACAAAGTGGGGTCTTTGAGGGGCTCCCTAAATGATACTTAGGAACCAAGTGGACCCTTATGGGTCCCAATTCTGAGAGTAAAGATGGGCCCATTAAAAGCAAGCCCAAAAAGGCATTTGCTGACTTAAAACATGAAATAAGTACAAAAAGATCCCAATAAACAAGCTATTAACAGACCAGTAATAAACTGTACTGTGCTTAAAGTATTGGAATTAATTCAATCACCAACCTGTCAATGACATGAGAGTCATGTCATGCATTATTTTCTTACATAGAATCTGAATGAAGATTCCTCTCACTATAAGTCTGACATTGGCTTTGAAGATACACATCATATGATATGAGCCACATTATGGTTATTGTGCTGTACAAGAGTATTTCTCAGCCATGTTCTTCTTAGGTTACCCCTTCTGAAGTCCATTGTTAGTTCAACAGTACATTTACAATCAGTTATATCAGTGGTGATTGAGGGACATACATTATGATATGATGATTGAAGTATTAAAATCTGTTTCCTTCCTTCCTTCCTTCCTTCCTTCCTTCCTTCCTTCCTTCCTTCCTTCCTTCCTTCCTTCCTTCCTTCCTTCCTTCCTTCCAGAGCCTGTATGCTGGTGGTGGAGATTCTATTCCCAGATATCCTACTTCCCTGCTCTTGTTGTTTGAGGATGACTTTACCAGAGAGTGAGGCTAATTCAACAATGGACATAATTGCAGTCAAGCATTATCAGTGTGTGCAGTATTTATTTTTTTCTTGTGACTTAGATCACAGTGTTGGGTCCATTATTGGAAGTGGAGAATAATAATAATAATGGATTGTTCAGTTTTATTTGAAGATATCCCTTATTAATCAGCAAGGAATCACATTCACAAGTCTGTGAATCTGTGAAACAATTTCCTCTGAAAAATGAAGACCCCCTTTACACTGGTTCACGACTTACCCAAGCTTCACTGTGCTGTTGCAAAATGGACACAATTTCTATATACCGTATTTTCCGCACTATAAGGCGCACCGGGATTATAAGACGCACCTTTTAAAACTGATTTCATATATAAGGCGCACTGGATTATAAGGCGCAGTGAATAGAACCTACTACAGTTAACATAGAATAGAAGCTACTGCAGTCAACCAATCCATATATAAGGCGCACTGGATTATAAGGCTCACTGTGGATTTTTGAGAAAATTAAAGGCTTTTAAGTGCGCCTTATAGTCCGGAAAATACGGTACTATTACATGCTTTGCTTTTGAGAAGGGTCCAGCTGCAGACCTAGCCTAGGAGTGGACGTGCCTCACAGTTGATGTGATGACGTCACATCAACCCACAGGCCCCTGTTGTTGAGCACCGGGGATTTAGGCTTAGGGTTACGGTTGGAGGGGTCTAGAGTTTTGCTACAAACATTGCTACACCCTTCTCTAAACCTACCCCTAACCCTAACCACAAGCTAAGATGGTGCTGATAAGCAGCCTACTGGGAATTATCGCTTGATAACTGTAGAAGCGGGTGGCACATGGCAAAAACAGGGGTCTATGGGTTGATGTGTGACGTCATCACATCAACTGTGAGGCACATCCACTCCTGGGCTAGGTCTGCAGGTGGAGCCTTTTGGATCTTTTGGCAGAAAGAATGACAGATCACATAGTTCACTGATTGATGTTGAAAATGTGGTTGGTCTGAAAAGGGGATTCCACAGGCATGAAACAGGTATTTGATGGGACATTGTTAAAAAGAAAATGTGTGCTATTGATCTATCACAATTAGCAAGCCTTTATGCATATACTGTATAGCAAGATCCAGTGTGGAAGATTGAAAATGTAAAAGGCAAAGAGGTTTTAATAAACATCAAAATGATGCATATTATTTTGTCTTCAATGTGTTTTCTTTAGTATATATAGCTATGCTATGAATGGTTCATGTGTATGCTATAAATGTTTATTCGCAAAGTAAAAAATGAAAGTAAAATAGTAAAGTATTATTAAATATGTTACGATATATAATCATATATGGCACAATATATACTAATATATGGTACATGCATTATATTGTAGTATATTGTAGCACATAGATAAAATAAAATCATGCATGGCACACTATATAACAATACAGCACATGCATATATTGGGCATGCAAAGACTGAATATAAATGACCATATATTGTACCATATATAATTATACAGGTGGAATTATGTAGCAATATATGGAACACTCATATATTGCAATATATTGGAGCATACAAAGACTGAATATAAATTGCCATATATTTTACAATATATAATTAGACCGGGTACAATATATACCAATATATGGTGCATGCATATATTGCAATATATTTGTTATACAATATATAATTATACATGGTACAATATATACCAATATATGGGACATGCATATATTGCAATATATTGGACAATATAAATACTAAATCTCATATATGGGAAAATATATTCCTGTATATTGCACAACATTTTAAAATATAATGCAATATATGTTTCTTCCGTAAGGGCTTTTACAATGAAATGGTTCAAATCATGAACAGTGTGCTGTTTCCGTGAAATTTTGCACGCACATTCAATGTGGTATAGCACACGCTGTGGTCATATTGTTGGCTCAAATATTAACACATACACCAAGTTATTGAGCATATCATAGCTATACTTAATGAGTCACAAATACATATTTTACATATATTTTTTAATTAAACTGCTAGTGCGGTGGTAGTTAATGCAGGAACATTTCAATCAATAAATGAATGAATAATAAGGAAAGAGCAGATATGGGCTGTCCACACAAAAAAGGCATTGGGCCCAAAGGTATAAATATGCTAAGGGCCTACACGGGCGAAAGCAAACTGGGCCAGTATGGGAATGCTGTGGGCTGCCCGCAGGTGCGGGTTATCGCATAGTTGCCCACGGTAAGCCAACAGCTATGGGCATCACTTGGGCAAGCCCTCTGGGGGCCCCTTAAGGTTAAGTGCAGGCTGCCATAGCCCTCACTGCCCACATACAGCCTGCGCAGGGCCCTCAGAGGCTTGCTTGGAGGGATGGCTCCCTTACTACTTACTCCCACTGACCATATGCAGCCATAATAAAGACTTGACTTTGTCACATTCCACCACTGCCTCTTTCACTGACACCATGTTTTGTCCACTAGTCATTGTAGGAACGAACAAATAAACAGCACATTACAGGCTGTGGTGTAACTCCATTCGCAGCCCCGGTGGCCTAATGGATAAGGCACTGGCCTCCTAAGCCAGGGATTATGGGTTCGAGTCCCATCTGGGGTGGCGGACAGCAGAGTGGCGCAGCGGAAGCGTGCTGGGCCCATAACCCAGAGGTCGATGGATCGAAACCATCCTCTGCTAAGGCTTTTACAACAGAGAAGTGCATTCTTTAGAGAATACTTCTCGACCAGGCCAGGTGTCAGTCGTATGGTACAGCCTCCAGTACCGAAAGAAGCTCTGGGGAGAATGCGATTGCATTTGTCGCATCGCCCATGGTCTCAGTTAAAAGTATTTTCAATACTGGGAGGCTAGCCTGACAATGTTTTATTTGGTGATTTTCTCACATCCTTTGTACTGATGCTTGCAGCCCCGGTGGCCCAATCGATAAGGCACTGGCCTCCTAAGCCAGGGATTGTGGGTTCGAGTCCCATCTGGGGTGTTTGACAGCAGAGTGGCGCAGCGGAAGCGTGCTGGGCCCATAACCCAGAGGTCGATGGATCGAAACCATCCTCTGCTAACTCAGTTTTATCCTACAAAAGTACAGATCTCTGCCAACCCAGGCGCCTACGCAGTGAGGTGCCAGTGGTGTCGTGCAGTCATGTATGGACACAACAAAGCTCTAGGGAAAAATGAAAGCATTGCTGGACAGGAACTCTGTGGAGCCGAACATGTTGCATGGCTCCCTTACTACTTACTCCCACTGACCATATGCAGCCATAATAAAGACTTGACTTTGTCACATTCCACCACTGCCTCTTTCACTGACACCATGTTTTGTCCACTAGTCATTGTAGGAACGAACAAATAAACAGCACATTACAGGCTGTGGTGTAACTCCATTCGCAGCCCCGGTGGCCTAATGAATAAGGCACTGCGCGCAAGCTGGGGGCCATTCGACCACCTAAGCGAGGGGGGGAGAAAGATTGAGGGGGGAAAAGAAGGAAGAGAGAAAAAGAGAGAGAAAAGAGAGGAAAAAGAGAAAGAGAGAGAAAAAGGAGGAAAATACAGTTTCACTGCAGCAGTATATGCCTGTTGTGTGCACGATTTGGTCACGTTTGACATTTTGGACGTGCAACAGACGGGATTCGAACCAGCGGCCCCATGTTCCTAGTGACAGTGACGTACATGCCCTTATTAGGATAGAGCCAGGCGCAGTTTGGGAATGGGGATTCCCCATGTTCTGTGCATTCATTTATTCATGATATTTGCTATAAGATAGCAAAATGAGTCTATTTACAGTAGACCATGTTTAGTCAGAGCTAGTGTTCTTTGTATGAAATTCATAGGCTACATGCTGAAATTGTGAATTCGGCATTTGATGTAAACACGCATCATTGACAAGTGATGTAGGAGAATTAACACCACAGAGATTTGCACTCTGTAGGCTATAAACAGCAGAAGCTGGCTATGTTTTGAGACACTTTTGACCATACTTGCCCATGAATAAGCCTACAGTTTATTACAGTTATTGCCATGTACATTCAGGATAGTTTGCAGTGCACATATCCAGCCATGCACTTTCCCCTCTTTGTATATTTCTCTTTTTCGCTTTTTGCTGCTTCTGGCTTTATAGGAGTAAACATTTTGTACATCTCTAGATGAAATGAACAAGCCTTAAATATAATGCTTAGTGTGTATATTTAGTATTTCAGTTGTAGTTGTATTTGACTGTTACTGCATGCATGCATTAATGCATTCATTCATTCATGACATAGTTCTCATATCAAAAATAATTATAATAACCCCAGCTATATTCTTTAACTCTAAAATATATTCATCTCATTCAAGTCATCTTTAAAAAGCAAGTATTTGGCTGGAACACACTATTGCACACATTTCACACCCCAAGTTGATGGAAACATGAATCCATTGTAGTGACTGACTACATTGCCCAATGCCCATGATAGTAGCAAACGTTGCATTGTAATGCACATTGCTGAAACGATTATGCTAAATAGCACATTGAAGAGATGTAAATAAGGTATAGCTCTGTGTGACCACATTACTCCTATTGCTTTATCAGAGGAAGACGTATACATTAAACATACTATTATGCACTGCTGTTATGTTGCATTATAAGGTAGGCTGCCTCTGTGTGCTCCCGTTGATGCACATATAAAATCCGAACGTGCACGTCGCCGTTCGCGTTCGTTTTTTATATTTACAGCAACGGTTCCAGTCGAGTATACGACCAGAACGAACCTTTATAAGCAGAACCATTGCATAAATAAAATCGCGAATCCGACAGTACAAGAAGAGACTGCGAGGAAAGATGTCAAAAAGATAAACAAGCATCCACTTCCTCAATCCTATCGCTCAGGGGAACCCTGCGCCACGCGATTGGTCGGGGGGCGTAGACAATTCTCCCCCTCGCTCGCCCATTGGTCTAGATTTTTTCCAATGTTTCGGGGGCGGCGGCCCATTGGTCTCCAATGTTTCTAATGTTTCGGAGGGGGGGACCGCACCGAGACGCTATTGGCCGATCTCCCCCCAATGTTTCAATGTTTCGC
Source organism: Benthosema pterotum (assembly GCA_039105355.1). Taxonomy (NCBI): domain Eukaryota; kingdom Metazoa; phylum Chordata; class Actinopteri; order Myctophiformes; family Myctophidae; genus Benthosema; species Benthosema pterotum. Next base: position 55,334,260 of record CM076969.1, on the reverse strand, counting down.
ATTTTTTAGGGGGACGAACGGCCGGCACTGGGCGCGCCTAAGCCAGGGATTATGGGTTCGAGTCCCATCTGGGGTGGCGGACAGCAGAGTGGCGCAGCGGAAGCGTGCTGGGCCCATAACCCAGAGGTCGATGGATCGAAACCATCCTCTGCTAACTCAGTTTTAGCCTACAAAAGTACAGATCTCTGCCAGCCCAGGCGCCTACACAGTGAGGTGCCAGTGGTGTCGTGCAGTCATGTATGGACACAACAAAGCTCTAGGGAAAAATGAAAGCATCGTTGGACAGGAACTCTATGGAGCTGAACATGTTGCATGGCTCCCTTACTACTTACTCCCACTGACCATATGCAGCCATAAAAAAGACTTGACTTTGTCACATTCCACCACTGTCTCTTTCACTGACACCATGTTTTGTCCACTATTCATTGTAGTCACGAACAAATAAACAGCACATTACAGGCTGTGGTGTAACACCATTCGCAACCCCGGTGGCCTAATGGATAAGGCACTGGCCTCCTAAGCGAGGGATTATGGGTTCGAGTCCCATCTGGGGTGGCGGACAGCAGAGTGGCGCAGCGGAAGCGTGCTGGGCCCATAACCCAGAGGTCGATGGATCGAAACCATCCTCTGCTAAGACTTTAAAAACAGAGAAGTGCATTCTTTAGAAAACACTTCCCGACCAGGCCCAAGGAGAATTCAAAAAGGAGTTGTCGCGAAGGCACCCACGGGGGAGTCCACATTGGTTCATGGGAGGAAACAGACATGCTCAGTACATTCCAGGAAGTTTGACGCTTGCAAACCATGCATGCCATTGGTCTCTTGGATGGTTTGACTTCCTGATCTGTACCAAGGAGAATTGAAAAAGGAGTTGTCGCGAAGGCACCCACGGGGGAGTCCACATTGGTTCATGGGAGGAAACAGACATGCTCAGTACATTCCAGGAAGTTTGACGCTTGCAAACCATGCATGCCATTGGTCTCTTGGATGGTTTGACTTCCTGATCTGTACTGCGCATGTCTGTTTCCTCCCATGAACCAATGTGGACTCCCCCGTGGGTGCCTTCGCGACAACTCCTTTTTCAATTCTCCTTGATCTGTACTGAGCATGTCTGTTTCCTCCCATGAACCAATGTGAACTCCCCCGTGGGTGCCTTCGCGACAACTCCTTTTTGAATTCTCCTTGACCAGGCCAGGTGTCAGTCATATGATACAGCCTCCAGTACCGAAAGCAGCTCTGGGGAAAATGCGATCGCATTTGTCGTATCGCCCATGGTCTCAATTAAAAGTATTTTCAATAGTGGCAGGCTAGCCTGAAAATGTTTTATTTGGTGATTTTCTCACATCCTTTGTACTGACGCTTGCTGCCCCGGTGGCCCAATGGATAAGGCACTGGCCTCCTAAGCCAGGGATTGTGGGTTCGAGTCCCATCTGGGGTGTTTGACAGCAGAGTGGCGCAGCGGAAGCGTGCTGGGCCCATAACCCAGGGGTCGATGGATCGAAACCATCCTCTGCTAACTCACTTTTAGCCTACAAAAGTACAAATCTCTGCCAGCCCAGGTGCCTACACAGTGAGGTGCCAGTGGTGTCGTGCAGTCATGTATGGACACAACAAAGCTCTAGGGAAAAATGAAAGCATTGTTGGACAGGAACTCTATGGAGCTGAACATGTTGCATGGCTCCCTTACTACTTACTTCCACTGACCATATGCAGCCATAAAAAAGACTTGACTTTGTCACATTCCACCACTGTCTCTTTCACTGACACCATGTTTTGTCCACTATTCATTGTAGTCACGAACAAATAAACAGCACATTACAGGCTGTGGTGTAACACCATTCGCAGCCCCGGTGGCCTAATGGATAAGGCACTGGCCTCCTAAGCCAGGGATTATGGGTTCGAGTCCCATCTGGGGTGGCGGACAGCAGAGTGGCGCAGCGGAAGCGTGCTGGGCGCATAACCCAGAGGTCGATGGATTGAAACATCCTCTGCTAAGACTTTTAAAACAGAGAAGTGCATTCTTTAGAGAACACTTCTCGACCAGGCCAGGTGTCAGTCATATGGTACAGCCTCCAGTACCGAAAGAAGCTCTGGGGAAAATGCGATTGCATTTGTCGTATCGCCCATGGTCTCAATTAAAAGTATTTTCAATAGTGGCAGGCTAGCCTGAAAATGTTTTATTTGGTGATTTTCTCACATCCTTTGTACTGATGCTTGCAGCCCCGGTGGCCCAATGGATAAGGCACTGGCCTCCTAAGCCAGGGATTGTGGGTTCGAGTCCCATCTGGGGTGTTTGACAGCAGAGTGGCGCAGCGGAAGCGTGCTGGGCCCATAACCCAGAGGTCGATGGATCGAAACCATCCTCTGCTAAGCCTTTTAAAACAGAGAAGTGCATTCTTTAGAGAACACTTCCCGACCAGGCCAGGTGTCAGTCATATGATACAGCCTCCAGTACCGAAAGAAGCTCTGGGGAAAATGCGATTGCATTTGTCGTATCGCCCATGGTCTCAATTAAAAGTATTTTCAATAGTGGCAGGCTAGCCTGAAAATGTTTTATTTGGTGATTTTGTCACATCCTTTGTACTGATGCTTGCAGCCCCGGTGGCCCAATGGATAAGGCACTGGCCTCCTAAGCCAGGGATTGTGGGTTAGAGTCCCATCTGGGGTGTTTGACAGCAGAGTGGCGCAGCGGAAGCGTGCTGGGCCCATAACCCAGAGGTCGATGGATCGAAACCATCCTC